>CAVNZL010000142.1:4052500-4567500 GCA_963693355.1 Pontia daplidice
GTTAAATCTTGTAATTTTCATTCTGTGCTCGTTTAGATTTATTCATTTGAACGAGTACTTCTGTACGTTGCGTCTATTATGCCGTATTACTGAGAGAGAGCAGAGAGAGAGAGAGAGGGAGAGGCACATTCTTTTCTTAATAAACTTCGTTGATACAAACCGCGTCTTGTGGTGTACTAGAGTTTTTATAATTTTGTTGAGTTACACATATTCATTTACATTTTTGTCAAGATTCACTAGAAATAAAAATATCTCAGTCCTATCTTATTAATGTACTAACCAGGAAGATACGTCAGTCCTCAGTTGTTTATGAGAATGAATAAAAATATATTATTGATATACTTATTTATGGTATACCTAAGTATAAAATTAGAATTAATTTTTATCCATGTTATTATAAATTAAAATAACGCCCCGGTAACAATTATTTTTTTATAATTACAGGTCTGAATGCTTGCGAGAGGAAATCCTATTTGTTCCTCAGGAAGGAACTGCCAGTCAGGTAATTGTAATTCATATTAATTATGTGTAATTAAAGGTATCAGATCCGGTACTATATGTGTAAATGTTACGCCCCGCGGTACTAGAACCAGGTCAAATTGTTTATATAGTCAGAACGAATTAATTTGCATTTTACTTGTGTTTGTCATTGTTATTATTAATTAATATTACAACTGACATCGATTGTATGGTCTTAGAAAAATCTAATATATAAATTCTCGTGTCGCGAGAATCGGACAACAGCTATTTTTCTTCCCCTTAAATGTTAAGGGTAATCCACCCCAAATTTTTTTCCAATTTTAGATTTAATTTTTTTTTTCAATTTTAGATCAAATTTTTAATGTTGTATATCTCTACGATCAACCCCTATTTTTTAATTTATTAAGATGATTTTATTGAACTAAAAAAAATTATTGCTAGAAATCACATGTATGGCAAAACAACGTTTACCGGGTCAGCCAGTAATATATAAAATGAGATGTTTCCCCAATTTCTATATATAATGTTTTAGCAAAGCGAAACATCTGAGACTTGTAGAAAATTCTTATTAAAACCTTTTTTTATTATGTTAGGTTATTTTTTAGGTGGAGCGTTCCATGTATGTTACATATATTATAATATACAATTGTCATGTTAGTAAGAATTAACAATGACGGGCAAAGGTCAGACCCAGACCTTGTTATCATAGATAAATACCTGGAATAGTCTAGTATAACTAATTGATAAAACTGTAGTACTCATAAATTGATACTATGAAGAGATAATTTGCTACACACCTCTATACTCCTGGTACTTTTTTTAAGAGTTATGAATTAAATTAATTAAAATTTAATTAAAATTAACATTTGATAATATTTATTACATACACCTCTTATATGTGAAACAAATTTAAAAAAAAAAATATTTACTATTTTCTTTAATGTGTTATTTACTCACACGAGGATCACACATTTTAAAGACTTTGACGGAAAGCGATTTTGAAAACTATTTTCCTTAAAAAATATACGCCGCAACCCTATTATGTTATGCAATCGTCATAACATTGCACTAGTCCGGATATTACCCATCTTCCTATAAGTCTGTGTGCTAAAATTAGATTGCGACGCGGTGCTGGCATTCAAATTAGAAACGCGAAATTAACAGGTGAATATAATCGATTATTCGTATAGATAGTCCGTCAACCTTCAAAAGTATGGTAGTGGTTGTTAGTCCACGTATAATATATAAATAATAATGTAACATAGATCATATATGTCGACGTATTTGCATACAAAATCTCCTTTGCGCGTTCATATGACCTACCTGCTACAATACTGTGAGGAAAACATGTCTGAATTCATGAAAGTTTAAGTAATGTGTCAATTGTTGTATATACGGATTGGATTTTAATAAAACAATATAATAGTACAGCTTCAGAATAACTATCTAATAACTAATATACTAACTTCAAAATAAATTGTGTGAATTGTGGAAAATATCACGTAATATGGTATGGTATGAATGGTCTGCCATTCTGGTGTACGCTGCGTAAACAGCTAGACTTTACACATAGGTAATCTATGATGGAAATATTTATCTGAAATAGTCCTACAAAGCTCGCTACAGTATATTATCTATCATATAGTACCCATTGTTGCCACATTTTGAACCATAACTGTAACCTAAATTTATTTCAAATGTATTAGTAGTAATTAACTTCATTTCTACATGAAAATAGAGACCTTTATAACTTCTATTTATATTATATATATGATACTTATAATATGTGTATTTATATGTAACAGCGTTCACGGGTCTCGTTATAAACGCAGGTAAAGCCGCAGCGATCATCTAATATTAAATAAATACTCTTTTGTGTGTCAAATTTTGTTTAAGCTGTGGACGATGAATATTTTAGATAAGATGTCGGTTTTATTTTTTATACGAGGCATAGACTGCAATTCTTACAAATCGTGCGATTCATTTTGTTAGTTGAGGATATTAGTTGGAATATTGGTGGTCATTAAAAGGAGCATATTTTAATACTGTGGCTGGTCTCATTAAATAAAGAAATAAAATTAATATACCACATAAAATTAAACACCACACACACACAGTTTTTGATGTATCACGTGTGTAATGCATTAATATAATGTAAACAATGGCTGCGTAGATCGTATGTCATCGATATTGTCATTCAACACTTGTTATTGTGATGATAATAATTTAATTCAGACAACAAACTGATAGAGCTCGTCGGAATATTTGTTTTGAATATAACATTATTTTATATGAGTTTATTTTAACCGTAATTGATGTACTTTTGTGCTACTTTGAAGTCGTTATTTGCTTCATGGTTTTTAGTGAGATATTAAAGCAGACGGAATAAAAATTCTAGATAGGTTTTACAACAATATCATAAAACGTTATTTTACTTTTTCCCAAAGGCAAACATATATATTTTTAATTATTGATATATATATATATATGAGCCGTTCGTTCGACTCAGTCGATTTCAAAAAAAATAAAAAATTTTATCTGAATATTAAATGCTGAAAGAAAAAGATGTACCCTTTTTTTTTTACACATCGTTATATTATAACCGCGTACGAGGTTTAAATAGGGGGCAAACGGGCAGAGGCCTGAAGATACCGCCGTCCATAGACATCCGCTATGCCTCACTAGTGCGTTGCCGACTCTTTTCTTAAAGGTCCCTAAGTCGTATTTGTTCGGAACTACCTCTTTTGGCAGCTGGTTCCACATAGACTGAAATCATTGTGGAACAGGCTGCTAATGTTAACATAATATGGGATTCTCGAAAAAGTTTCTCGTGTTTACAACTGCTAACGTAGTTAATATTTATGGTTACCAATTGTTATTCATTATGGGTGTATACGAAGGTCGCTTGCGTTATCATACGCCTCATTGGCTTCTTGACAGCTCAAACGCTTTATAATAGTGAATATAAAATGACTAAATAATACAGATAACACATGAATTGAATTGACAGAATGTTAATGACGTTTGCACAGACTCATGTACGGTACGCGGTTGTAAATTTAATCACCAGCGCAAATAGATTTTTAAGTACTTTAGTTAAATAATAAAAATTACATAAGATTACAAAATGTGTTGTAACAAATGCCCGTTATTTTACCATAAATAAATATAATAAATAAATGATTTTAAATGGCACCGCATTAAAATGTTATTAGGTTTTTATCGTCTGTGGTATTGTTAAATTTTATGGTTTACCTCAATTTATTTAAATGGAACTAAAGAATTTTAATGTCAATTAAGTTTTTAACTAAGTACAACAATGCGTCGTTTATATTATTTGCTGTGCAAAGTATAAGCTATCTAATATATAAAATTCTCGTGTCACGGGGTTCGAACTTGAACTCCTCCGAAACGGCTTGACCGAATGTCATGAAACTTTGTGAGCGTATTGAGTAGGTATGAGAATCGGCTAACATCTTTTATTCATCCCCCCTAAGGGTAGTCCACCCCTAAATATTATTTTTCAGACCAACTTTTCAGTTTCAATTTTTTTATGTACAACATACAATCCTAAATTTTCACGATCAACTCTTATTTTTTATTTATTAATTGAAAATTGAAATCACATGTATGGCAAAACAACGTTTGCCGGATCAGCTAGTATTTTAATAAAAATCATTACAATGGTTTTTAGGTTAAAATGTAACAAAATGAACAAATTTGAAACACTGTTTCATCAATAATTAACAAAGCATTAATAATGTACTTATGTAATATAATTGTTTTTATTTAACTATGTTTGTCTCCCTTCCTCTTCCAGACTGGCGAATATAATGAAAGAGATAGCGTTACTCCCAGACAACCTGTTACGGATGCCCTCAGTTGGTCTGGTTAACCAGTGGTATGAGCGATCCTTCGAAGAGATCATTGAGTTTGAAAAGATGGATCCAGAGCAGTCGGTTTTAACTCAGTAAGTTTAAAACAGTTAAAGGAAAACACTTTATTAACAGATTTAGGATATATATTTTTGCAAAATTTAAATATATTTTTACATTATTTTCAAGTTTTCCGATGTTTCGCGTAAACAGCCGCGTGCGTGATCACGGTAGACTCTACGTTAATAAAGTGTTTTTCTTCAAATGAGTAACAGGTATTTTAATAAAAGACAGTATTTAGTTTAAAACACATATAAAGTATGCTTTTAGAATGTTATCATAATCATTTGTATGTTTAACACAGGTTTTGCCAAGTACTTGGTAGTTGTTAAGTTAGTGAAAACTATTAAAAGCAATTTTCACGAGCTAGTTGCTCAATACATTTAGATTCTTTGATGGGACTATAGAAACTAATATCGGTTGTACGGTTATTAAAAAATATTGCCACCTGTATTGTCTTTTATTAACATAAATGTTACTCATTTACTTTAAAAAAAATATATATATGCAAAAATATACGCACGCTGTAAAGTACGCGAAACGTCGGAAAGATTTAAAATAATGTGTTTTTCTTTTAATATTACCACTCTTAGACTAGTTTACATTAGTTGTCTGTGTCTGATTTGGACGGCGCGGCGGTTTAATAAACAAATAAATATAAGAATACTTTTCGCACAGTTGTTAGGCCCAAGGTATTTTATTAATAGCGTGATGTGTTAACACAACTTGTAAGCATTAGACTATACTTTTAATATATTAAATGCATGTTTACAAATTGCAAAAAGAAACATGAATTTCCGTCAATCTGGAGGAAAAAAATGATTTATAACACTTTCTAATCGTTTGAATCAATTTTTCTATAACTTCGCTGGTACTCTTTGCTACGTAACAAATTCCAGATTCTGTGAGCGTCTGGTACATATTCGTAATCGTCACGCTGATGTGGTCCAAACAATGGCCCAGGGGGTGCTAGAACTGAAGGAGTCTCACGAAGTGGACTCTGGTGTTGAGAACTCCATACAGTACTTCCTGGACAGGTTTTATATGAGCCGGATATCTATACGGATGCTGATTAACCAGCATAGTGAGTATTGTGTGGGCTCCTTTAAGGATTTTAAAAAACAAGTTTGCTGCATAAAGGTGGCGGAATTGCCAGACTCTTCTGGTTATATGCCCTATTGCAGACTGGCAATAAATGTGATATTAGTGCATATATTAATTAATGTTTTGAACTTGATGATGATTTAATTAAAATTCTTTTTACCAACATATTTAGCGTAACTTTAGATTACCTTGAAGCGTAAAGGTTTAAATTTATTTCATTCTTTTTTAATTTTTAAATAATTTAAAAATGTTCACACACAATATTGTTTATTAATTTATGATCTACGTACGATAAAACATAAAGATATCCTATCTCAATAAAGCCTACGGCATGTGAATATAGAAGGAATCAGAAAATGCCGATTTAAGATATTCGTTTAAATAATAAAACATGAATATTTTAGCTCTTCTCTTTGGTGAGCAATTGGGGGCTAAGCAAGAGTCGGTGAACGGTATCGGTAACGGTGGGCGACACATCGGCTCTATAGACCCGGCGTGTGACGTGGCCGCAGTTGTGCGGGATGCCTATGAAAATGCGAGATTCCTCTGCGATCGGTATTATCTGGCATCGCCTGACCTGGAGCTTTTGCAAAATGGAGGTAATCACCTATTACTGAAAAAGTACATATTCATATTCGGTAAACGCTGTAATAATCTCCTCTTCATGACTATTAGGTTTAAATTTGTACAATATTCTACTACTGATCATTATTACTATTGTGTGGGTATTTTTCAATCGTAATGTCCTCTTTATAATTTAACGATTATTTTACAATGCATAAACATTTTTGTCTCTTTATCGGCGTTGTTACGGTCAAGGTCTGAAGTCTGACGTTGTAAGTAAAATAAACATTCATTTGGATATAGGCCCTATATACTCCAAATAAAGAAGATAGAAATATAGATGGACTTGAATATGTCGTTAAATTTCCTATTTGATTGTAAATGTTAGTGTATATAGGTCATTTTATATAAAAAACGACCTCAAAGCCTATAGTCTACCTCCCCCAAGAACAATTTGGATATTGTATCTTCCACAATGTCCACCTCTATTCGCTTCAAGCAATCATTAATGTATATACAGATATCCGATCAGATTATCTTCATAGCGATAGTTCTGTTTGTATTCCTAAAGATAAATAAATAATATTGAAGGACAGGCAAACGGAATAAAAGAAAAATTTAAACATAACAGTTGTAAAATTCAGACAAAGAATCCATTAAGTTTAGTTTACAATGATAGTAATTTAACAACGTCAGAACGAGCAAAAAAAAGGAATGAAACGGCTTCATATAAGTGTAAACAAAACGGCTTATGATATTTCTTTTAAATCGGGATTCCTTAGTGATCAGTAGGTATTTATGCATATCTATCTTAAGTATTTTTTTTACTGAGGGGCCCTTAGTCTGAATTAATCTGTTTAAATCTGTTTAAGCTGTCTCTCCTATAATTGAAGATGCACGCAATGATAAGTGTGTAGTCTTATATATACTAGCTGATCCAACAAACGTTGTTTTGCCATACATGTGATTTCAATTTTCAATTAATTATTCGAATATTATTTAAAATTTGACACTGCGATGGTAGCGCCGTCTGTCGGATCCAATGTAAAACATTCCAAAATCAACAACTACTAATAAATTCAAAAAAAATATTGTCCAGCGGACAAAATTGTGAATCTAAACCCCAGATTCCCTTGAACACACACAAAAAATTTCATCAAAATCGGTCCAGTCGTTTGAGAGAAGTTCAGTGACATACACACTCACAGAAGAATTATATATATAAAGATGTTGTGTGTTGTCTTCGTTGGAGTTTCAAAAAAAAATCTCGTATTCCAGTACCGAGTGAGAAGCCTCTTCCCATAGTGTACGTGCCGTCTCACTTGTATCACATGCTGTTTGAGCTCTTCAAGAACGCAATGAGAGCCGTCATGGAACTGTACGAGAGCAACCCGCCGCCTGTCACACTCAATATTATACAGGGACGCGAGGATATTGCACTTAAGGTATTTATTATCTTCATTTTTAATTTGTCGCGCTGACAGTTGACGTTTGACATTTGAATAATATTTGGCGGGAATGGACTGTGGGGCACCAGTGAGAGCAGAGTTTGCAGAGTTCTAATGTTATGTTTTTGCGAGAATTGTAATATTATAATTGATGTAAAATTGTCTCTACCTGACCCGCATTAAACACGCGAAACGTCGGGAAAATTTTAAATAATGTAATTATATTTAAGCATAAATCTTAAGTATCTCTTACTCACAAACTATAGAGATTTTATCCAATTTAACATACATACTACCTTGAAAGGTCTAGATCAACTAAGAAAGCTTATAAAGAACTGAATAAAACAAAGAAGTGGATACCATTTCTTGCTGACGGCAAAAGAAATTATACAGCGAAAAGAAATCATAAATGTAGCTACAGAGTATTACCAAAACTTGTACAGACAAAATGCTCGTTGATCAATCGAACACTGTCCCGAAAAAGTCGGAAGTTTCATTAGTGCCAGAGTTTACGAAGATGATTCTAAAACAGTTATGAGTTGAAGTCAGAGAAAATCCCGGACCGACGGGATCCAATGCTTCAATTACTACACTACTGACTCAATATCCCTTCTTTCAACAAGGTACTAGAAGAAGAAGTTGTCCCTTCAAATGGACTGAATCTGAAATCGTCTTATTATATAAAAAAGGTGATCCGGCTACATTGCAATTACCGACCCATAAGCCTCATCCTTTTTGTATAAACTATTTCATCCTGTCTGTTAGAAAGAATGGCTCGGATATGGACGCTCATCAACCAATAGAACAACAGGCTTTAGATGCGGTTACAGTACAACTGATCATATCCATGTTGTCCAACAAGTTATCGAGAAATATTCAGAATTCCGCAGACCGCTATATATAGCCTTCATAGACTATAAAAAAGCATTTGATTCTATATCACATGCCAGCATTTGGGAAGCTCTGAAGTCACTGCAAATTGAAGAAAAATATTTAAATATTCTAAAAAATATTTACTCTAACTGCACCAGTAGAATCAAGTTGGATAGGCTTGGAGGAAAATTTCACATACAAAGAGGTGTTAGACAGGGAGACCCGATTTCACCAAAAATTTTTATAGCTGTCCACATACTGTCCACACATAATGATGAACTTACCATGGTCCGAGCAAGGCATCAGGATAGGCGGCGTTTTCCTGAGCCATCTCAATTCGCCGATGACATTATTCTATTCTCAAATCTTCATATAGAATGAATGAGATGATAACGATCTCCACCATCCAGTGATAGAATTGGACTGAAATGAATCTGGATAAGCAAAAGTCTGATTTCCAAACACACAATCTTTATTAATGATGTTCCCATAGAATATGTACGTAATACGTATATTTAGGTAAACAAATTTCCTTTAGCAAAGAAAGAAGCGTTGAAGAATTGGATAGAAGAATAGCGATCAGCTGGAAAAAATACTGGGCACATAAGGAACTCTTCAAATCGCAGCTTCCGCTATCTGCTAAAAAAATTGTTATGGATACGGAAATTTTACCCTGTTTAACCTATGGCTGTCAGACATGGACATTCGATCTCAAAACTAAAAATAAATACAACAAAGAAGAATGGAGAGAAGCTTCCTTGGGATTAAACAAAAGACAAAATAAAGAACACGGAAATTAGAAAAAGAACAAAAATAACTGACGCATTAACTTCCGCTCTCAAGAAAAAATGGAGATGGGCAGGACATGTGGCCAGGTACAATGATGATAGGTGGACACAAAGAGTGGTAAAATGGCCTGGGCCACGAGGTACAAGATCCAGAGGCCGACCTCATACGTGGTGGGTCGACGAAATTATAAAGATAGCAGGTGAGAGGTGGTTGACAGCAGCGACAGATAGAAGGACCTGGAATTTTTTGGAGGAGGCTTTTACCCGAGAGGGGTCCATTTAATACAAACATGTTTATATTTATCTTATATTTTTTATAATTTTTATATCGCTATCATGTTGTTCTGAAGATGTTTATGTTTGTGCAAGAATTAATAAAGCTATTATATATTAATTTAATTATATTTAATTGTGCAAAAAATACATAACTAAATCCGTTCAAAAGCATTTTTCTTTAAATGAGTAACAGTTATGTCAACAAAAGACAATATTTGTGTAAACATTAAAATGTGAAATTGTGCATCAATTCTCTTTTTATATATGGTATATATTTCACCAGTTATAAAAAAGATCATTAACCTTCAAATTTAAATTATAATATTTGCTAGACAGTAAACAAAGATTTATTTTTGTAACTGATTTTAAAATTCATAACTTAATAACTGAACCAATGCTTATGAACTTTGTATCACCTTAACTAGATAAACTTGATAAAACTTTAAGTAAAATTTGTACACAAAACCACTTTAACATACTTAGATATTTAAAAAAAAACACTTTATTAACATTATTAATTATCTATTAAGTTATATATTTTTTACATTTTTTTTAAGACTACCGTGACTACGCACGCTGTATGCGAAACATCGGGGAAATTTAAAATAATGTAAAATATACTTAAATTTTGTAAAAATACATACCTTATGCCGTTTTTCAATAAAGTGATTAACAGTTATGTCAATAAAAGACAATATTATACTTAGATATTATCAAATTCAAATATTGAATACGATTTTTAAAGTCGGTAAAAAATTATTTGCAGATGTCAGACCGTGGTGGTGGCATCCCTCGCAGTGTGACGGACCTGCTTTTCAAGTATATGTACAGTACTGCGCCTCAACCTTCCAAGTCTGACTCCCATAATGTTCCACTGGCAGGTAAGGCTTTTCTACCACAAGAAAATGATTATTTGTCGATTTAAACCAGTACATTCTTTGGTCTTCCTAGCCACACTTTCAATGTTAAAAACGGCAACCCGATTACAAATTATAAATCGTTTATTCGTTTGCGAATATGGGTACAAGAAAAACAAAGTCTCGACAAAGTACATAATCCATATTCTACCACAAGGCATGCAAACTACGAGTACACTACTAGTATAACATTATATTTAAATTTATAACAAACTAAGATTAATAAATCACAAACAATTACAATAACTTCATATTATAAATTATCTTGCAAATATTCATTAACTGTGTAATAACATTTATTTAATTTTTTTCTCAAACACAAACTAAGACTTTCTATCTTATGAACCAGGATTGACACACAGTTGAAGTTCGTGATGTTACTAACTTCTCAACTGAAAAAAAAAGATCAAATATATATAAAAAATATACATATTCTTAAGAGGGCTCCTATACCACTTGTGAATGTCAAAAAATGAGATACGACAGCGTCTTTGCGTGTCAGAATTAGACTGCCCGGTTTTTTTATTAGTTTAATTAAACGAACTAAAGTATTTATTTTTAGTATTTCATAAATTTATTGATTTTAAAGCGGTCAAATTAATGAAGTTGTATAGATTCTAAAAGTACTTGCGATTATCGTATTGTTTTTTATCTGCACAGGTTATGGCTATGGTCTGCCTATATCTCGTCTGTACGCGCGGTATTTCCATGGAGATCTGGTTCTCGTCTCGTGCGAAGGATACGGGACGGACGCTGTCATCTATTTGAAGGTTCGTTTTTTATTGAGGCTCGTATGATGCTAAGTAAAATCTCTGCCCATAGTACAGGCCAGTGGACACAATTCTATGCGGCCTGGAATAAAAGTGTATTCCACAAAAATTAAAAAAAAATCTGGAATTCCAAAATGACACATAGTCGTACAGTCGTTTTTAGGGCGACGTTGGATTTAATATTATAAAATGACAAAATACAACAAAATAATAAAAAAATAATCTATCAAATTTTTTTTTCAGGCGCTTTCAAACGAAGCGAATGAGCTGTTGCCTATATTCAACCGGACGTCGAGTAAATTTTACCGACCCGCTTCGGTTTTGGCCGATTGGTCCGCGCCCCTCCACAACACGTCGGGCAGCGGTCGAAAGGATAAGCCGTCCCTTTCCAACAAGCTATAGTCAGAGCGAGACGCCGATACCGAGTAATCGGCGTACAGAAATGTAAGTTACGTACAATAGTTGCAGTGTTTTGAAAATATTAATGTCGTTGCTGTGAATGTGAAATGGAAGATTTTATCATATATATTTTTTATTTCCGAAATGTTAGTGGAAATTTGAAAAAATTTAGTCTATCACGTATGTAGCACTCATAGTTCAAGCCAGTAACAGTTAGGTTTAAAATTATAAACTAAATAATTTATGGAAAAAATATCAGCGATAAAATTGAGTAAATATTAGCCTTGAACTTAGATTCTGAGAACTTAGCACTGGTTAAACATATCATATCGCGTAATGTTTCACTATCATCGATATGGGAAAACTAAAATATATATTTTCATAGATTTTGATACGAGTCCTGTTTGACCCCATCATCAAACAGTCAAAACTCAAACATTCTGAATTGTCTCTAGAATGTAAACCTCATTTTAAACTCTTGAACTATGAGTCAATATTAAACTTTAAAATCGCTACGTGTTAAATAGATAGGTGAAATGTGATACATACCGTACCAAGTGTATGATAAGTGGCGCTATCTTGCTCTAATGCATGTCGTTAGAACGAGACAGTGTTATAACGTATTGTGATGTTTTTAGTTTAGGAGAGGACTTGAAAATGAAAATACTTTTCTGAATAGTAAATTACTTGAGTTTTTTAATCTTGCAGAGAAATTGCACTGTCTATAATTAATGTAATAACTTGAAGTTATATATATGCAAAATACTCTTGTTCTCTTGCGCGAGTGATGCGAATGTCTTAAGTTGGGTATACATAATAGAGTTAAATGGAAACTAATATGGCGAAATGCATTATTAAAAGTTAAGTACGGACATGGAATTTTCAATGCTTAAGTAACGTAGAGATTTTCTTAATACAACTTAGTCATAATTAGGCAATTTTCATATCTCGCCCGATTTATACCCAACTGAAGATTGCTATAGATTTAAGAAACATACAAGCCAAAATATAAGTTATTAAATTTTCTATTCCAAAAATTCGCACTTTGTAGCGTGCTCGCAGGATATACATGATATTTTGCTATCTTCCCATACCGAATGTTAGTGTGCGAAATTTATTTATGAATTATTTTTAGAAGTAAAATCTGTATTATTTTATAAAATTTCGTTTATTTTTCTATTTATAAATGTTTTTTCATGCATGATGGTAATTTAAATCACTTTATATAAAGTAAAAAGAATCTTCAAGGATCCAAGGTAATATTGGACTAATGTGGATAAAATATAATGGTAGATCCATATAATGTAAAACAAACCTTTATTATTTTGCCATAAACTAATGATTCTTTAAATTACTCACCATCCTGCGAGATAATTTGTGATACTCGTTTATAGATAATTTCTAATAGTTGCATAGTTGATTATCCCAAGGCAGCAAATGGTTGAAGGGAAATATGACAAATTTTACTATGCACTTTGTATACCTATTATGTAACGTCAAATTTGACTTCGATTTATTTATACCATGATATGGGTATTCATTCAAAATTAGTACTTGTAGTACTTTGAACATGCCTACTTAATATAGGTTTGTGCCAGCGAGAAATAAAAGGTGAGCAGTGTACAAAATTGTTGAACCTTCATTAGTTGATCATGGTTTTTAATTGGTACATTTATGCAACTTTAAAAATAGTTTTAAAATCTTATTGTAGCATAGAGTTAAGGTAGTTTTAGTCAACATGATATCATAGATTAGGTATTGTCTGTAAAAGTGTAATTTATATATATACGATATATTACACATTTTACCTGAAACAGCACATTTCAAAGAGCACTCTCCTTTTTTTGTTGGTTAAACACATAATAAAACAAAAATAAGATCTTTATTTATGTATTTGGCAAATCATTGACTTAAAAAAAATATTCTTATGCAAATGAGTATTTGTTTCAGTTAAAATAGTACAATGAAAGTACAGACCATTGAGTAAAATACTCCAAACAGATTTTTAAGCCCGCATTCACTCATTTTACTTTGTATTTAATAATAGGTGTTCGAAAGAGATGGATATATTTTCATAGTTACACTCTAAGTAGGTTGTCTCACACAAGTACAATAGTTATACAGGCACAATTTATAAAATATTGTTTTAAAATTAAGGAAACACAACACGGAATTTAATAATGACCCCAATCGTTAAAATATACTCACCACTATTTTCCTCAAAAAAATTGTAAGTTTCCTTAAAATCCCCTTAAGTGAATTAACCTATAAAAAATTCTGTGTTGTGCCAAAGATATTCAATATTTAAATTAATGTATCATTCTTTTAGCAGCTTTAACTCTTTCTTCTTGTACCTGTGGGTTTATTTATACTGCATTTGTACTAAATAGTGATTAAGTGTTATTCCAACATTGATATTTCTATAATTTATAATCTTATAGATGATAGAAAATGATAAATGTATAATTTTTCAAATAAAATTTTCAATTGTATTTGTTGGACATAACAAAGCAATTGAAACAATTCAATGGTACATTTTAATTTCTCGTTCCTACAATAAATATTATTTTTAGTTAATACTTATTTAAATTTTAAAGCTTTTTAATAGAACATTATGCAAAATAAAAAATGTATACACAAAAGCACATTGTATCTAGAAATATGATAGACCTTTAAAGCTTTGAATATAAAAATCTAGCACTCTCTTGTGTATGATACTTAATATTAACCTTATCTAAATTATAGGTGCAGTTATCTTAATATAAATCAGTCTCTAGCTTTTTGTAATACTGTAAAATAAACTTTATGACACATTTATTCCTTGTAATAAATCACCTTCCTTCCCATGTATTTTTAAATGAACTTTAAGTCCTGAGGCTTTCCGGAACGCTTGACCGCAATTTGAACACACATAAGGCCTCTCACCAGTATGACATCTTATATGAGCTGTTAAATCTTGTTTTTGCACGAAGGCTTTATCACATAATGAGCATTTGTATGGTTTTTCTCCAGTATGAGTGCGCCTATGATTTTTTAATGTTCCTGAAGCAGCAAACTTCATGTTGCACATATCACATGAAAATGGCCGTTCTCCTGTATGTGTCCGTCGATGTTTGACTAGAGAGCTTGAAGTGGTAAATCCATTACCACAGTCGTCACAGACAAATGGATGGGCACCACTGTGTTTCCGTAAATGTGCTGTAAGTTCGCCTTTGGAGACAAATCTGAAAGTTATATTAATTGTTTTCTTAAATCATGAACATTAAGTAAATATTAGTATTATGAGTTACACAAATTTTATTGTATTATTAGTTTAAGACGTTCCCCTTAGATGCCATATCACACCTCTATACTAAATATGGATTTCAAAACGACAGTAATATTTCATGTCGCTTTTGCTGAATCAGATAAGAACCAAAACCCTTCCATACCACTATGATATAATTGAATATGTGACCACAACGCAACACTAAATTAGATTGACCGACAACATAGTTTTGTTTCTCCTCTACACCACTGTGCTGCTTTTTGCACATTTTTAGATACAATAATAATATTCGAATAATAATCTAGTAGTATAGAATAGTAATGTAGTGTTGGAATAATATCCCTTCACTGCTCAGATAACTTTAAAAAAACCTAAAATAGTTATATTGATCAAGCAATATACAATTTAGTTTAATTCAATTAATATGTCTTGCATCACTGAGCTGTTTCTAAGAGGTTGTATAATATGAGTGTTATTATCCTTTTAAACGGACTCCAATAATAACTGAGTAGTTCATTATTAGCAGCATTTAAATATATTCTTAAATACATATATGTATGATATAAATAACAAGAGTAACTGCTGAAAAATGTGGATAGATTCTATTATGTCTTCTTTTAAAACAATTTTACATAATTTGAAGGACCAAAAGGTTTATCCACTTAGCTGGCTTGTAGCAAATGTTTTTTAATTTAAACAAATTTTAACAATGGAACTAATAGTATATTACTTTATGTACTTTACTACTAACCTGACCTAAGACTTTTTCAAACTTTATTTTACCATAGAGTAAAATCAAGTTTGAAAAGACTCAGTTATACATCAGAAGTTCCACTCCATCCTCACTCAGCCAATATTTTAGTACCTAAATTTCAGCCAAGGGAACTAAGCAATTAGTTTACCTTTTATCACAATTTTCACATTCAAATGGCTTCAACCCCAGATGTCTCCTTATATGTTGCTCTAAATTAGTTTTCTGTGAGAATCCTCTCCCACAAGTTGAACACAAAAATGGTTTCTCTCCAGTATGAGTTCTTAAATGATCAGTCAAAGAGGACATCATTATAAATGATTTATTACAAATATGACACTGATGCTTCTTCTCAACTTTGTGCACCTCTTTATGTACATGCAAAGCTTCTAATGTTGTAAAATTTTTATCACAACAATCACAACTGTAGCCTCTATCCCTTGTATGCACTAAGAGTATATGGTTATCTAAATGAGCTTGATGTTTGAACTCCCGTTTACAACTCTTACAAATGAACTTTGGCTGTACATCTTCTTCATGTTTTAACAAATGAGTGTGAAGTGAAGTCTCATGTGTAAACTTTCGCATACACTTATTACATTTAAATAATCGTTTTGGCCCTTGAGGTCTTTTTAACTTAACATTATGATGTTTTTTATGTTCAGTGTATGATTTTAGATCAGGTAATTGGATATTACATTGTTTGCAATATAGAGCATCATTTTTTTGAACATGTAAATTTGGTATTTTACATTGGTCCAAATGACTTTTAAACTCAATTTCTGATGTGAATTTTAAGTCACACTTACACGTTAAAACATTGTTTCCTAAAATATTTTTGTTATAAAAATTTGAACCTAATTCCTTGTCATTTTCGAGACTACCACAGCTGTTGTTTAAATCTATGTCAACATTTGATTCTTCTTTAATATCTACTTGTATTTCAGTCTTCGGTGAATTTATAATACCTGTATGAATCAATTCCTTTGAATCAAATTCATTGACTGGTATCTTATCTAGATTTTGGTTAAAGGAATTATACTCTGACTCTAAAGGATATACCAGTGTTTTTGAATCAACAGCATATGCATATTCTGATGCTGAGTCTAAATCGTTGCACTTCTCTAACTGGTGGAGAGTATCTTTCAATATTTTTTCTGATAAAATACATCTTTCCTTCAACTGCACGGCCTTAATTAGATTGGAGAAACACTCTACACATAATTGCCGTGGGTTTTTGCTTTCGACGGCTATATTAACGTCGGCGAGAAATGACAACAGCTCCCCTACAGTTCGAGTTTCACCATCAGTCTGAGTATTTAATGGTATTTGCGTTTGAGCCTCACAAAAACAAATTCTACAAACTTTGTTAGGATAAGCTAACACATGTTTGATGTCCATTTTAAATCTTTAAAGAAATGATTTCACATCCATTTCCAGTATAAATACCATTAAAGTTAAAATAAATTTGGGAACTCAATCATCACAAAAGTAAATATTTTCATTATATTATATTATGATAAAATGTCAACAGTCAAGATACAAAATAAAATTTTGAATCTGACATATGCCCCCTCAATTTTTAACGTTCACTCTTTATCTTGTGCCAATTGTCAAAATAGGCGATGCTAATTTTGACATCTGGTAAGTTTACCTGATTGATCTATTTATATGAAACCTATTTATTAATTATTTAACTACATAACGTAACTACACTCTATACTAACATGGAACCAAAATATTGTTCTATTAGACGTTTTGTGGAAAAATAAAATGTTTTTGTTTAAGTATATTGTATATACGGTGTTGGTTTAGTTTAATTCTATAATTATGGTTAGGTTAGACGAGTCAATTCGTCAACTACAAATTTAACGTTAGATAGGTAGTAATTAAGAATAAAATCAGCCAAACGAACTTTTTTATCTATGAATGTAAAAAAGCAGATTAAAATACAATATTTTGCGTGGTCAATATTCTAAAAAGTGAATAGATATTTTCGAATTCTATACAACACACATGATACATATGATCTTTTATAGCTTATTAGCAGACATAGCCCAGCTCAGGAAAATAAAGGTCTTACTACTTGGTATCAACATATTATTATCATTTTATGGCAGAGAGCGAAATTTTTGAAATAAAAGTCGTTAAAGTCTTGCTTCGCATAATAATTATATTTTTAATTTTACATTTTATACTGTAAGGTTGTGGTACACAATCATACCTTAATGTAATAATACCGTTATAAATCTGTTTAGAATTACCAAACAAATTTTCAGGGTACGGCTTTTTGTAATATATTTTCAGATACAAAGCAATAATATAATTTAAATTGTAATACTTAATAACTATCGTTTACAATTCCACAATTTGGACTTAGAACTAAATATTTAGGTAACACAAGCACATGGTAACTTTTAATTGAGATTTCAAATCTTAATTTTTATAAACTATAATTTTGTATATATTAATGTTTCGTAAAAAACTGTACCGCTATTTTAGCAAGTACTAAATAATTTTCATAAAATAAATTTTCAGTAATTACTCAATACATTACAAAACATGTTTGCATAATTCCTTCATAAATAATAAAATTACAAAATATGATAACATTTTCGTATAATCTGCTAAAAATAAAAATAAGTTTCTTTGAATATTTAAAAACGAGCTAGAATGCATACTAAAATAATCTTATAACGTAATTGGCACCTTAGGAGAGATCGTACTGAGAGTGGTGACGTGGAAAAAACTTTAAACACCTTTGAGTACCAATTATTTCGATCATTGCAAGCCAGAGAATGAAAGCACCAATATTTGGTTTGGAAAAAATAATGTTCATGGATTTGATATATTTCCTTAATGTGGGAAAATAAGTAGCTTTTATTATTCATTAAATATAAGACAAATTGCCCATTATCTGTGCGTATGAAGACATAGACGGATGAAATCATTACTAATGTGGTGTTTAAGGTAGAAAATTTAAATTAATATGCAAAGAAATCACGAGACTTAGTTGTTGAATACTAAATTCTGCCAAAGTTCGAAACTAATTATGGTTGCTTGCCATAAATAGAACATCGATCGCCATTTTATGTCAAGAACACAACCGCCCTGATACACCCACTGACTTTAATATTTGAACTGAATTTGCAATTGAATTAAAATTTCAAAATAAATTATTTAGTAAAAAAATCTAGTATACACAAAATATATCTTGGAGCTCTAGTAGATTAAATTACAAGACTAGGACATTTAAGACGTTGTTACAATAGTACATTTTGTTCTGTATCGGTGTCCAAACATAGCCAGTCGATTTTAGATCTCGGTTCCTGTTTCTTATAGTGAACCACGTGATGTGGCAACATTGGCCAAGCGTGGCCTACAATTGTAACGTCAAAGACAAATATTCGGCGAATCGTCTATATCTCCATCACTTGACACATTGTTATTTTGTTCCTGGTCTTTGGATATAACAAATACAGGCTCTACGTTTTCATCTTCGCTGTTAAATCTGAAATAAAATGAATTCTTTTTAGTAAAACCGTTAAAAAGTTAATTTCGAAAAATAAAGTTATAGGCAGAGTTAGGTATATTTTTAAATTATGAGAATTAGTAATAGTAAATAGTCAAAGTGTGATTAATCATGAATTGAATGTGGGATAGTGTGAAATTACTTACTGATAACGAGGCACTTCGCCCCTCATCGTGCAAATAGCATTCGTGAGAGCTTTAACATAGTTTTTGGCAAGAGTTAAAGTTTCTATCTTTGATAAGCTTCGATTGTCCTTCTTCACGTGCGGAATCACACGGCGGAGATCCTGAACAAAATAGAATTACGCTATTATAATATAATATTGTCTTTTATTGACTATTTTATACCTATTACTCATTTGAAGAAAAACACTTTATTAACGGAATAAGTAATATATTTTTGCAAAAATTAAATATATTTGTCATTATTTTAAATTTTTCCGACGTTTCGCGTACTTTACAGTGTGCGTGGTCACGGTCGACTGTAAAGTACGCGAAACGTCACTTTATATTCATAATATAGTTAATCTTCTGATAATGCAATGTATCATTCGTTCATGTCGCTTGTCTCACTTTTCTATAACGTGTCTAGTAAGCGATAAAAATAATAAAAATATAATTGGATCAATATCATCATAAATCATTAATTTTATTAATTAGGTATAATAGGTAGACATTTGACATATCAACTAGTGCAGTGACACGAGTTCTAGTACAAAATACAATCAAAAGCCCCTCCAGCATTTTAATTCCTTGTGTAGCAAGTCAGTCAGAGAAATTGTTCTACAAAAAACATTGACAGGTTTCAACAACAACATGGCTAACCTCAAACGCTCGATTCAGAGAATGCATGCGCATACGTTCGCGTTCGTTGCTCTCCAATCTTCGTAGATTTCGTTCCCTTGCTGAGATTCCGCATCGTCTTCGCCGGCCTGGACCACTAGAACCGCCAGACGACGAGGAACTGGCCGCTGTCCTTCGACGACTCACTCGACGTATCTCATCACTGCTTCCACTGTCGTAGAAATCTGGAAACGGATTGCAAGCCGTTGTTAGGGCCTTATCATACTAGCGGCTTGCGAGCGTCTTCAAAGCGGAGCGGGTGCGCAGCGAATACGTTGCGGTCGCGCAACGAACCCGCCGCGCATGCGCAGCGAATACGTCGCGGACGCGCAACGAAATCGCTGCGAATAACAGCGTGGACGCCATTTTGTATACTCTCGCACAAACGCGAGATTTTGGATTATTTTTTATTCGTTTGTTAAACAACACAAAGTAGTCACTCTCTTGCAGTCGATTAATTGAGAATGGATCCTCCCAAAAACGTCGATGCTTTCGTTTTCGTCTCCTGCGTCTTCGAAGTAACAAAAGCAACAGCAGTGTTTCCTCTTCGGAATCCATTTTGCAACTAAGTGTACTTTACGTCGTAAACTCGCTGCGAACACGCGACGAAAACGTTGCGTATTCGCGACGCCCTGACGCGACTTTCACCGCCTTGCAGCCGCGACGTGTTCGCGACGTTTTCGCTGCGTTCCCGCTCCGCCCCAAAGCCGCTCGCAAACCGCTAGTATGATAGGGCCCTTAATGACGTTTGCGTTGACCAAAGTCCTATTTGACGCGATAGATGACGCTTTTTGATGCTCTTTGTGTATCTATATTTGTTTGTCAACTGTGGTAATCCAAATAAAATAAATATACATTAAGAAAACAACTAGTTATGGAGCATAAAGATAGCTTTTAATAATAGAGAAATTTAACATTCGTTCTTAATGATACCTACTTCAAATTTGCTTTATGTAGGTAGAGTACATACCATTGGATTTTATTTAAAAATATAACAAAAGAATGTCTGAGTTTTGGATCGAGCGTAGAACTACAATAGTGTAATAGAGAATGTAGGACTATAAATAGGTTCGTATTTTCCTAATTAATTGGGAAAATCAAGTAACGATGATGACTGATTTTGTCTGATATGATTATGTGTATAGGTCTTATGATAAAAATAATCAAAATTTAAGGCTTAAATATTTTACGATAGATTATTTAACATTTCAAATAGTCTGTGTTAATCGAGTGAAGTTAAACTGCACACAATCATAAATATAATTTAAAAAATTTAAGGCACGATTTTCGTTACGTGACGCTGGCAACGATTATTTGCGTAAGACCGAATGCAGACTAATCGATTATAATGCTACGGGCTTTCGTCATGGTCTTATCGATATCGTCATATTCGCTAGATTTGCACGCATAATGTGCTCGCTTCGATTGAGAAGAAAATTAATACAAAGAGACTATATAAAAATATATAACCTGATCCTTTTTAAGAATTCATATATAGGTCATATAAAAATCGGAAAATATTATAATTTTTCTTACCACCAGTTTGTTCGATTTTGTCGGCGGCTTCGGCTTTGTCATCGAAGCACTCGCTTTGATCGTAGCTGACAATTTGGTTCGGAGACGCCACTTCAACCCCTCCGCCCTCACTGCTCGCCCATTGGGGCATATTGAGTTCTAAAATATATCAAACATAAGGCTTTTAGACTTTTTTACATCATACTATCTCATTTGCCGTTTGGATTTGTGCTTTGAAAATAATGAAATTAGGTTTAATTTCCTATAAATATTTTTGACGTTCCTATGAAGTCCGTCTACCGGTAAGCGGACCACATCATATGGCGAAATCACCATGCTAGTAAGCGGAGCTTGTTAGTAAAATATCTATAATTGTTAGTAAGTTTTATTGTTAAGCTAACAATTACTTGATATGTTTTAATTAACATTTACCGGAAATCATTAACATTGTAATTTGCAATTATGTAATTACATTAATAACCACATTTTGTTACTAACTTCACGCTTAAGATCAAAATGCCAATATTATATAAAGCCAATAAGACGGCCGTGACTAATACCGTATTGCTTATAACGCGCCTGTATTTATATTATTTCATTTTAACAGCAGAAAATTGATTATCATGACGTGCCTAATAACATTTTTGTTATCAATCTAAGTATGTTCAAAATGTCTTTAAAAATAAAATACAAAAGACTTTTTAATTTCGACTCCAAAGACAGGTTATTGGTATAGACGATGTTGGAAACTGGTAACGTTCGCGATGTTATTTATAGAAAGTGATTGCTGGAAATGCCTATTTATTATACCTACCCGGCAAAAGTAACATTCTTCGCGAGTAAGATAGACAATAGATAGATATTCTTATTTGATTTATATGTGTTTCATCGTGCGGAAAACACATTGTAAAATATAGATAATTTTACAAATTGGGCTTGAACAAGTAGTGATTTGCACGAATTAATTCCTTAACCTACGATTAACTGATGAAGCACGATGATCGCCCGAGCCCTGCTGGATATTAATTTCTTAATAGCACTGTCGTGACAATTTAGATGATAATAGTATCGGCAAATGATGAAGGCGGGAAAATAAGGCAGACGGGCGTCCGGGTTGCTAGGCAACCGACCATGGCTGCGCCCATACGGCGCCACTTGTCAATTGCTCATAACAGTCTAACGCCTCTTCACAATGAATTAGTTTTTACTGACATAAAATATAATTTAGAGTCTAGCTTTTGCTGGAATTTTTAAATAATTGGTTTTAAGGCATATAATATATGTAACTTTACGAAATTAAGACGAGGAAATAGTGTATATTGCTGGTAAGACGAATATTGGGGAGAGGAAATGCTAATCGTAATTTAAAGGCACGGTTCAGTGGCATGAAAGCATCAGAGTATGCAATGGAGAGAGGAATCGCACAATGTTTCAAAGATGTAATGAACTGTATTGAAATAATTTTAATTTACTTAACATTGAGATGCAAATCTGGGTGTGTGAGGTATTTAAAGTACCATTGATAATAACAGGCTTGTATTACTTAAGAATGTAGGTCAACAGGACATAAAGACAAATTCATTGCATACTATTAAAAATCTTGATTGGTACCTTAGCGGTGGTAGATTTTTATCCCATCTTAAATTGAATATCCTATTTAAAGAAAAACACTTTATTAACGGATTTAAGTTATGTATACATATTTACATTATTTTAAATTTTTCTGACGTTTTGCGTACTTTACAGCGTGCGTGGTCACGGTAGACTGAAGACAAAATAATTAATAATTGTCATAATTGTCAAAAAAAGGGTCACAGCTGCAGAGAGGTTGTGTTATCTGTATTTATTGCCCCGGAGTTGGTATCGATACCAAATAAAATAATGTAAATATATTTAAATTTTGCAAAAATACATAAATTAAATCCGTTGTTAATAAAAGATGATTGATTGATTAGCTGAATGTAGCTAGGGGAATAAAATAAATGAACACGAGTCTTAATTCCAGAAATTTCGACTTTCAAAGTATTACATTGTTTTGTATCAAAAAACTATGGAAAGTAATTAAATAGAGCGAACTATTGCAGGTTACTTTCACTTAAACCCGCAAGCGATCTCGACGATAGTAAATAAATTTGAAAGTGTTTTTTCTACATTAGACTAACTATAAAGTGCCATACAACTAGGTGCATTATACATTTCATGAACCTCATCTGTGACGATGTGTTGGGGATATATCCCCCCCCCCCCCGAAATATTTATGTTCAATAAAAAAATGTTACCTCATATTACATATATTTATATACTTATAATGCGCTATGCGTTTTTAAGGTATACTTAAAAAATTATCCCCCCCAAAATAAATTCCAAGGTTCGCTCATGTCGCAAAGTACTTATGAATAATTGATACTGCAGGGGGTTTTGATTTAATACAAAATAGTTATTTTAAAAAGTACTAAGGGTATACAAAGATATCTGTCCTATTGAAAATTACGTGATTTCAAACCGGTTTGAACATTAGAAAAATGGAAAAAATGGATGATTTTGAAATCGTTAAAAAACCACTGAGCATAAAGGTAAGTTAACAGTGTTCTGCAATAGCTAGACGGTTACAGCACAAATGCCTCGTAATCGGATTGAATTAATCAATTATGTATGTATTTAAGGCACGCAAATTAGTTTTTACATCCGAATCTTGTAGACATTTTAATTTGTATTTAAAATAGTGTAGGTACTCCGGTAAAAACAATGAAAGTTCTATTATAAGAATCCATAATCTATGATTTTTCCTATATTAACTTTCTTTTTACATTTTCTCTTTTCTTAAAATTATGTTGCTATTTAAAACCTTAACGTATATTAATAATATGCAGGCTTATTATTAAATTATAGAACTTGTATTCAAAATTTTATAAAAATATTTATAATATTCAACCTTGGTCAAAAAAAATTGTAATAAAATATTTCTCTTTGAACATGTTTGGACGTCATGAGTGTACACAGGTGCTTTATGTTTAAAATGCGCATTGTTTTGTAGTAGAAACGAGAATTTCAACTTGAACCGAATAAAAATAATGCATTCTATATTGCACGCACGTATATCATCAAATGAACCTTTAGTATGCACTTGGGTTGAAGTCCTCTACAGAGTGGCCGAGAATTAAGCATATTACTAAAACTTTAGAAAACCACCAGCCATTCCCTATAGTTTGCCCGCATTATTAAAAATACCGGGATAATATTGGGATAGCAGGACACGACGACAATTGTTTTCACAAATTAAGATATATATCTTAATCATATATTATACATATTCGATTGTATATATATATATATATTTAGATAGATAGTATTAAATCGATTTTTTTTTATCTAAATGCATTGGATAATTCAAGTTTATTAAAGTCGATCAGCGCTGACATTTTCGTGACATTTCAAATTGTAGTCCGTAATGGTAATCTTCGAGGTCGTGCGCTCATAACTTATCTTTAAAAAGAATTTAAAACAAAACCATGTTATATAAATATATTTTTGTTTCTCTTACAATTATTCTAATCAAAGTGATGATTAGGTACTTTCACACGATCGGAACAACTGGTTTTTGTGCCTAATACAGTGCAACCTCGATATAACAAATCGGAGGGGAACAAGAAAATATTCGTAATATCAAGTAATTCGTTGAACTGAGGTTTGTTAATTGTTATGTTGAGGTTAGATGGGTCTAAAATTTGTTATAAAGAGGTCTTTACAAACAAAAGCGTGTCGAAACATGTCGAGACATCAATCATATTATAAGATTAAGAGTTATATTATTGGGGGAAACTTTATATAAAGGTTTTGGGTTGACAAAATTCGTTAAGAGGTATGAATACTTTTTCTTGATAGTTGAAAATTCGTTATAAAGAGGTTGTACGCAAAGAATGTTCGCAATGTAAAGGTATATTGTATATTGACTCTTATGGACAATTCAAGGGGATTACGAAGAATTTGTTAAATCGAGGAAGTCGTTATATTCAGGTACGTTATATAAAGGTTGCACTGTATTCAGCAGCTAAGTTTGTCAATTCATGTCGCCGAGGAGTGTGTATTTTTTGCATGACAATTTTAAAGATCTCCAATAATGATGGACGTTTATAATGAAAATTTAATTTCAATTATAAAAAAGTCTTTTAGGACAATCTAAAGCTTTGTGACGTCATAAGGCTGTATACGCATGGCCTTTGCTATAGCAATCCAATACTTTCACCTTGCTGTTTTAGTCCACTTACAAAATATGGTTCGACAGTATTGTTGGTTCGAAATATCACAAAACACAATACGAGGAATATTGATAAGGGGAAAATGTGTGTTTCCCCTTATCTATATTCTTGGTTTTATGTATGTATTATACTATATGTATATTATAATTATTGTCAGTGATGTCTACGTATAATTTTTGAAACGCTGCTTGCATTATAAAGAAAGTTGTATTAACTTATGAAACATTACAATGCTAAGTACAAGTTCATAACACACAAATAAAAAAATGCTTTAATCGTTATTTAATTAATTGAATAATAAAAATCATTTGCGCAGCAACCTCAATTAGAAAAAACCTTTGTTTGCACAGGTGGAATTCAAAGGCACGACCTCAGGACCGTAAGCTGAACCTACTAGACCAACACTGCTCTAATTATGTATAGTTCTCGTAGTAGTTCTCCTTTTTTATCCAAGTAGTCCAAAGATCAAAACTTCTAGTTTTTTATTTGTTATCGATGGAAGTTTATCTATTTACTGCCAGCTTGTTGACTATGAATATTTGATATTTAAATTAGACACTACGATGTAGCGACTACAATGCGTATGTTATGCAAATAACAATTTGTATACATATGAGTTCATAAAGGTGCATTTAAGAAAAGTATTATTATTTTTCATTAGTCTATTTATGAATTCAGATATGGTTTTCTTGGTCTTAGGTCTTCTAGCAATTCAAAACTTTCGCGGAGAATGTTAATGTTATTAAGTTTTGTAAGGTGTAGCGAACGCCGGATTACGAAAGCAACTGGGGGTTGACAACTTTATAAATAGATTTTTTCCAAATCTATTTATAAAGTTCAGTAATGGAAGTACGCGAGGTGGTGTATCCACTTAGAGTGTTATAGTCTGGCGCGAGCCACATCCAAATACATAAAAAGCAAGTGCTAGCCGGAGTCGAACACGAAGAGTTCCGTTCAATTTGAGTTGTAAAATTTATTTTCGTTTAAATTTAAAAAAATACATAATATATAAAAATTTCAACTTCCTTTCATGGCCCATGAGGCCCTGGCGACAGGCGAACATACAGCGAGCGAAGACTCAGAGTTATAATTCTTATTCTTTGGGTGGGAACAACATGAATGTATGCGCAAGGTAAAATAGAGTCGCTGATTTAGCTTATAATCTACATACATTGCTATAAACCTCATAATGCCAAACAATATTTCGTGAAACGTGATTGCGGCGAGCACGAAATACGTGATATTGTAAAGGCATGCATCTTCGACGTGTGTTTTAATTAACGGTCGATTTATTTCTCGTAACATTTTCATCTGATTAAACATTTAACAATTGATATAATTTCCCATTATGTTCGCTTATGAAGGTCTCTTGTTTTAATAGCAATAATTTATGTCACTGCCTTCAATGAAAAATATGATCAAAAACAATACGTTGGTAAATTCAATGTAAGAATCTAAATATTTAAAAGAATGATAACGCCAACTATATTTCCTAGTGCTGTAGTTCCTACCTCACACTTTGGAAAGTTCGAGGCATGAAGGCACTGATACCTTAAGCTCGTGCTAATTTTGAAACAGCTAATGGAGACCTAAGAAGTGTATGCCTTTTTTGCATCGAGCTGTCATTATAAGGCTAGCGACTTGTACGAATGACGAAAGGCGTGTTGAAAATGCTACTATATGTAACAGACTATTTGTAATAGAGTTAGCCGGATTTTAAAAGTTCTAGCCAAATAAACCAGGCATAGAGAATTTCAATTAAACAATTTTAGAGGATACATTCTGTTGTACTTTATATAAGGAAAGATCGAAACAAGACGATGAAAGTTGTAAGACAAGTGTGTACGTATCGATCTTACGTTAGACAACTACGTGTTGCTGTCAGAGGATTTGCTTTCAATTCGTGCTGTGCAAAGATGAAGATTAAATTCGGTTGGCAATATAGCTTTCCTCTTCGCTCTCACATTTAAAATATGTCTTATTCACTCATTAAAGTGTATATTAATAATGTATAGTAATATGGGCAAGGCACTATACAATTAAACTAAGCACTACAAGACAATAAAAATGTACAGCTGTTTTATTCATAATAATACGTAAGACGCATAATTAGTATCGTAATTACGTATTCCGTGTTAGCGATTAAATTTTGCGCTATCATATCTCATCATCGCTCTCATAGACAGAAAGTTGGTTTACACCACCAGATAAATTCTTAACGTATATATACGTTGTAAGTAATGTATATATATATATATAATATATATACATATATATTATATATACCTGTTACGTTACGTTAGATTTATGCCTTGTTTACCTTGATTATACATCTGAATGGTTTCGTTGAACGCGGTAATCTTAGAGATTGATACAATATTCGTGTTGGATACACCATTTATCGAGGAAGGCATACAGCTTATATCAATTAAGCGGAGTACGAATGAAAATTCTTCCTCTTCTTGTGTTACAATATGCACGGGTGTTTTAAATAATGCGAGTGAAACCGCAGATAGCTACTGTAGAATAAAAAAGCATTTACTAATAATGGCGAAAGTTTTATTACGTCAATACACTTGAAATGTATGTACGGTTGTAATTGCAACGCCTACACTACACGTCATCAAATGTGCTTGAACGTTATATTAAAATATATAAGTAAATGCTTTGTTTGTTACTAAAATCATCTTTGTATGTTATAAATGTATCGCAATAAGGTTGACTTTCGTAGAAATATGTTAAGTCGAGTAATATTGCAGTCTTGTGAAATGCATATGTATTTTTAATACTTAAAAATGATTAATATGTTTATTGTATCTTAATTTACATTTACACCCAATACATAAATAATGGACGTAGACTCTAGTCGGCTCTTTTAAATAGCAATATACAAAATGTTTGTAAGGAGCCGCTAGAGTCATCCAAAATTCAAACCTATAACAACACAAATAGAAACTACACATAGTTTCAGCTAGTTATAAATTAGACGTTTTAAGATATATTTCATCATATAGAACAGTCATGTAAATCGACTCTCCATAGTAGTTCCACGGTTAGAGTAAACCGTGCCATGATATAGCATTTATGTCTGTTAAACAGTCAGAGTGAATAATTTTAAGTTAAGCTAAATAAGAAAAAAATTTAAATAGATATCATTGGAATAATTTTTTAAATAATTAAAAAAAATAACGTAACTGAAGTTATTTAAGGTTAAGACATTTATTTCTCTAAAGAGACATTATTGTCGCTTACAAGAGAAATGATTAAAATTAATAATATAATTTTTGTTGCTTACCCGCTCACGGCATGCGTTCAAAAGTAACAAGTATGTAAACCTACGCAACTTTATTTCTATGAGTAATTATTATATAGGTAATGTACTACTTCTTTTTTTAAACGCAGACAGCGAACTTACATTTTTTTATTTTTTGAGATTGTGATGAGATTTAGGTAGCTTATTATATAATTGTGCCCCGTCGTTTTCATAACCTACCCCACCTACCTCATAAACTCCTATAACTTCTAATACTTCTTAGCTGTTAGCCACGTAATATATTGCAAATTAAAAATGTGATATTTTTTAAATAATATTCAATGAGAGAATGAGCGTTATCAAAAGTGATTAAAGATACATAGCTATTAATAACAACAATTATTTTGTTGCAATCTGTACACAAGTTCTATTAAGTAACGCATTTATCGCGTTACATGAATTTACAATGTCATTGATAACCTTTCCCCTTTTCACCGTGACCAAATGTGTAAACCTATAAGCGAAAAAATTCTCATACGACGCAAGATATCACTGCATTCATTATAACAAAATTTCGTTTTAATACAGAAAATGAATTAACCCGATGTTTGACGATTAAATTGAATTTGTTTTGACAGTCGATATTTAAAAAAAGCAGCTAAATGTCACTTTGACAATTAAGCATACGAAAAAGTTTACATTACTAATAATATACATTGAATTGTTTAATTATATTATATAAACATAACAAAATAATGTACGTAATATTTATTTGAACACAAGCATTAAATAGCTAAATAGTATGCATATACCTAATTATTGTTATGTCAAAAGATAATTGTTATTATAATTTATGACAAGCTTTAAATAAATCGATAAATGTCGTTATTATCGTTATCGCCAGGTTTGTTTGCTACGTGTAGTATGCATTACCTACGCTATTATTGTGTTTTTAAAGTATATCTTCAGAAAAAAATCCCTGTACTTCCAATACAGCCGCCGTCGCTTTAGCCGCATTATTTAATTTGCAATTAAATTGATGGCAGCAAGCTTCCATAGTTAAAGACAGCAAAAGATTGATGCTTTAAGTATATATAAAACACTATTACAATTTACCTTCATATGAATGTTTGCCCATATTGAAGGAAACGCAGGAGGAGAAAATTTTTGTATTTTGGGTTTTGATAATTGTAAGTATAAAAAATATATACATGCACCGATGCCTTCGTAGCCGTGACGTGATATGGAAAACGGACGCAGTAATTTGCGCATTTTAAATAGGTACAATGTATAAAAATGTAATTTTTTTAAATTTTTTATCATTATTTTGTCACTTAAAAGCGACTTAGACTGTTCTACTATTTCAACTAAAATACGCTTTCGTCTCTTCCTGTCAATTTGTGTTTACGATGTGATGATTAGATATAGATTAGACACAATGTTGGAATTATACTGACTTATTTCTTTGCAAAAGGGAGAAAGATATTGGGACCAGTTGATCTTGCCAGAATAAATTAATAAAACAGGTTTCATTATTTTACTTACTTTATGATAAATCGAATAAGGACAATATAAATATGTAAAATATTACTTTATATTATAGTATATAATATTTTACCACTGAAACACAATGGAAAAAACATAAAATACAGATTTTTTGTACATTTGTTGCATGCAATCAAAAAAATTGTACTCTTTATATTTCTTAAGTTGCACCTTTGAAGTGACATCGAAAGGTAATTTAAAATAAGATTTTATTATATTAACATAATCATAGACGTATATAAGACCGTGGTGTAAAAAAAAATGGGAATTACGAAGTACACTAGCGGTTTCCTATCGCAATTTTCCCTTTCACTCAGTGACACGTAGGTAAATTTTATAATCTTACCTTGAAGAGCCGTTGTGACGTGTTCCTGGGGATGTTGATCACTGTATCATATTTGAAAATGATTTTGAACTGTGGCGAAAGTGATAGTTTCCGCGTGTACGCGATTAGCGGGACGTGTCAGTTTTTTAATGAACGCGCACGTGCAGCCTCCACGGCGGCCTGGTACGATGTGAAATGTGATTGGCGGCCGCGAGCATACGTAATTGCTACGCGCTGTCCGATATCCGTGTCTAAGTTAGAATTTTCTTCGGAAATCTATCTAGACTCGATTTTTTTGTAACATGTATTCTTTTAAAAGTTAAATTTTTATCCATATATGTTCTCTCTACCTTGTGATCTATTGCTCATGTATTTAAATGGCAGCACATTTTAATAATCGAACTACACACATAAGTTATTGAAATTTATCTTATAAGCAAAGAATGAATGAAGTACAATTAAATTGAACATAAATGTTTGGGAGAATAATAAACACAAAATATTTCAGCTAAGATTCGAGTTGCGAAGTTTTATTTTGCAATTTTAATTTTGTCCTGAGATTTTGCAATCGTTTCCCATTAACATTCATTTAAAGTCTCGTATTTTGAAGTAAGTCACGGGACGTGTCTCGCCGGGAGAGGAATATAAAATATTTGTCACGTGCAAATTTCTGTTATAAATTTAAAGGTTTTTAAATAAACAAGCAAGTAAGTTAAAGAAGACAAGTAAGACATAACTTAAATACGTTAATAAAGTGTTCTTCTTTAAATGAGTAACAGTTATGTTAATAAAAGACAATATTAAGATAAGTGTGTTAAGTGACTACTACTAAAGTGAAATAAGATAACTATTATTGACTTTGGAAACTTTCCTCCCACGAACTACGTGTTCTTGCAAAGATATAACAGCATAGGATAAAATCAATAACCACTATAAACAACGTGGCTTTGCGCTTGTCGGAAAAATGAATTTTATTCTCTTTGCCCGTATAACTTCCATCTATTGCTGAATAAAACCAAAGGCCACATGAATGCAGAAGGTTTTGCAAGCGATTTTGAGATATACATTTTAAAGTTGTTTAGAGTAGATAATATCATTTAAAATGCAAGGATACCGATATGGTCTTATAAATGAACTAGCTGATCCGGCAAACGTTGTTTTTCCATACATGTGATTTCAATTTTTAATTAATTAATAAAAAGTAAGGTTGATCGTAGAAGGGTTACAATTTAGAGACTGATGATTTTGTATGTTCATAAAATGTGAAACTAAAAATTTTGTTAAAACATTAAAAATTAGGTGTGGACTACCTAACTACTAATAAATTAGAAATTGGCCGATTCTCAGACCTACTCAATACGCTCGCAAAGTTTCTGAAAAAAAGTTTCGGAGGAGTTCAAATTCGAACCGCGAGACACGAGAATTGTTATATCTAATTACCATTAGTGTACGCAGGTTTAGATAGGCACACCTTAAAACACACTTATGTACGTTGTGTTAGGATTTTAATTATTAGCATACAGTAATTCGGTATAACAAAGTGCTACGTATTGAAGAAAAGGTTTTTTTAAACATACAGTCACGCCTGACACCCGCGCTCGAATACTCTTCTAGGAAGCCAAATTAGTTATTTATAAAGTATCCTAACACACTTAATAAGGAAACAGTTTATTACATTCAATACAATTATATTTTTTCAACACTAACATACTTATATCCCGGAAAATTTAAAAACGTTCTGTGGGATAGCTTACACAGCTCTGTTTACAGCAACGTATTCACATAATTTTGGAAATTTTGGCGTGCTGATACCTATATTCAGTTGAAATTGAAAAAAAGCATTCTACAAACAGAATAGTACCTACATTGATTCAACATTTATTGTTAGATATAAATCATCTCAGTTTTTTGGTATTTTTAGTTAGGCTTTGTAATAATCAAATACGCTTTTCATTTTCTTTACCAAGAGTATGAAATTATGCGGACGGGCAACAGTTAGTTCTTCCATATCATTATAAGACGTTCATAAATATATAATCAATAGATTTGGCTTATCTTCCCAGTTGTTCCATAATTTCTCGAGATTATTGTGCCTCCTATTTGTATATTTAATTTGTTGTGTAGTATCTAACAATCGGAAGTCCAACAACCGCAAAATGTTGCCGAATGTTATCAATTTGGTTGTACTATACAATCACAACAACTATGGTATAATTTATTTATTTATTACAGCTAAGGCCAAAACAATACAAAATATACTTAATTATATAAATATTAAATAAGATAACAATTATAAAATTTTTATTATTCAATAAAGAAAGATGAAAGATCTGGTAAAAAGAAGAAGATTGGATAATGTCCGGTGTTGTTGATAAATATCAGAAAACACTTGGCTTATTCCAGAAAACGTTTGATATGGTTTTGAAAAATAGGGTCCATACTTCTGTTGTCGGCCACTCAGATAACTAGAGCGGCCCGCATCCAAAATTACTTATCTTTAAGAGATATCACTGTCAACCCTTTCGAACGCCTTACAAAAGTCTAGGTAAACCACATCAATGCTATTTTGAGTTTCTTTTCCGCAAGAAAGTGCATCTACTAAGGAGACAAGATTTGTAGAGACTGATCGCTTTTTTTAAAACGCGTGCTGATACAGGGACATAGCAGATTTGCATTCAGGTAAAACTAACGACATACAGACTCATTTCAAATACCTTAGTCAATGAACATAAAATGGCTATTGACCTGTAGAACCACCATAGAGAATTCTCTATGGTGGTTCTACTACCTATTGTTGTAACGAGTATAACTCGCGATATTTTCCATTTTGTAGGATAAGTGTTAGTACTTATATATAGATTATCTGCTCAATAAGCAGGCACCGTATCAGGACCAGGAAATGTTTCAATATCTTAATGCTTTTTAAAACTACATCCTCGTTCAGTGACAATATCAAAGTGCTTAAAATATTTGAGCCTTAGATGCATAGGCATCCAGTAATGGTGGGACAATTAAGAACACGGATTTAAAAGATCAGCAAAGGCTTGCGCCATATTACTATTCCGATATACAGCTGTATTATCTATGGGCCAATTACACCCTAAGAGCGTTTAACTTACTGAGGGTTCAATACAACAATACTTTTAGAATGCTTTTAAGATTGCCGTGGTACTGCAGGTCATCGGGGATATTCTATGAGGCTCGAACGGATACATTTCATGCTATCATCCGAAAAAGAGCAGCGTCCTCGATGTGCCGCATTGAAGCTAGTACGAATGGCATTCTGCATGTTTTGGGTACCAAAGAGACCAAGCTTGTGAAGCACTGGAGGGGATTGCATGCCTCATTATCTTAATCTTGTGGGAAACATGCAGTTGACTCCATGGCTAATACCTAGTTTATTCGTTTTTATTTCTAGATTAAGTACTAACTTAGTTTTATAAGATTTTGAATGTACATACTAACACATGGATCTTTGTGGTCTGACAATAAATTATTATTATTATTATATGTTAACATACATAATTAAAATATGTAATTTACAATGATGACAGTTAAATAAATGTATCATAAAGAAGAAATATTTTTAGACGCTACCAGCCAAGAACGAGGAAGCAGCAGAAATTTTTGACATAGCGAAATAATATTCTACAAATATTGAAGACGCTATTATACACCATCAATGTCTGCAATAACCGCCAAATATCACAGTCTAACCACAAACCGGAAACATGCCACAAGCAAAATGATTGAATATTTGTCTAGCCGTTCCAAACTCTATGAAATCCACTTAATTTTTGCTACAAAACACTTCTATACATCGTAATCACACATAAAGATATATTTTCTAACTTATCTGGCGTATGTGTCATGGGATTGTCCTGATCTAATTAATTAATAGATTCAGGCGCTACTTTGCAGATATCAATAATATACAATTCTTCGACACCGGAACATCCTCAGGATGTTGTCTATACAAACAGCGTTAATTGAGTATGCTCCGTTAATGTGCGCCGAGCGTTTGAGGGTTTTTTCGCGGACTATTGCCAATGACTTAGTCTATTAGAATTGCCCTGATTGTCAAGAAGAATCGTGATCTTTATTAATCGACCTTACCTCCTGGAAGATATTCCGCGATATTATTCTCCAGATAAGTTCTTTTTGCTTAGCGAATAGTCCGTTTCGCTTGTAGTCAAAGATTGTCATACTCCTTTTTCCGTATTGCATTCTTTTCTGCAACATCCACTTTTGCATCCTTATGCAACATTATCAGCTATAGGGATCACTATCGCAGGACATTCTCATATTCTAATTGCAGCTGTTGTGTCCCTCATCGAAAAACACATGGTTCATTAGGAGATGGAGAGTACATGACTTTCCTACGAACAAGGTAGGTTCTGCGGCAAAACTTATCAAGCGGGTATCATTGTTATTCAAAATACTATGCCTGCTATGTAGACAAGTGTACAAATAGTGTGTACAAATGCCTCTTCCCTTCCGTTTTGAACCTTAAAATCCCCGACCTCAATTTTGACGTCACAACTTTTTACCAAAGAGAAATCCGAGGTCGTCATAGAAGTGAGTTTCTAACGCAGAGCAAACAAAACCTATTCTAGGTTTTGTGTTAGTTGAAACGAATAGGTTATCTTTTAACTTGTAAGTAATTGTAACGCTCTTGTTGAGTCTCGTACTAAAAGTATCTTCATATCACTCCTATTTCACATTTCACTCCTAAAAAGTATCTTCTTTTAACACGACGCGGCATTTGATCAGCATATTATTACAGGCGTTATAAAATGAAAGAGTTCCTACGAAAAATTTGTATATTTTCAAAATCAACATGGCTGCTGACAGTGTTCGAATTTGGTCACCATTTTGGATTGGGACTCCCACCGATCCCTCTAAATATTGGTAGGCTGATCTGATCTGGATAAAAAGCGTTTTTCGTAGTGTGAATGTCAAATTAAATGTGTTCTCATACTGAGTCAAACAATTCCCTAAAAATGTAACAGGTTTATAATCCTACGGCATATTATTTCTCACTACATGTACATGTTTGACAAGTTAACGTAAAATAACCTACAACCATTTAAATATTATTTTATAGCATCTTTCAAATACTTAATACATTTTAACTCCTCTTAATCTATTTAATACGTAAATATGCAGTATATTTTGAATATTTATATGTAAATACTTATATTTATACCTATGATCATAATACAGTGAGCACTTTTATCGGCGATAAGATAACAAAATGGTACTTAGTCAAGATTTTCGAAATCAAAGAGTGTGTGATCGGAAAATGTGCGATAAGAAGATGTGTGCCATGTCACGTATTTTGGTTGGGAATCCAAATGAAATGGAAACGAATAAACATTACAGTTTCAAATGAGCGTAGTTTTAGAGATAGTATTTTAATAGTGTAATGTAAATGCTAATATAGTTCATCAAGATTACCTTTTATCCTTTTGTATATACATATATATGTTACATCTATTATGATATTCGCTTTAATTTAATTAGACTTATTAAATAAAAAAGAGTTATATAGAGCGAATTGTATTGCTTTTTATTGGGAGTGTTTATATAGTTTACACTATTTATAATATAGAATAAATTATATAATATACCAATTTTATAAAAACTGTGAAATTCTAAAAGGAAATTGAATTCGAAACCATTTTTGTATTTTGTATTTAGGGGGATCCGTAGATGCAATTAATTTAACTATTATAAGAAATTCTCAATGTCATTTACTCGTATACACTCATCATCACCAGCCATTCACGCTACTTCGTGATACTGCTCCGGTATGAATTATCTTATCTGTTGATTACGAGTTTTTAATCAATCACTGCTAGAATAGAAAACAAGTTTAAATATCAATGTTTTCACTCGGGGTCACTTTTAACTTGCAACATTACAATCGAAAGTAATTTGAAGATACATTTAACTAGTCTAACTATAACTTGTCAGTTTCGGTAGCAAATCTACCTAATCCATCGTCCACTTAAAGTTTATCAACGTCATAACAATTGCTTTCGGTGAAAAAAATCAACAAAACCAGTCGCGCCTCGCAGTCGGTGAGCGTATTTACCAGTGCACGTTCGCGTTGATATCTTAAAAATGACTTATGCTTTCATTATAGTGATGTCAGTTGCGATTACATTAAAGCTGATGTTTATGAGTTTCTCATTGTATTTTACATTTAAACACAATTTACGCGCCGAGGTAAGTCGATTTGATTTAGAAAGTCAACCAAAAGATATGATTTCTCATTACTGGTTAGGTGATTTTAATCGAACATTAAGTATAACGATCTAGTCGGCCCATTAGGTAAACCGATACTTGCAATTTAGAAAACAGTTGACAGAAGACTATTGTTCATTCTGCAACTGTATTTACAATTCACATATCACTTTGTTAAGGTTATTGTCTAAATACCGTTTACAAAGCGATGACCTTCGCATAAGTTCGCTATTATTGCTTTTTGACCAATTTTGTATGTTGAACGTTTGAGTTTCAAAGCCAAAAGTAATATTTTTCTGCTACCCTATTTTACGATCTTATCGGGTGCACATTATAAGTTGTAAAACTAAAAATAGACCTAAAATTTCTAACGTAATATACCGTACGTAGTGTATATTTTGAATTTGAAAGTTTCCAAAGATTTCACATTTTAAACTTTATCTACAAAGAATACTCATTAGCAAGGAGCTGCTATGTATTTTATTTTGTGTTATGGTTTCCTTGCACAGAGTTGGGTAGAATATGAGGTTATCCAAATCTTTGTTTTAAGCCCGGCTAAAAGATTATTTTGAAAACGTTGTAAGTTATAATCACCAAATAATTGTTTTATTACTTTTAACTCTAGTGAATCACAATAGAAACGTTATTAGGATGTTTTTTTATATTGTATATGAATGCTGTGAGTCCTCAAATACGCATAATTACATTTTTGATAAAATTCTGCCTTAATCTCTTATAATACCTACATACCATAATATCTTAAGGCACATAATATTGGTACTTATAATAGAACAATATGTAAATTATATATTAAAAAAGAGTTTTCACTAAAGTATATAACTTTTATACATTATATGATCGAAGCAGAAGGTCAGTTTGAAATTGATTTACCGCGCTTAAACAACAAACGCTAAAACAAACTTAATTGAAACTAAGGCATAAACAAGCAACAAATACTTACTGCGGATATTTTAATACACTAGAGAAAAAATATATTTCATGAATTTTTGTTATTATTTTATAACCATTGTAAATAATGAAATAAATTTTCCTTTGATTTTGATTCTTAAAACAGCGAAACCACTTTAATCATCTTAAATTCTCTTAATAAATATTAAAAGGTTATAATTAACAAAAAGAGTTAAAATCGGCTCCTGCTTAGTATGTCGATTTATATTAGGCGGATTAATTTTTATTAAAAATTCGCACATTTCGCGTATCTATACGATAAAAATCATCGGTGTTAACTCAAGAAACGTAATAAAATTTGGACTAGTCTTGCTTTGAAAAAAATATAGATAAACATATCTAATTGTATAGAATATAGAACATTCTCGAACCAAATGTAAACAAAAACAAATAGAATAAATAAGTAAATGACAACTGTAAAATCCTTTGGACATACATAATTGTTAATTTTACGCGTTCATTTTGTTTATAAAATTGTTGAAATTCTTTAGGTACAAAGTTTGGCATCACCTAGTATTGGATAAATTACAATTCTAAAGGAAATTACGGCTCTATTAAGCATAATTTAAAATGAGTAATACATCCTCATTTAATATAACAATATCATTACTCCACTGTTACGTAACTGTCACTGTCACTGTCACGTTATTTCAAGAAATTACGTGATTGCAATTGTTACTTTATATAAATAAAATATAAAATAAAATTTTCAAGTCAAAAGATAACACCAAAATTTGTTAAAGAAAAAATCAAGATCTTAGAGTAACTACTTACGTATCTTCGCGTTTTTACTATCAAATTAATTTGTGTTTTAAGAAAGAATTAGATCATAGTCATTTACCGAACTATTAATATATTATTATTTGTTACAGCCAACAAAAACGAAAAACGGCAAGGACATAATGGAAAAATGCAAGCAAGTCACGCGTGCTTTTATGCCCAGCATTCACTGCCAGACATAGCGGCCAGGAATCGAGAACTTTGTATAGTACAAAAGAAAAATCAACAATACATGGAGCCAATCAATTAATATATTTTTATATTGCATCACATATTACATTTGATTTGAAAAACTTAATGAGAGGAATGTTCGGTGCTATTTTAGAAGATACATAAAGTATATAAAAGATATTCAAACTAGAGATATAAGTTTTTTGATAAAATTATATATTTTAATCAATTCTAATCAGTAGTACTGAATTAAAAGACAATGATGTAACAATATAAATTTATTAAAAAAATAAACATTGTACTATATTCACTTGGAATCATAACCAACAGCAACTAAAAAGTTCATTTCCCGTGTAACTGTTGGCCATTTGACAGTTTTCTTTTGCAAATCTAGTTTAAAGTTGTTTTCTCTATATTTTAAAGCTTCCTTCACTATCAATCTATTAAAATTATGAACATGAGGGTGGTTTGTATATTCCTCAATAGCCATCCACTTACAATCTTTGACCTCTCTTTGAGATAATATGATTTTCTCTGAAACTGCTTTCATCATAAGAAGTATGTATATATCTGAGTTACCATACATCATGTTATGTGTGTGCCGGAATGTAATTATTGATTCAAAATCACAAATGATACCAGTTTCTTCTCTGACTTCTCTGATTGCAGCATCTTTAATATCTTCTCCTGAAACATACCGTTCATAAATAAGGTTCATGAATTAATATTTATAAATTATAATCATCCCCATTACAATTTTCAAAATAACAGACTTACCTCTTTCAACATATCCACCAGGCAATTTCCAATGTGGATAATTATAATGCTTTTCTGAAACAGCTAATAACTGCTGCATATTATTTAAAACCAGTGCTCCAACACCAAGGTTTGTATGACACGGTGGAGGTAAATTTGGATTGGAGTCAGTTGGAAGCCATTTATACATCATCACGAAGTCATCTCTAGCATGATGAAAATTAAAACCTTTCTAAGAATACCAAACTATAGAAGTATGTTGTCAAAAATAGTGCATATTCAATTTAAAAACGTATATAACTAAGTTTAACAGAAGGAAGAATAATAATTATCTAAAGTTTGCAAGGATAATTCACCTTTTAAACAGACATAAAACTTTATGAATTTATTTTATGAATCATTGAAATCAATTTAAAGGAGTACCTACAAAATATATAAACAATAAATCCTTACCTGTGCTAACATAGGAACAAAATCAGAATGATTGATCCTTATTTTAAACCATATGCATCTTTTACCTCCCTCTGACCATGTTTTTAAAGACTCTGAAAGTATTAGACAGTTATAAATTTAATATGTGTAATTACTTTTAAACAGAGTTTAGGTTTTCAACAATGACAAAAGTACAGTAAAATTTACAATTATATGGTAGCTCTTAAATTAGTGTACACATAAATACTATACCTTGCAATTTAAGGATAAAATCACTTTTGTTGTAGGGAATATCATTTGAGTCAACTGTTAAGCCTTTGTATTTATCATCTATTGATTTAAATTCTCTACATTTTCCTGAAAAGCGTCTAAAAAGGTAATTGGTAATATTATTATAAGAAATAGAAACCCGATGAAAACAACAGTTCTTAAACAAACCTCAAACTATTTATGCATAGTCCAAACGAATACTTGGAAGATATGTTTTTAAAGCTTACTAGTGACAACATTTTACATAACTCATTCAGATTCTATAACAGGCTTAAATAAAACTTTTGAGCAATATTTTTCTGCACTAATTTTTTACTATTTAGATTTCAGTCATCACTGACATGACTGATCATCACGAATCATTGACACCAGACAGTAGACATTATATTACAAACAAGTATTCATGCTGGTCTGTGACCAGCAATCACAGTACAGAAAACACTACACAGGCAGAGGACTAAAATACTATCTCTTTTTAAGACACCATTAATAATATAATCACATTTTTAATATTATTAAAAGATCACAAAAACTATCAAAATTGCTAACAACTGTAGTGAAAAATCGTTCGTAAACAAAGAAATCTATCAGAGAAATTTTAACCTTTTAAGATTTAAATGCTTTCAATTGTTCCCACAGATGGTTTTAATTAAATTAATTAATTTATTGCACGGTGGTTTAAAATGTTAAACTTTTTCTGGTGCAATACTTTAGAAACTAATTAATAAAAACTGTTGATTTAGCTTACCTTAATATTATAAGTTACTAGCTGACTGGGCAAACGTTGTTTTGCCATACATGTGATTTCAATTTTCAATTAATAAATAAAAAATAGGGGTTGATCGTAGAGAATTTAGGGTTGTATGTATTTTTGTATGCTGTATAATAAAAAAATAGAAACTAAAAATGTTGTCTAAAAAATAAAAATAAAAATTAGGGGCTACTCTTCACATTTAGGGGGATGAAAAATAGATGTTGGCCGATTCTCAGACCTCCCCAATATGCACACAAAGTTTCATGAGATTCTATCAAGCCGTTTCGGAGGAGTATGGGAACGAAAACTGTGACAGGAGAATTTTATATATAAGATAATTTATAACCATATATGATGAAGTAGAAGGTTAATTATGTATGATTGTTGAGTTTTAAAAATATTAATGATACAGGTTTTAGTTCCCCACATGGATATTTTATTTTCCTTCATTTGTTCAAAAAACATTTTAATGACATTTATTGAACGCTCTTTTTCGCAGAATGCCCCAATGTGATCCACTTGCTTATCGGAATAATACTAAATAATTCGGAATCGAAATAACAAATGTGGGACAAGTTGTTTTTATCCATTAAATTTGGACAGGGAGTCTCTACTTTAATTTTGGGCGGCATTAAATTTGGGCAGGAAGTCTCTACTTAAATTTTCATGAAATTCTTCTATAAATTTCCTTTTTTATAGCATTAGTTATAATGACTCAGTCCCAACTCGGAGGCTACATACAAACCAGTGCATTCTTATTCTCGACATAAAAAATTACTGACATCGAAAAATATTTGGAGTCGGTGTTTAACAACATATCTTGCAATTGCAGAATGTGATCCTTCGGGATACGATTTACTTTCCAAATTTCGACTAGATATTACTTCAAAGTTCAAACCCCAAAGCCTCCCAACACGCGCACTGTGTGCAGCCCTGCACACCCTCGACATAACCAATAAGCTGGGGGATGTTTCTATAATATATTATACAAACATCTCCTATGGCTATAGGCTCCTATAGGCTATATAAATATAGTATATTGTATTTCATACATGGTCGGTTAGCCTCAAAGTTAAATATTTATAGCTTGCGTTATGGGTGCTAACGCATAAAATATATATTTAAGCTTATTACACGTTTGTATATCTGAGACCCTCTTTTGGGAATTGCGGAACTGGATCATGAGATATCAGGCATATGACTACGTACGACGTACGTGTCTTTTGATGATAATTTTGCTTTATGAGAATAGTTCTATGCTCTTTTCTTTGATAGATAGGTACTACGACGGTTGCCGTAACTAAAGCGTTTAGCTTGTTTGAATAAAATGGGAGTCTGTCGACGTGATCGTAGCAAATTAGTAGTCAATGGTAGAGTGGAAACACTGGAAAGACTGGTCCGGTGCGGTGGTGTAGGGCGCGCACCGAATGCTCCGATATTCGGCCGTCTATATCTTCTAACATCACCTTTCAAATCACAAAATAGCCAGAACAATTTCCATTCCACTACTTTCATTTAAAATTTATTTAAATTTTTAGTATGTACTACGTAATTTATAGATTTCTGCATATATATACAGAGTACATAGTAGTAGTCTATTAGTTATAACTCTAATATTATTATCTAGATTCTAGACATTTATCTTTTCATTTATCTTATGATGAAACGGCATTTCTCAACTCAACGACTGGATATCTTATATGTAATAACTATTACATAACACATATAACACTGATAGATGCTAGTCGAATATTATGTTCCGTAGTTACTACATGTTAGTGATACGGTTCGGATTTTTAACATTTTCCTCTGACTGGAAATAAATATTTAAATTTGCAATGACTTTTAATGGAGTAATAGACAGATACAACGGAGTTACAGTCACTTCAAAAGATGAACCCTGTGATCAAAATTCTTTTAAAGATAAACTTGTGAGTAAGTGAAAGATAGACTTTGACAAATGCTTAACACAGTGGTTAGTTCTTTTTATAAATGTATGCAATTGTTGATTTAAGGTTCCTTAACAAAATGGGGAGAAGAAAATAGAAGATGTATCTGGTTTAGAGTTAATATTAAAGATGCGGCATGGGTTCCTATCCTAGCCGATGTAAGTAAACATTTTAACAGAGGTTTTTCCAACATATATAGGATTCCTTCATAACTGCATTGACAAAAATAATTTGTCAAAGGAAATTAGTTGTTTTTTTAGATTCAATAACTGAACTCTCCAGCCTATAACTTTCAGTTTAGGCTTATTTTCCATATTTTCTTTGTGAAATTACAGGAGGGTTTCAACTTTCACCATGCTAGGGCTGACTTTGTTATGATGTTCAAATGGCTTCCTAGAGATAGACCAGCAAACTTACCTCCTTCATGTCACACTAACTTGGGGGTTGGAGGTCTAGTGCTAAATAACAAAAATGAAATACTTGTTGTTATGGAGAAACATTTTGAACATCCACATTGGAAATTGCCTGGAGGATATGTGGAGAGAGGTATAAAGTATTAATATAAAGTTAAACTAATTAAAAGAAAGAATCATTAAACATGTATGCACTTAAAATTATTATTTATAGGTGAAGACATTAAAGATGCTGCCATAAGAGAAGTTAAGGAGGAAACTGATGTTGATACTGTTTTTGAATCTATGGTCACCTTAAGACACACACATAATGCTATGTTTGGAAATTCTGATATTTATGTCATTATTTTGTTGAAAGCTACCTCAGATATAATTACTAAATCAGATTTAGAAATCAAAGCTTGTAAGTGGATGAATATTGATGAGTTTTTAAGTCATCCTGATGTCATTGAATTTAACAAATTTATTGTAAGACAAGCATTAGATTTAAAAACTAGAAACATTAAGTTCAATCTACTTAAAAGTACTTTGAAACTGAAAACATTAGTGAGAGACATTACCTGTCTCACTATTGAAGATGTCTAACAGTCACATTTTATATGTTATTAGGTGGTTACAGGTTATGTGGTGAGCTAACCAATACTAATTTAGTATTGGTTTATGAATGGTATCAAAATTAATAAATTTACTAATAAGCAATATTTGATTTGTTTTCTTTATAGATTTTTTAAAAACTTAGGAAGTAAAAAAAAGGGCACTTCCAAAGGCAAAAAATATCAACAGCTAGTGAATGAATAAAGGGAATAAAGAGCTAAATAATAAATAAGAACACTAGTTGAACATTAATTAAATTATTATTAAACATGAATGGTTTTTTATTTGCATGAAATGGTTAAATTAAATTAGGTACACAAATTCTTCCAAATCCTTGACAGACCTATAATTGGTGGGTTTTTGCCTTCCATATAACAATCTTTTTATCTATTAACAAAAACCAAAACCAAAACACTGTAATGTAAATCTCTTTAAGCTCATTCCGGTTTCGGGATAATTATGTGTGTGAGGGATACCCCTCCCGCCGTTCTCTTTCATCAAAATCTTTTCATCAGCATTTATATTTGACAGTTACAAATAATATCTTAAAAAACAAGAAATGGAAACAACAATATGTTTAATTGATTACATGAACTATGTTCAATCTAAGTCGGGGACATTTGCACTGTTTGCCACATTGCTGGCCTCTTCATCAGAACTGTCAATATCTCCAATCATTGATTTTATAATTCCACCTAACATTGAGTTAGGATTTTTACGGCTCCCTGGAGCAGAAATTCCAAACCACACACGGCCAATTGTGTCCAAATACTCAAAGTAATTAGGGTCACGTCTTAGGAATTTATCATAGGTTTTTCTTATAGTGACAAATTTTTTTGCATTTTTTCTGAAATATAAAAAACATAATAACATTACTCAAAACAATTATTAATTATTATTTTACAATTATAAATAAAAAAAAAATTGATTACAGTCTCAGCACAAATAATATTTCAAACTTTTAACTATGTTAAATTTTTATTTAATTTATGATAAATATTTAACTTACTCATCAATAGCATTAAACAGGAAATATAAAAAGTTTAGTAATGGATATGGATATGGTGGTATATTTTCATTTGGTATATCTGGATGAGCTTGTGTGTATTCTATGAAAGTATCTTCAGCCATTTCTTTATCTTTCAAGCAAAGAATTTGAAGCACTGCTTGAACTACAAACATATCAATTTCTGATTTAAATCCTTTAGTTTTATGTAACTCTATCAACATTCTAGCATAAGTAACACCATCTCTTGAACGCAAAAAGTGCCTAAGTGCTGATGTAAACTTCTTTTCTTGCCAGTACACTTCACCAATTCTCTGGAATTGCATCAAAGAAATAATTATAACCATAATATACTATACTTCCTTTGGATCACATCAAAACAATATATATGAATAATAGAATCAGGTGTTACCTTGTGGAAGTCCATAGTACAAAACCCTAATAAACCAATATATAAGCAATACTCCGCGATAAAATCCACAACCACTTGATGAGCTCATCAAGCGCTGGTCCAAGAGGCAGCTTCCTGAGGATACTTCGGTATCGGGGCGAAACATACATCAAGTGATTGTGGATTTTGTTGTGGAATATTGCTTATATATTGGTCTATTAGGGTTTTGCAATATATATATATCACAAAAGGGCAGCCTTATAGCTAGGCTAATAACTTTTTGATAGACTAGACCAAAAAATGTGCAATTTGACAAGACCAACAACATTTTCTAAAAATATTAGAAAAATACTTGTGTCCATACGATTTCACATTGAAAACTAATTATACCTTATGGAGTAACGGATGACCTTTCTTATTATTATCCATTGACCACTTTATTGCATAAATCAGAAATGTTTCCCTCTCTGCCACATTTGAATTCATCTTAGCAAAGAGTGTAGCTATTTTTTCAATCCATTCTTCACATGGTTTTGTTTGTGATTTTGTGAGTACATCCAAAAGAAGTATTGCCAAATCTGTACCACTACCTTGCTGATCACTGTCTAAGAGTACGTTTGCACCGCTGTGTAGCAATTTCAGCAAATCATCGTACTTCTTTAGACTTAAGTATCTAAAAATTAGAAACACTTGAATAAATAAACTAATTTATTAAGAATGAATAGTAATTACAAAAAAAAATAAGATAATGAATTTGAATACCTAAAATAAAGAGTTCTATACATTTGATGTGCTTCATAGTACTGACCCGCATTTACGGATGCTTCAAGTTTTTCCAAAACCCTTGCGGTACCTCTTTCTCCGCGAGCCATTGTATATCTATTTTCGAACACTAGTATATGAGAAATTTAGAAAAAACTAATAACACATTACTGCGACTCCTTGAACATGCACAAATTATATTAATAATTATCAAATTGGAGACTGAACTCTGAAGTATGAAAATATGACTATACCAATGAGAATGACCAGTGACCACAGAGTACGTACTAGTAGTATATACGGTAAAACATCATTTGTTGACTGTTGACAGAACTGTGAGTGTGTTATAAAATTAAAAATAAACCATGAAAAGCATTATGATTATACAAATAAATAATAGTAGATTTTCGATAGGCAAATATTCCGTAGTTTTAAGTGGTGGTTGTAAATAATTTAGAGTAAGTTATTAGTTTAGCACTTTTGTCAATTTGGTATAAATACTTATAAGTTTTGTAAAATAAATCAATACACACCAGGACTCCGAGTATTATTATATACCTCCTCCTTTGGACAACTAAATAAGAGGAAACGTTGCACCTTTACAGTACATATGATTTAGGTATATTTATCATTGGTATATTTACCTTTGACGGAGCATGTTCTGACCTCGAAGAGGTAAATGCTGGAATTCCATAAGCCGGTGTTCTATCTCCGACCATGTCTCTTCTGCACATCAATGGCATGCTGCACTTGACAGCCTTAATTGCTACGTTGATATTAGCACTGGGCATAAAGTAAGGTTTCTCCAGACGGTATTTCAGTTCTAGTCGCCGCAAATTTTCAAAGCGCATATTCGGCCCCATACGGAACACTTTTCTCACCTCTAGGCGAGAACTCCCAGTACCAGCTCCTTTCTTTTGATCGCATCCAACGAAGAGCAGTTTAATCGTGGACGTGAAGTCACTTTCCGAGCGGTTAGCGGTCCGAGTCCTTTGGCGCTGCGTAGAGATGTAGGGTCTCTATGCATCTTCTATTGCATCTATCATGGAGATTCGGAGGTGTTGTTCGGATTGATACCTGCAGATTCCATCATCATAGCGGTAGATAACGAAATACAATCCGTATTATCAAATTTCGTTGCCCGCACTTTCTGCCGCGCACCACTGCTATGAGGAATCGGATGCCATTAGAGGTATTTCCGAACCAATACGACTTACGAAACATAAAATTTGCACATTTTCGTGGATTTTATGTAATGTTGTCTGTGCAGAATATAATGCCGCTATGGGTGGCATACCCATGAGAGATGATAGCAGACATGTTTACGTTAACATGCATATGCATGCCCTAGGTAAAAAGGTTTATTTAAATTTATTATAAAGTTAATTTATAGGTTTTACGTTTATACAGTATAATATATAAATATTATACTGTAATAATAGTCTTATAATCTTAAATCTTATAAATCTTATAGATTAAGGGCCCTTAAGCTACATTGTATAAACGTTGGAAGAGGTTTCATAAAACATATATGAACTATATTGCGAATTGATTTTGTGTGAGTGCTTGTGAATATCGGTGACGCCTAAGTTCACTAGAGCGTAATAATAAATTTTTGGAACAATTATTGAATATTGGCGGTAAAAACAAAAGAAAAAATGGTATTATAGAATACAAAAGTCATGTCCTTGAAGCATACCATGATATGGCATAAAATGTGACTCCAGGAAATTCATTACAACCGTAAATACTACTGCGATTTGTCGATTATATGGTATCACACCTTTCAAGACTGAAAATGTTGCCTGAAGAGAAACATATACATTGTGAAGCTTCACAGATAAGCGGATATTCACTTTATATTTTGATATATTAGAGAAATTTCACATTTAGAAAATGTGAATTCTCGCATCTGGTAACCAGTTAACATTGCTCAAGTTTTCGTTGGGTAAATTGTTTCAATTAAAGCAATTATGCAAAATTTTCTGTTTATATTGAACAATTCTTACTTAAATATAAAAAAGAAATATAATTATATGAAACTGAATAATTTTAATGCATATAAGATCGTTGTATTCGTTAAATGAAATGTTTTGTAATACAAGTTTCTGTCATAACAGCTACGACAGCGAAGCACAACACGCGGCACTTGTCGGCGGCCATTTATATAATTCAATGTATTTTATCTCCCCCATCAATATATTAGTATCAAGTATATAAAAATAAATGGTAGTACATACTAAACCGAAATTTTAATAGCGAGTTATTTATCTTCGACGTTTAAACATACATTACGAACATGACGCGATTCTGTGCAACCGTTTATTGTAAATTCTTAGGTTTACATACATAGTTTAACGAGGATATTAAATAATATGTCAACTAGATTACTAGGCCATAAATGCATTCTATAAACCAGATGTTTAGTTTTTGTTCAATAAGTTAGATACTATTCTTTCAATTCTAAATGTTTAACAATTAGCATAGATATGTCCCTTAATAAAGATACGACATTTAGTACGGGAGCGGTGCATCACACGTATCAGTCAGACAGTAGCTGTTAACTAGCTAATTTAGTAATTTTGTGTTTTTCGTAAGGCATGAGTGAAATGTTTATCAAAAAGCTAATATTTTTGAATATTTGAATTCAGAATTAAGATTTCATTATTTTAAGTTTTATAACTCACATTTTTTAATCTATAAAATCATATCAGAAAACATATATAAAAAAACGGAAGGATGCCGATGAGAATAGGCATTTCCAAGAAAAGTGGAAATTTGATTGCTTTTGATTTGGTATAGGTTAAAGCTGTATCCTCAGAGAAAGTCGAAATTTAAAGAAAATAAAATGAAAAGGCATTATGATAGAAAATATGAATAGCAATATCTATTCGTAAATTTCCGTAAATGTTCTTATTACTTATCTATTAGGACAGTAAATGTCCGAATAGATAAGTAATAAGAATAGAATAATCTTAATAAGAGTTAATTTTGTGTGGATTATTGAAAAAAATTAAAGTCAACTTGGCCCATTCTCTAAAAAGGTTGCCTGCCTAGGCATCTACTATGTCAATCTGTATAATTAATTACGCATCATATTGATCATATAGTTTATTTTACTTATAATGTATAAGTTCTATAAAAGATTATAAGTCCTGACAAATATGATTTAAACATCTATCATAACTAGCTGCTTTATTTATTAAAGGCGCAACAAAAGATGCGGCAAAGTCAGTGTTTATTCTGTCAATCACTCGATACATCCCTACATTTCATCAAAAAAAAAAATCCCTACATTTCTATGTAACGTTGTTAGTGATGAATGAATATATTTTGACAGCTTTTGGTTGTCTGAACCCACTCTAGAACTCATGAATGTGAACCTGATGAATATTGCTCGTAATTCCATTATGCCCTATTATTTAACTTGGCCTGTCAACTTGACAAACGTTGCAGAAACGAGAAGATCAGCTTTTAACTTTCTTATAATAGAAATAAACGAACAAATTAGTAATCGTTGATTTTAAAAAATACTAGTTAATTCTGCAGCCACTGTAATATTAGGTGAACGGAAATACAAAGTTCTAAATACCGTGGTGCGTTATAATCAAGACTCATTACTCATTAGGGTCTCCATCGACCTATTAAGTTCGGGTTTGGCGCTCAAAACTTTATCCCTTTGCTGTTTGAATTAGTTATTAATGTTCAACAGTTTGTTAGGAATAATGTAGGGGTAAGTGAGCTAACAAAGTCTTTGTTGAGTAACTTTGGTTTATATATATTGATCAAATTACTTGTGATACGAAATCAATTAATGATGGGACAACAAAATAATGGTAGACATACACTCAAAATTAAACAAAGATGCTTCATTAATATACTTATAAAGTATATTATGATTTAATTATGTTTTTCAATTGCCAATACGTCTACCCAATCAAACACTCAATTGTAACTTATTAACATAAGGAGCTATTTATTTCAAGCACTTTGACAGAAATGAAAAAAATATGAACTCAATGTCGTCTGTTAATGTGCGGTTTGACGGCAAAAAATACGTTATATTTTCTGCAAACTTTTAGGAAATTGGCGTTAATCCAACGTAAATCGTTGCTCATCTTTGGAAATGAACATTTACTTGACAACGTAAATAACGCTTGCTACTTTTTATATCTAAATACACAAAAGAAAACAATCGTCGGCTAGATCAAAAACGCTAAACCATACTATTTGAATATTTCTAAATAAAATGGTGATACTGCAACGAGAAAAATAAAACTACGAATTTCGCAAATGGAAAGGAAATAGTCAAAACTTTCCGATCGTACAAGTATGAGTTTAAGTCTTCTAAATGTAGCCAAATGTATAAATTTGGAAAGTACGATTTTCAGCAATAGTCAGATTACAATTGACAATTGAATTTTATCTTTAAATCAAGGATTAATAGACGTTTTTATGGGCTTTTCAGTTAATATTTATATGTATTACTAAGTTCTGGATTCTCTTGACTTATTTATTTTAATTTGCAAACTTATATTATCCAGTTAAAGCCGAGATAAAAAAGATTACGCACTTATACTAGCAAGTACTTTTAACTTTTGTTTCGCATGGAATATTAATGAACTTTGTCTGTTACGTCCGTTATTATATTTGCATTCACATAGCGTCAGCATGGTTTCAAGTTTTATGATAATATCGTTACCCTGATGGAAAAAGCGCTTAGTGTCTTTAACTATCTCCATTAAAGTGAGTAGTTCCCTGATGGAGTTGAAACGTAATTATCAGTGCTTAAATAGTTTGTTGTACATATAATTAGGCAGTTTGTGCAATAATAAATATCATAATACATATGCTTATTAATACATAATTAACCACCCCGATCGTATATAAATAAAATACTATAACAGATTATAATTTATAACACGCTTTATTTTATTATGCCGAAACTTCGGTTTAAATTTATGCGTTTATTTAAATGATATGATGATTGCGTTAATAAAAGACAATATTATCCAGACCACAGCCAACAAATATATTCATCACATAAATGTTCACCGTACCGAGAATCGGACCTAGTTCGCAGTCTGGCAGACTTGTCAGAGAAAAAGCTAAATTACTATTTGATTTGACCCGCGTCGATAATTTTATTTATCCTTTTATTTTGGCGCCTATTACAGGCTTAATTATTACATTTCAAAGTTTACAAGGGATTAAAATATCGATTATTGGAGAGAGAAAGATTCTTTATTGCCATTTTTTACGTTTACATTCGTACATTCCCTATACAAGCAATAAAGCGAAGTCATCTAAACATGAGGCTAATGATTGAGTACAGAATTCAACAAAGTAATAAATCGTTTTGATCTGTTTGAAAGTGATTCAACGTTCTGATCGTAGTATTTATATTGAAATGTTTTCAAGAATTGGACTTCCGCCAAAACTCTGGTGTAACTTGGTTGACGGAACTGGCAAATTGAGTCGAGGCCCGGAGCTATTCTCAAGCTTATTTGATTGAATGAAAGTTCAAGCTTTAGTTTATTGTTTGAAAACACTTGCCGTCTGCACTGGCTATTGAAGCTAGCATGAAAAGAAATAAAATTATCCATTTTATGTTTGTAACTGTCCAACGGGCATTTATAGAGACAAATAAATTGTATTAACATTTATTGGTTACACCACCATACTCCTCTCGCGTCCGCATCAAAACGCTGACAAGACACTCCGCTTCTGTGTTTTTTTTTTTTTTTTTATTTCATTAGTATTTTTTATTGTATGCCCATTAAGTTATTATACATATTGTAACCCTATTGTGGCTTTAGTAATAGTATTTAATCTGTATACAATGTGTTCGATAACGCTGTTTGGGTTAATACCCGTAAATAAATTAGAACTACAACACTGAGTTTTCATTTAAACTAAATATTTTACACTACATGTGTTAGATTAATTAATAAATATAAGAAAATAGCTTTGTCTTCAGATTTCTGTATTGTATCCACACGACAAACAATTAACGAATAAATCTACGTCGAATAAAAAATATAACCAAAAATAATCCCAAATATTGAACAAGTAAGAGATTAGTTACATTTAACAATAGAATTACAGAATATATTATAGACAAAGCTCATTCACAAGAATAATAATAATAGTATGGATACAGTTAATAAATATGCTTATTTTATTTTAAAGGAATATCGTGAACAGTAATTAAGTGAAGAACTCAATAAAAATCTTACTTTACTGACCTCATGAATATTTCACTATAAACAAAACATTGATGAGCTGTTTTTAATTAAGCAATGCTCTTCTTTTTGAAGATCAATCGGAAGCACTTTTGTTAAAATTCAGGGACGTGGTAAGTAAGCGTCTGTGCGATTTGCTTACGGCTATTCTGACATGGCTACGAATTTGCTACGAGTTTTGTGTAGCACTCGTTCAATTTAACGATAAATATTTTTGTTAATTATTTAAATTATTTGAGTATTATATAATTGGGTAAGCTTGATGACTTATTAAAACATGTTTTCATTGTTGTTTGTTTGTTGTGAATATATGAGGCAAATATTTAAAAAATGCCTTTTTTTGTTTATTTTTTCCAGGAAAGGGTTTTTATCAAATAAAAAATTAAGACAAGAGAAAATTTATTTTTTTTTTTTTAAAATTTAAAATATATAAAAATGTTTTAAAAGCTAATAACAAGTTTTAAGACCAGACTAACACTAATTTAAATAGAATAGAAAAATTTAATAAAAAATTTGACAATGTTAATTTTACATAACTCACATATATATAGTCTTATGTATATTCACTGTTCCCTTATTGGCGTACCAACAAACCTATTGTATTGGTGAGATTATATCGCATTATGCAGCGGAAATTTATTTTAATACCGATTAAACTAAATCTCTGTTGGGTCTTAATAAAGAATCAATAATGACATACAATACAAAAAGCTAATTACAGGTGTATTTTAATATTATCAATTGTATGTTTTGATATCGACTTCAACACATTCATGATTCTTCACCAAAGATCCATTAGTGCAGCTTTAATCAAAAGTTGGTTCAGGTAAAATTAATGAATTCTTGTTACAAACATGATGCAAGCGAAATAGGCCGGCTGGCCAGACACAATAAGTTCAAATCAACACAGAACGGATCGTGCTATTTCTGGTAGAATTTATCTTGTTCCTTAGCAGAAAAGTGTGTAAATTGTAATAAAGTAATAGGCTCATATGTATAAGAAATCGACGGTTTTCGATTATTATTTCATAGCTTGAATTACTGTATTTCGCTATATCAACATCGTCTCATAGTAATTTTTCCAAAGTTCTTAACTATAATCGCTTTTCAATTCAAACCAGGTAAAGCTACAGATCTACATACTTAAAACTTGAGATGTTCCGAAGGAAATATAGAAATTATAGAGTGAAAACTTCGAGTGTCTTAAAAAAATACAACGTTCTCTGTGTGAGCCCGCGGCGTGGGGTGGCGTTGCGGGATCGAGGCAGCCCGTGCACCTGGGCGGCTGGGCGGGCGGGCGGCTGGGCGGCGGTCGGCGCCGGGCCCACGTGCCGCCCGGGATCAGTCGCTCACGAGCTTTCGCAGGCGAAGCACCCCCAGGCGGCTTTCGATCGCCGTCAGCGACAGGTGGCGCCCGGCGCCGACGCCCGCCGCCTGCGCTCTTCGCACCTCTGGCCCGATACTATCCACCCGGTTCCAACATGAAATTTTAATATCGGATTTGTTTAATACATCATTCTGCAGTGTACGGTTTCTTTAAATGTAACTAAAAAGTTTATGAAATGCGGTTAATATTGCATCTGTCGTGCGCCTCGGAATTAAGGATTTAATTCCGAAGCTTAAATTGTAAGTATACTGAATAAGTTGAATAGATAATTTTTGCTTTATAACGTTGGTACATAAATGATGATGAGGCACAATGAAAGATAAATGGAAATATATAAAAATGAAAGGCGTGTATCTTTTTAAAAGCATTCCTACTAAACAAACTTTCTCGTGCCGTCCTTTGTATCGCTGTTTGTGCATAAATTAGCTACTTTTGTAAAATAATAATACAATAGGGTTGTCTTTCAGTGTTCTAATGACAAGCTAGAACAATATAACATTTAAGTATATTGACTAATTATAATTTGAATAATTAATTTCCTGCTCTCGACCGTCTGTAACTATACGATGTCAAATATTTATCATTATAGGGCGGATTGAAGCTTCTGACATAGACGCATATATCAAAACTTAAATATCAACTACATCATAGCTATTAAAAGAAAAACAGCTATGCCTTCTCTCATTAAGTTTTCTTCATACTGACTTTCCACTTTTGATTGTTGATATTTTTCGCCATCTCAATGCCATCTTATCAAGGTTTGAGTAGTTCGTAATATTTAATTGGACATTGAAATTGTTAGGTAAGCGAACACAAAATTTGGGCGCTTTCAAGTTAGCTCAAAGTTGGAGACTACACAGAATAGCCACGAAAGCAATTTCTATAATTACAGAAGTTTCCATGAATATTATCGAGTTTGTGTTTCTAATAATTACATGATGATCATGACACGTTGCCGTTTATATATGATATCGTAAATTGTATTAATCTGTAAATTTGATAACTGTATTCAGCATTGCGAACCAAGACATCCGATGATGATTGGATATTCTAACAGTTATAATCAAATTTCAAAAGGTTACTTAAACTACAGTTATGTGAAATTGGAGGAGTTTTCCTTGGAGATGCAATCGAAAGTCACGATGATTATGTACTTAAGAGTCTAGCATCTGAAATTAAGTTGGACCGTTGCATTGTTTTAATATATAATGATACTGACATAAACTAAAGATTAGTGAGTAATATACAGCTTAAGAGAAATATACAGACAGAAATTATTATAAACATATATTTCTAAATTTGGTATTTGTATATGTTTCTTGGGTTTAAGTAGTGACTCAGCTTGTCCTAGATATGATATATAATGTTAAAACTGATGAATAACGGGGAATTAATCACAATGCTGATTTTATTTACTTTATAGGTTATGTACATTATATTTAGCAATATATATGCAGTTACTCCGTCTTAATATTGGCTAACACGCAATTTTGTGCTTAATTAACCAATAGTTTGTTGATTATTATGTAATTTGAGATAGTTTATTGTCATTAAGTGTCATAATAACACATATAATTACTGTTTCTTTTATTTAAAATTTTTGTGAATTTTCTGAGCAAAACAAATTATATTCAACAGTTATAGCTGTTAAATAAATTAAGCCGTAATGATACGTAGTGATTGATTACTTAAAATGCGTATAAACATTAAGATAAATACACAAATCATATAGGAACCCCGTAGCGTGGATGAAGTCACTTGCTTGCCAAATATATACGGACATATTTATCGCAAACTATTCAATTTATAAAGGAACAGCAATTAAAAACCTTTCGTATACTCTTAAGCTCATAATAATTCATTCTAATCGCGCCTATAATCGTATAAATTTATTAAGAGTGCTGAAAATCTTCCATTATAATCACCGAGATTCATTTTTATGACTGCTATTGATCATGTCAGATTTCAAATGTTAAATTTTGACTCTCGTTGTCTCGGTGGATAAAAATGTATACCCTTCAAGAAATGAAATGTAGCTTCTTGTCAACGTCGTCGTTCATTAGATAAAGTCAGTTAATTTATGATTAGCAGCTCGTTAGCAAACGCTCCCGCTGCGCTGTTTAAGTGACGTATAAATCTTATCTTACTAATATTATAAAGGCGATTGTTGTGAGTATGTTAAATACTCCTCACATAAATCTTGGTAATATTTGCTATGCAGTATTCTGGCACTAGATTAATACAAAAGATTATATATATATATAATTGATGTTGTGTGGGTAGAGTTTTAAACTTCCATAGAGACATTTAAGACATAGACGACACACAAAATCAGCAGTCTGTGAACACACATTAGATGGGCCAAATCACAACATACGCTTCGACCAACCAAAAGTATTACTAAAGAAAAAAGATTATTCCCAAGATTGGAACGACAAGCAATTGAAATCAAAAACCACCTTAATTTCAATCGAGAAGACGGCCTAAAATAATCAAACACCTGGGATCCAATAATATCTAAATTAAAATCTCATGAAAAAAAAATCGGCAAAATGGAGGACACCGTGAGCCAGTTCTGTGAAAATCCTTCCGGTTTTAGTCGATACCAACTCTGGGGCAATAAATACAGATAACACACAACCTCTCTGCACCTGTGACACTTATTTTGACAATTAACACCTTTTGTCTTTAGTCTACCGAGACCACGCACGCTGTAAAGTACGCGAAACGTCGGAAAAAATTAATATAAAGGTATAAAAATATAATGTAATATATTTAAATTTTGTAAAAATACCTAACTTAATCCGTTAACAAAGTGTTTCTCTTTAAATAAATGTTTGTTACTTAGTAATGTGATAAAGTTATTAAACATGAGTTCACAATATGCCGTCTATAAATGAAGCGGTAAGTTTGCTCATTATTTTTCATGTTTATTTATAATAATTGCTGTGAGAGTCTGTGGTTTGTCCTTATTTATACCTGGGATTTCAAAGAAACTTCGCAGTATAAACAGAAAAAATACGGAACACTGATTGCTTTAACTGATTTTTATAGTAAATACAAATCAATTGAAGCAATTCAATTTTCCCAATAGATTTTTTTCAATAGATAAACCAAAAACAATATATAATAGATACAAAAAAGTTGCATTTCGGTTGCGGCGTTTTATAGAGGAAATGCGTCCAACGCAGCGTGCCAATTGTTAACGTGGCTCGGTCAACTACACGAGCCATTACTAAAGCTAGAATTCAGACCAGACAGTTTATTCCTTGAACGTTAAATACCAACCGCTTGATTGACGCATATTTTAACTCCTAAAATTATTTATTGGTTTTGCCCGTACATCTGTCAGTCATGGTGCGTGATAATAGAACTCTTTATTTAGACTGAAAACCTTAATTGATTTGTGAATTTTATATCTGTATCAGGGATAACGTCAGCGTTGAGAATAATATATTTCAGTTTCAACTAGTATATCTTATGTGATTAAGTATGCAGAATGCTATTGTTTTTAAATGCAGAGCCATTTCATGGGTAACGTGACGTATTCTATTTAATACTATCATGGACTAGGTGCTCACGTTCCGTGCTTACCTGTTCAATACTGTCCGATCAATATTTATAATATTATGGAAGCGAGAAATCGTGACGATTCTGTTTAATTAATGATATAATCGTCTTTGTACAGTTCCATTCCATTCAGTATGAAATATTTCAGTATATTTCTGTAGGGTAGTTTGAAATTGACGCCGACTCCAAGGCAATTTTCAAATCAAAATTCCTTTAAACTTTTACATTTAGTGCCTGCTTCGACTTTTACGGCACGTTCTTAGCGTCTATTGAAATTGCGATACGATTTTTATGTTTAATTAGAATTTAACGTCTAATTAGAGCCCACTTTTTACATTTCATTCATTTTCATTAGCATTGACTTTAAACTGTACAATTTATAAAATGTTTAGTATAAACGGTCTAACTTTATTTTAAAAATTCTTTTAGAAATAATAATCTATTTTCATTTGTTGTTCGTTTATAGTGATTCATGAAATATTCAAAAATGAAACAAAATTGAAGGGCTTTTACAGTTTGCAAACTTTTATCGATCAATTGTGTTATTACCTGCCAGGTATTTTTTAATACTTTTAACTTTTAATATTTTTAACAGTTACTAAATGTTAAAATTATATATATTAAGACTAGACATAGACTAAAACCTCAAAAAAAATAATAACTAAAATATATAAAGAAATTAAAAGTGTCCCTTTAGTACGTAATTGTTTTTGATACATCAACTTGTAAGTTCAAAACTCACAACTCACAACAGCATACGTGTGAGTTTTGAACTACTGTGTCATATGCCGGCTTAATACAGGCTTATAAGTTCAATTCCTATCAGACTGATTACAATAATCTGCATCTGTCACAGAATATTTTCAATATGATATACGCGTTGAATCCGTTTTTTGTGCTAAACCTAAAATATAATTGAACCAAGTTGAATGAAATGAAAAGCAAAATATTTTCCACCTCATATTTGCTATAACGCCCAAAAAAATCTCAATATCCTTTGGACTTTTTCGCCTGCTGAGTGGCAAAGCCATTGCGATCCCGCGCAGGCTTTTGTGAGTTTAAAAATTATTTAGTTTTTTGGCGATCTGCCCATCGCGAATATTGGTGAATGCACACTGCATTCAACGGACTATTCCTAATTTCATTGGTATTAGTATTTTTGATACTGTTTTTTATTATTTTCTTTTCTGTGGCTTTACCATAAATTATTTAACGTTGTAGTAATTTCTTTTCTGTTTCTCAGACGAAATATTTTATTTATCAATAACACTTGGGCCATAACACATATGTGTATATTTGATCATTCAATGATAATGTTGTATTTTCAAAGTATATCAAGCCATTCGAGGCTTATATTTAAATACTTGCAATAAATTTGGTATAGTCTTAAAGATACGAAAGCACAAAAGGTCACGAAGCTTTTCCGTACAAAGACATATTTCCACAAGAGAAGCTCTACGCTTGAGGCCCCGTAGCCTGAGCATTCATCGTTTCATTCATCACACACGTCTCAGAAAACTTCGAAATTCTCCAAGCAAAATTTACGTTGCGAAATATTCTTTTCAGAGGATAATTTATTTCTAAAGTTTGATTTATTTCAAATAAACATTATTTTTCGCTTAAAAAATATCTTCGAAGTTTTATAGGATACTATAACCACACAGTTTGAATAATAACTCAATAAATACAGAAACTAGTGAAACAGGCTATTTGAATACAATGGATGAATATTATGGATATTGCTTTGCCCGTGGCTGCGGCTGCGCATACTGCACTATTTCTTTTTAATCAAGCCATTGTTTTTAATGATCATATAAGAAGGGAGAATTTATTATATCAACCTTAATCCTTCTTGATGGATGTCCTTGTGTAGCTATTTTAGCTAAGTCTGGATGTAGGTTTTTTGTTGTAAAGTAAACCACAAATGTGTGTGAACTTGAACTGTTTATTAAACAATATAATCTATAAACCATGATTCCATATTACATTAATAATATTCCACAGATAATCTAATCTTATATATGCAGGCTACCTGAACTATGTGCCTATATATACGACGAAGTTGATTTGACGCTGGCATTTAATCAATTAACTATTTGCGGTGAACTAATTTTAGTACGGTCATTATAGTCTGTTGTGTTATAATAATAGTAAATGGTATCAGTTAATTAATCCATTAATTATTTCGGAATGTTTATGGAAAAACTCTATTTCAATTAATTGCACTTGCCATTCATTTATTTATCGTTACTTTCATTCAGAATTGAGATATTATAACGCGATTGAATTAAACAGAAGAATATACTGCTTATCAACAAAACCTTCAGCGAAAAAATAAAAAAAATGTTTTATGCTGTAATTTATAACATCAAACTTTTTTTTTAAACTTTTTTTTTTTTTTTTTTTTTTTTCCTTTTTCCGGGTTCACCACAAAAAAAAATTTTTTTTTTTTATAAAAATATTTTTATATATATATATATATATATATATATATATATAAATATAAATTAATAAAAAAAAAAATTTTTTTTTTTTTTTTTTTTTTTTTTTTTTTTTTGCCCCGGCCCTCCCCCCCTTTTATTTATTTTTCTGTAAAATAATGTACTTATTTTTATTGTTTTATTTTTTTTTTTAAAAGGGGGTTTTTTTTTTTTTTTTTTCCGGGGGGGGTTTTTTTTTTTTTTTTTTTTTTTTTTTTTTTTTTTTTTTTTTTTTTAAATTTTTTTTTTTTCTTCCCAAAAAAAAAAAAACAAACCCCCCCCCTTTTTTTACATCAACCATTATTTTATTGATTAAAAATGGAAAGTTGAGATTTGATTTTGCGGGTACATTCAATATTATATGTATTACTTCAATTGGAATGCTGCGGGACATATATATGAGATACCGGGAGATCTACAACCGGTAACAAATCATAAAGCAATAATAAATTCTCCACACTTTATTAAAGAAAAAAAACCCCCTACCAAAAGACTTTCAAATCATATTATTTTTATTTATGTTATGCTGAAATTCAAAAACTATTTAGATGATGAACAAACATTTAATGAATATCTCTTGGGAAATTTCGGGATTTTTAAATGTATAAGATAGAATAACCAGTGGCTCAAATGAAAACTCGGAAAAAAATAATAAGTCAAAATTGAAAATTTAGGATTGACAGCTAAAGATTTTATATTGTTTAGTGGAAAACCGGAAATCCTTCAGGATAAAGTTTCAAAAAATGTAAAGATTTATATAAATTATAATCAACATAAAATTGAAATTTTAAAAATTTTTTGGATTTTTGCTTTAGATTGGTACTTTGCTTATTAATTTAAATAGGTGGAAGGGGAAAAGATTTTTGAACTTTCACAAAAGAGTATTAATATGCGTTATCATTTAAATATCAGTCGGGTTCTTTCCCACGTGATTATGCTTTAAAAAAAGAAACACAACTTTTATTGGAGGTAAGAAAAACAATTGATACAGACATACTTATAGACATATATAACGTTTGGTTTACCAATTGTGCGATAAAATAATAGAAATTTCCAATTGGGATTAATATTATTTAAAATATATGAGCACATAGAGTTTTTTAAAATTTGTATTTGAAGAAAAAAAAGTGTCTTCTTTTAAAGTAAGGGTAACTATCTCTAATATTTTGTTTAAAATATCGATCTTCTCCTTCATATTCAGACTGTAGATTTAAGAAATAAAACACCTTCTTATTTTATGATTTATGATATATCAGGGATTTTATTTGTTTTGTCCTTATAAATACAAAATTATTGAAAATAAAACCACTGAATTTTTACAAAACGAGGAAGTAAACTTAAACTTTAATGGTGAGAAGAAACTGTATGGTAACACTAAAGATTAAGATATTGACATCGAGGACATGATTTTTTGTTATAGATAAGGAAAATTTCCAATTATGATTTTCTTATTGGCTTAATTGTATAAAAAAATTTAAACTAATTCAAATAAACTTAAATAATACAACTCCTCCATATAAAACAGACGAACATCTGTTGTCAACAAAGTTCAACATTAATCCTAATAATAAAAAAAAGAAAAAATGTCATATTCCTATGAACTAGGTGACATACAAGAAAAATATTTTAATATACCATCAAAATCATTACGTGAAAATCTTTATGAAAATCAAATTAATTTTAATGAACATATAAACTTAGATGAATTTGAAATATTTATAAATCATTTAGACTTTTACCAAAAGGCACAAATTGACAATTTAACAGAAAAATATAAACCCTTGCTTTTTTTCTTACCTTTTACCCTAAATAAAGAAATAGAAAGTCAAATACAGAGATTACTAGAATGAATTTATTTGGAATCGTATAGTCTTTGCCGTTACTCGGCTTATAAAAAAGTCCGTTTTTGATTTCAGAGAACTAAATAAATTTATTCCTGAACCACATCCATTCCCATTGATTGAAGATTTAATGATAAAAACATTAAAAGTAATTATGTCGTCAACGTTAGAATTAATTCAGATTTGGTCAATCTCTAAGTGAAGATTAAAACCTTTGTAACACAAGATCACTAAATCTACTTTTTTTTGAACGCGAAAATATAAACTCTCTTCTTTTGCTACTAAATTGTCACATTTATTTAGACTATTTGGAAATGCATTCTTTTGATTTGATGTTTAATTTTTTTATTTTATTCATCATACTTTTTTTATTATTGAATTTTTTTTTTCTTATTTATTTTATTTTTTTTTTTTTTTAAAAAACTATCTCTGGGGAATCTGTTATTATTTTTAATACTGCTGTATTTATTTTACTTTTACTCTCTAATGAAACTAAAAGGAAGTTATATGTATGCTTCATTCGTATAAGGTTTAAACTGTACTAGCAGTATTTGAGCAAATATGATAGAAATGAAAATACCTCATTTTTGGAGTTTTAGGCAATATCTACCACGCATTACCATTATGTGATTGCCCCTCAAGTATATCTGAACAATAGGGGTTTTTAAAAAGGCTGATACTGCACGAGCTACCCTTTTTTCTAGATTATCTTTTCACTTTCTTCCCGTAAGCAAAGCGATTATATTAAATTTGCAAAACCGATTCATCGCGACAATATTTCGGTGACATGAGTTATTAAAACACTCAATTAACATCAAATTGCAATTGTTGAAGAATTCGAAATATATATATGTAAACTAAGCAAAATAATATTTTCTCTTAAATCATCCAATTTGTGACTGCAACATAAAATAGTTTCGCGTAACCACAGACTATACAAGCTGGAAACTACGTTGAAAATTAAATTTGAATATTAAGTTTGTGAAATTTTAAAATTTATATTATTTCAATGAACAATGTCATGGACCCTCTGTTTGCTGCTTTGCGTGTCGCGATATCTAATACAATAATAATTACTTAATAATAAATCACCTAGCTACTAAGGTGTACCACGGTTATATTTAATACCATAGGAACAAAACAATCTACATAATTGAAATAAGTAAAGAGCGTATAAGGCCGGCAACGCACTGGTGAGGCCTCTGGCTTTGCGAGTGTCTATGGGCGGCGGTATCACCTAAAATCAGCTTTTTTTTGAGCATCTCCTGCCCGCTTGCCTCAAATACACTTAATACCCTAATATTTAATACCATAGAACAAAACAGTTCATTTAAATATAACCTTTTATAAACTTTCGCCCCCACCCCCTTTTTTTGGTCTTTTTTTTTTTTTTTTTTTTTGGGGGGGTTTTTTTTTTTTTTTTTTTTTTTTTTTTTCCCCCCCCCCCCCTTTTATAAAAAGAACATAATAAAACGCAAAGCAATGAGGCTTTAAAACATAAATAAAAACAATTTTCATAACTGCGGTTGTACACGAAATTTCGTAAAACATTCCTTTGGCGTAAGAACGAAGGCTTAGTCAAGATCGTGGCACACAGCCAGCCTTTTTTGTTTAAATGCCATGTAAAGCATACTTCGTTAAGAACAATACAGGACCTATTTTATGGGTTCATATGGATGTAACCGCGAGCCAACTGGTTATACCTTTTTTAATAAAGAGGTAGAAATGCATTTACGATACAAAACCCACTCTGAAAGGAGGTAACCGAGCGAGCAATACTCGCTTAATCCAACCTCGGATGGTGAAAACTGTGGACTGAAGCGCGTCGACCAACATTCTCACGTGAGAGAGAGGTAGGAGACGGTCGTGCCTTCTCCTATTCTCTTCAACTATCATTCAATTGATCACACGTCTTTCTCTTTCTCGCCCTAATGCTGAAAATTTACTCTGCTAATATGTTTCGTGCCATAACTTCCTACGCGCACATAAATAACAGTTTGAACTGGCACTGTACCTAAGCATCGATGTTTTACAAAGTTCAAGAGAAGTTATAATTCAACACGTATTTTTCAAAATTATTTTATATCGTAATTTTCAAATGACTTTTTGAATTTGTTCGGTATTTTGGATATTACGATTATAATCTCATACCTATTTAAAATCCTACTTAACTTTCACAAAATCATTTTATATCCCAAATAAAATTAAATAGTATTGTTCCATGCGTACGTTTGTGAAATCTCAAAGCTCAAAAACCACTTATGCCATTTTACCGATGCTTGCTATAAAAAGCTATCTAATAAAAACGTGATAAGAATAAAAATAAAATGTAAGTGCTCAAAGCTTTTACTTGTTATATGAGTAACAGTTACACAGTAATAAATTCATGTTTATATTGTAATGGGCTCCGAATGAGCATTATTATAGTTTTTCATTACTTATAGAACGAAGTGAAAGATAAGAGGTACGGTGAATATAATGGGACTTTACATAAATCTAAATAAAATTGATTACTGATGAAAATGTATTAAATATTGAATTTTAAAATTACATGCTTATAATTTCTGTGTCATTTTTTGCTACGATAAAATATGTAGCGATAGCTATTGCTGAATATACAATTCCAGAATAACGAAATTCAAATGTCGCTTATGGAAATCAAGCGCGGACTCGAACTGTGCAACAGTAACTGGTGATTACAACTTTGCGTCGTAGATTGCGTAAAATAAGCTAGTACTTCACTTATTATGTAGTATATTTTATATTATATATTAAATTTAGTCCATTGTTTTAATTTAGTTTAGTTTTTTATTTTATTTTATTGTGCTCTCAAACATGTCATATGTTAAAGACATGATAGCTTCCTAGTTAGTTTGTTGGGTCAATGGAATTTGGAAATTGGAATCGCCCAACCCATGTGAGAAAGGCCCAACTGAAACGAAACACATCAAAAAAAGATAGCACGGATAACTGTTTACCTATAAAATATTGAATATATTGTAAAATTTTCAAGCAAATTGTTGCTACTTCATATTAGCATCTTGCTGGAACTTAGCTAATTCGATACAATACCGAAGAATATTAACTATTTGCAGAAGTCATAACTTCCCAGAATATGTTCCTTATTGATGCTAAAGGTATATAGTGAATATGGTGATTCATTAATAGAATTAGGCATTACTTTGTGGAAGTCTATAGAATACAATTTCATTAGATCAATTTATTAGTTTGTTACTAATACTCCGCGAAAAAACCCTCAAACACTCGTCGCACATTTAGACCCGAAACCGGAGCGCCCACAGCATGTCTCTACGAACAGCGTTCATTGAGTCTGAGTACTGCTAATAAATTGATCTTTAAGAATTATATAATATATGATATTGTTTCTTGCAAAAGTAATAGGTTCAATTTCTAAAAAATACTGTTGATTTTCCAAAACACTTATGATCCAGTTTTAGCTTTTTTATTAAAATCCAGCCCGAGAGGAGTTTACATTTGGATGTACAATTCTGTTTATAATCAAAGTAAAATTGAAGTATCGGATTTGCCTCTAAGACGCCACTAACAGCTAAAAAGATTCACCTCATATTCTTTAAAAGGCAAATAAAAATAAAGTGTCAAAGATAATGGTGGAAAGTAGTAAAATTTCGTTTCACGTCATGTTTTTGTTTCAACTTAAATGCATGCACCTGACCACCGACATCCAGCAAAGAGGAGCTGGTATTCTTAATGTATTTAAACAATTTTGAACCTTTTAAGAAGAGAGTGGTACAGAATAACTGTCACTGCAAAATATGATTTATGTTTAGACAGGTGTTATACTCTATAAATATGTGCTTCCCACGAGAGTGAGTGGAAACGTGTCATAAATTGAGGAGAATGGTTATGAGGTCACAAACGCGTGACAACTATTGTCACTCGCTCGCCCCCGCATTCGTTATAATGGCGCGATTTTATCGTAGATTTTATTTCAAGTAACAGAAATTCATAACTAGAGATAGTGAAAAGAAATATATATTCCTTTTATTATGTTAATTCTGGGGCATTGCATCATATCATGTAAATTGAGTAAACATTTTCTTAGAAAGACTTTAAATAGTAGCAATATAGTATTTTTTTAATAACTTAAGATTTATATAAAAAAATAATACTTAAATATTTTTATGTAAATCGGTCACGCAAAACACACTTACATAATAAATAAAAAAGCTTTCTGAAAAATAGACCGATAGTCATATATAATTTCAATAGACTGTCGGCTATGAATACGGGTAATATTGCTAGTCGTAGAAGTTGTATAAGCCAAAAAAATATATTGGACTTACACACTTTTGGGTTTCACGTAGCTGCCCAATCTGGACAAAAATGTCTGGATTTTTTTCACAAATTCTTGTTTGTGTTTACACTATATGTTGCGGGGCGAAATATATGAAATTTAATGTAATATTACACTGAATATATCTACGTAAACGCTGATTTACAGCTAATACCTGCACATAAACAGCTAACATTCAAGCGCACGATTTTTGATACAATTCAAAGGAATATTCGCAGGTCCAGCAAGTTTAAAATTACTCAGACAAACTTTTTTTCTCAACTTCCACCTAATTGCTCTGCTTTGGATTCCTCGTAATCACTGAACATGAGCCTGCACTCACTGAAAAAGACGTATAAAAATATCTGTCTAACACCCCATTAGACGACGTTTTGGTTTATCGGCTTTGTTTCCTATCGCAACAATACTTTTCTTGTGAGTGACATATGAATTGTATACGCAACCGTCTATTGAAAAGCATTGTGCTCATATAGAAATAGTTTTCTTAAAATAGCTAACATACAAACAGGTTTGATATTGCAAAATGCTTCCTTTTAGACACGTTCTTATATCCTAATATAGTATATGTATTATTACATATATCCTTATATATATTATTATAGCTCATATATATAATTCTTTTGAATAATTTCTGGTTTCATATTGTTTAATTATTGGATTTTATGTCTTCCTTCCGCTTTGTTTTGGTCTGCAACTTACATATTTTAAATTTGGTACTATTGCCAGTTATTTTCCATAGTGGAAAGTCAACCCATTTTAAAGATATCCGCTTTTGGACGAGTACATTGGTTCTTGACTTTGGTATCTTTAGTCGTGATTGGTCAAAAATTTCTTAGCCTGAGCGTTTTGTTAAGTATGAGTCCTTTCTGTTTTCAAAAGTGTAAACTAATTGAAGATCCTGTAGCCTGTAGTTCCTTTGAATATTGTTTAACGTTGAAAAGCAGAACCCTTGTCAACGCGCTCATACGAGTGACTACGCTGTGACAACCCATCTCATACCCTTTACAAGTGTAACAGAGAGGCCGACAAAGGCTCGGCTAAATAAAATATGTAAATACAACCTGTTACTTCCCTGCATCCCTCAAAATTTCATGATTTTAAACATAAATTCATTTGAACTATTTAAAGTTCAGGTTGTTTTTTATATATTCGCGCCTTTTATACGTGATAAATTTATTCAATAAAATTTAAATTATTGATATAATTTCTTTTCAAATTTAGATAGATTAAATTCTTTATTATTCATATTAGAATACATAAAAAATCAGGCTACACAGTATAAATTATATCTTTGCACTACACACTCGGCCTCATGCGATCTCTACCAGGCAAGCCTCAGGGTAGAAATGTAAGCAAACTTATTTTAATAATAATCGCTATATATATATAGAATGTATAATATAGTGCATATATACATATAATACATTTTATTTGCAGTTTACATATATGATAGGAAAAATCACCTTCACCCACATTTTCTAACCAGGCAAACGAGCTTGACTTTAACTGGCTATTGACATCAGCAAAGTCATATCTATTGCGTTTTCGGTATTTAAATATAGAAGGTTCTATAGATAGAGCCTATACGAGGTAAGCAGGGGAGCCAATATGTAATAGAGGGTATCAAAATGACATTAAGTGTCGAAAATTTCTGTCAACTAGTAATGTCATTTTCTTAAGTATTTACTTTTCGACTTTCGACATACACTTTATTTTTACACAATACATTTGGACTAGGGGTGCAGTAATTATTTGTAACCTTACGTAGTCGGTTCTCTCTGGTGTTAACAGTAAATAAATTGGCAAGATAATTTGATTTTATGTACATTTAATAGTACAAGAAGCAATTCCATTAAACTTTTCTCAACTTGTAGTTGTCAAGATACGAAATAATATCGATTTATGCAAATGTTTTATGTTAATTATCACAGGGCTGTAATATGTAGCTAATTAACGGTATTGAAAAAATAAATATAAGACGTACTCTTAAACAAGTTATGTTTGTACAGGACCTTACAAAAATACCTACGCGAATTATATTCTTATTATTTCCTTTCTATTTCAATATTCATTAATGGCGCCCATTCATGAAAGCCTTTATCAATAAAAATGTTACTTAATATAAGTAATGGGATAACGGTATTTGTTTATTATTAATGTTACTTATACAATAATAAGAGACGTCAATAATTTAAATAATATCTCTATCACTGACACTACCATACTATTTTGTAACAACACTTAACTTTAATATTAGGATAAATTTAAAAAAAAGTTACTTCTGTTACAAAATTGTATATCTTTTTTTTAAAAACACCCAAAACTCAAAACAGATAAACCGATCCTATAATAATGTTAATAAATCTAAGGTACCTAACAGCGAAAGCAAATGTGCATTATGGGAGCAAGTTAGTGCTACCAAGATTTAAAAAAAGACATTTCAACCTCTCTGTGTAAATTACTACATCTCGATTTACTTCTCCCTTCGAAAATCAATGAGAATTTTTAATATAATAATTGTTTTATAAATAGCGGAGATCGTCCTTTGTGAGATACGATGTGCACGGGTTTTAATTAATGGGGGTGAAGCCACAGGGAACATCATAATTACGAATCTTAGTGGTCTGTATACCCTAAAAGGTTCAAAAATCTCTTATTTATGTAGAATAATTATGCGTATAAAGAAATTCTTTTAGCAAATTAAACCTAATGAGTTTATTAAGTACCTACATCTTATCATGCTTGGACTATTTGCATTTTAGTGATGTTTTTTCCGATATTACTAAACTAGTGTAAATTGCAATCTAGGAGTATGACATAGTCCCTTGCTTGGAATTACTTAAAACATTTGTGTTGTTTACAGACTGAGTTAGTAAACAAGGAGAGAAGATCGCCAAGGCATGTGTTGGCGATGACGCAACGCGCCCCGCGCGGCATGTCCTGATGTCATGGCATCCAGCCGCACCGCCCTGCTTGCGTTGGCTACTCTCACGGCCCTCGCTGGTTAGTATATTATTTATATATTGACATATATAATTATAGTATATTAGTTATATATATAAAAGAAAAAACCTCGTAAGCGTGTTTTGAAAACTGATTCTTCTTCGACAAATGTCAAGTGGCAGGTTCTTTTTAGTAAGTCACAGTTTTATTTTAATGACTATTAATATATATTATTTTTAGATTTGATTAATGATCAATAATTTGAACTACATTGTATGATTACATAATCATTATTAAAATATAGTAATATAAGTAAACATCGAAATAATAATATTATTTCTCGTTCGCTTTCATAAAACACAAAACATTTCTTACTTTAACTTTCGCCTTTGTTAAATGAAATATTTTTCATAATACTTATGCTGCTAAAGCCAAGCTATTCCATTAAAATTGCCGCTTTTATTACATAAAAATAACACTGTTTTGCTAACAATTTTAATATGCCATAAAAATTCTAATTAAACAAATAATTTGTACCATAAAACTTTTCACATTATAATGAATATTTTTTGAACATGATTTAATAATTATTAATTAATAACAGATTATATGAGAAAGAAGAAAATTATTTCTTTTCTCATATCTATAAAATAACTTATGATCCACTGTTCATTATATAATTTGATCTTTTCATTATACGGTTTATAATATTAATAAGTACGTCTCTTCCTATATGTATAGAGAGAAAGAAACCGACAAAATAATAGTATTTAGAAAGAAATGGTACAGAAGTATCAAATCAAAAAACTGCTCAATTGCAAGTTACAACTAAATAACAATATATATTTATTACTCTAAATGAATACGAAATAAATATAAACATTTTAACGAATACATTGAGTTGTAAGTTAGTTTGAACTATTTGGGAAATAATTAAAAATTGTTCGCTTCACCACACGTCCGCAATCCGAGCAAATTACTCAGGCGTCGGTATAAAATTCTTTTCCAATTTATTTGGCAAGTCATCAGAAACAAGTAGGAAAATGTGGCGCAATTAAACCTTAAGATTTCGTTTAGTCCTTTACTTACCTTTTAGTGCCCAACCTAGTCAAAATAAAACTGACCACAAGCTCTGCTTACAGTTACAATTTTCGAGCTTTTAAACAAAATATTATGTGTCGAAAGAGGTTAGTATCTGACAATGAGGTTTTATATTTTTCAGCTTGTTATTATCTGAAGGCAGTAATTAAGTTTTTTTTATAATAAGGTCCATCCTTTTCTTACAAGTTTTAACATAGAGTTAACAATCAACATTTAACTTCAAAATAAGCCCAATTTTCTTCCATCCATTAAATAAATATAAAAAAACACATTAATCGCTTTAAATATTAATCTAAGATAAACTTAACGACACATTACTGAATGAGCAATTGAAATTTACCCCGTAATAATAAAATATCAAAAGAATACATCTCGGCCAGTTGACCAAAAACATAAAATGCAATAAACAATAAAACGGAAATAATTCTTTAACAATATAAAGCTCATAAGTACCCAATCGAAATGAAAACAATAGACTACTCAATACATTTTTATTTTCGTTTATACATGTAGTCGAGATATGAAATTGATCAGTATTGATTTAGATTCTCATAGAGAACTTGGAGAATAAAGGTTTATTGGAGCATGCAAAATTCACTTTGGCCTTTATGCTTTAGACTGAGGTTATTATTCTGCCGAGGAAGTCTTAATTGCTACGAATTGTTAATTTAAAAATCCGCTCGGGATTAAAATATCACATTCAGTACGCTTTACAAAGTTAATATTACGTTTTATTAGTTTATGGTATAATTTGTATGTCTATGTATTTGGAGTTGATAATAGATTTAATCTTTATATGTATATAATTCTTCTGTGAGTGTGTATGTCACTGAACTTCTCTCAAACGACTGGACCGATTTTGATGAAATTTTTTGTGTGTGTTCAAGGGGATCTGGGAATGGTTTAGATTCACAATTTTTTCCGCTGGACAATGTTTTTTTTAATTAATTTTTAATTTATTAGTAGTTGTTGGTTTTGGAATATTTTACATTGGATCCATCGCAGTGTCAGTTTTTAAATAATATTCGAATAATTAATTGAAAATTGAAATCACATGTATGGCAAAACAACATTTGCCGGATCAGCTAGTATTTATATATATTGAGCCGAAATGGCACCCAAAATCATAACCATTGTGAATTTTATTCGTATACGGAAAAACACATTCAAATTTACATCAAGAAATTTCTTCGATTCAACGAACACATCTCTCATAATAATCGTTCAAATACAGAGGGTGGTTTCAGATTGATCGAAATTACGAACGATCCCTAGAGACAATACGTGTCGGTATAACTTTAGTGTGGCGATTAAGTTATTTGCTGGATATTTAGGATCAGGCCAACGTTGTATATATTTTATACAATACAAGATCAGTGAAACGTATATCTGTCCATGACCTAAGTTTATGGGACTTCGTTTCGAAGTGAGTAACTGTGGCTTGGGCAGAGCCTTGTTTATTATCTGGTGTGTACACGGTGACCACAGGGTGGTGTGTGTGCGCGCCGCAAGGCAGCGTGCAGGGCGGCGCGCAGTTACCAGGTGTTTCGCACTCTACCGCACCGCCCGCTGGTGTCGGCGGCGTCCGCAGGTAAATCCAACCACACTACACTCCAACATACGCATAACAGGTCTTCTACTCCACACTATTATACCCTTGATCCGAATTTTAACACGGAGGCAATGAAAATCGTATAAGAATTAATAAATTTGCTTCGTCCTTAAAATCCATAGAAAAATTACATTTTTTGCCGCCATTGTTCGTAAAATTCATTAATAACAGATGCAAGCGTCGCTTTTGTATACTAAAGATATTTAACGGATACAATTTTCATCACAGACGGCGACGTTAGCGAGAATCTGTATTAAGTGCAGCTTTCATTTCAATTCTAAAGGTAAATTTGTATGTGAGCCACTGATCCGTGCAAATTCAAGTCTTTTTGTGTCTCATATATAAAAAGGTAAAGATCTGACATTGTGTTGTTAATATTAAGGAGTAGAATATCTGTTACAATAGCACTGTGCTTTGTGTTCATTTGTTGACCTATAGAGAATGCGTTCACTAAGATTCTAACATTAGGAGAATGACTTGGGGAAAAATAAAACAAGAAAACAATATACTTCATTTTCAAACATATACTAATATAACAATAAAAGAAAGAGTGACTTATGTCGTTTATATGTCTTGTTATAAAATCCTAACGAATACTTTTTTGGTCAAAGCAAATTTTTCCCCAAAGAGGTTTCTGTTTAAGGCCTCGTAGCATATTCTGATCTTATTAGTTATTTACGTCACGCTCCATTAAAAATTCAACGCGGTCTCCATAAATTTTCAAGGCACTCTCGATTGAATATAGACCATAAAAACTCTTTGTTTCCATATCAACATTGTCTATGTATAGAGGTCACTTGTCTACACATTGTAGTCCACAAAAGCTTTGTATCGACTTTATAGGGGTCAACTAGATCCCACAAGAAAACACTACGCCAATATTATCCGGTATACGTTTTACGGGTTGTATATATGTGAAAGTAAATTTTATACATCTGTTCAACCGTGCTATCTTCTACACTTAATAATTCGTTTTTAAGTTCAAGAAAGCGTTTGATTAAAAAGTTTCCTATAATATCAGGGATTGGTGAGATCTGCCTCTCATAGACGGGAGTAAATTTTATACAGAAATTATTCCAGAAGATGAAATATTAATTTAGCACGGTAGTAATTCGAATACGATCTAGTCAAACAGAGATTTGCAGCCGTAGCTCTCGACCGTGATAGCTTGCCCACAACTCGTTACTCATGTACACATATATCGATCTTCAGCCAATTAAATTGGAATCGATGTTCACCGTATACTAAATTGGTGAATTTTTATTTATTATGATTGATGATATAAATGATATATGTTTAAGGTTAGGGCAAAACACCATGTACACTATTTGTTTATAACTACTCAAACGATGACTCTATAATTAATAACATTTTCGGACACTATAATATAAGTTAACTATACTATAAGTTTAGTGAGCTAAGGCCAACAATTTTGGCTAATATTATCCTTTTTTTTTGCTTTATTAGCAACAACTAAAAACTTGAAATCGAGAACGCATTCTCTAAGGATCTCACAGTAGATATAAAATAAAACTGACCTAAAATAATCCCTTAAATAATATAATTTGAGTAGAATAAAAAAATAAATAGAGTTTAATTGTTGAACGCTTATTACTTCACAGATAATAAAGGTAAAGAAAGGTACACACCTGTTGAAACATACAAATCTTATTTTCTTAATTTCTCGTTGAATATGTGTGAGTCATGTATTATTTAATGTTGTCAACCGCAACAAAACGGCCTCGACGAGATAATGTAAGTAACTTATTATTTAGAAAACAACTAAAATTTTGTAATAATTTAATATTAAACAGTATGTTAAATTTATCATCGAATGACATCGGTGATTGAGCGTAGGCAGGTAGAAAGCTGCATGAGGGTAATTGCACGTCTGTAGATATTTGAAAATGTAGGTAGGTTACAAATTGGTAACGCAAGATCAGTGTAAAGAAGTTATGTAATTACTGTTACATTGTATAACATTTGAAAGTAACGGCTTACATTTTAAGATACGATTAAAAATAGGTTGTTTCGTGACTTGCGAAATTGAATTGTTCAACGAAGACTTTCAATATTACAATCTAACATAAAATATATGACTCTCTTGTGAATGCTATTTGTATTGTTGTATGACGAAATCGCTTTCGTTCTCCTCACCGATATTCACTATAGCTTAATTGCATTCGCATGAATCACAGATAGATCTGTACCTAAATTGTGTAAGTACCCTGCACGAAATGCTAGTATTGGAATATCCTGAAGACGGAATGCTAACAATTCAATTTCGCTTTTCAGCTATTGTATGTGACTGACTCCAGCGGTCTCAGCTTCAGCATTAAAGATTTTGGCTTTGCTCCAGAGCCTTCAGCTATTCATTGCCTCATTATGGGGTGACGGCATCAGTTTCCCCTGCCACTTACGATGCAGATAGATAATTTCTATTTATTACCGTAGGGGCGAGATAAATGTTTTGATACGTTATATGAATGTGAGCTTGCACATTGGCATAGGTACTGTTATGCAGGTAGATATAAAATATGAATCGCTATTTGAGCACATACAACATGAGGGGTACAGCATGCAAGCCTACTGATACCTAGTTTCAGTGTGAATAGTGTATTCATGTTTGCGTGCAGATTCAGCCAGTATTCCAGAGGGCGTGGCTATCGAGATTGGAGGACCAGGGGTGACCCAACACTTATCAACTCATTGTGGCGGAGCAGACAGCCGCTGGGTATTCGGAAACAACTCGGTAAAAAAATGGAAATATCTCAGATTAACATTTATGGATTAAGAAAGAGCATTCAAGTTTTAATGTTTATATTCAATAACCTATTTTTAATTTTGCTCATACAATCGATCACGGTATGGCTCTGCAGGTGCAAGGTTAAACCCCCTAGTGGTTTTTAGGTGCCTGACATATGTATTTGTTTATTTTTTATAAATGTATTGAATAGTAATAATAATAAAAAATAAAAAAAGTATATTTTGTTATATTATGAATTTGTAGTCCGAATGATGAAAAGAAGTAACGATTATTTAAAAAATAAAAATAAATTCATGAGACAACGTATTCGTACATTGTCTCGTGAGTTAAGTAAAAATACATGTAAAACCCACAATAGTTAATACATTAACGGCGGAATTTCTTATAAAAAGTAACGCAACTGTAATTACACTGCAACTGCAATTATATTTTATAAACAACAAGAGCCTGTATAATGATAGCGTAACCGTAGTGGAAGCTCTTTTTATTTTAAGTTAAATAGTAGAAAATGAATGCTACCTCATGAGAAAAACTACGACCCTACTCTATGAGTATTTTTAAAATACTGTTCAACTATTTGAACGTAAATTTTATTGAATAAAGATTATGAGTGTTATAAAATATTATAACCACTATTTTAAAGAAGAAGAAAGAATCTTTTGTTTTACAAAGAAAATACTATATTTCGAATATAGAATTTCTGTGAATAGTGAAAGAACTTGAATCCATATTTTAACATACCGCACGTTACAGGCAACGCGGAGGTGTACATTGTGCTAGCGTTGCTGATAGGCGTGGTGACCGTGGTAGTGGGGTGCTGGCTATCAGACAACTGCTGGTCTCCGGAGCCCGAGGACATCCTGGCGGGCGGCTGACCCGTGGCGGCGGGCGCATGCACGCACGTGTAGCGCCCGCCCTCCGCGGCCGATCGGGAAAGTCCCTCGGGCGCGGGATCGCTGTCCCCCGTGCTGCCTGCGCCGGCGCCGCCGCCAGCGCGACCGGCCTTCCTTCACGCCGCTCGCCACCTCTGCAGCGGCACCTGTCTCCACCTCCCGTGTGACAGAAGACAACCCCCACCCTTCTGACGGGACAGTGTGCACCGTTCTTGTCGTGTACACGAAAAAGCTAACGGACATCATATTCCGTTTGTGAGTAACGGTGCGTGCGTTGACTAAATACAAATTTGTTCTAGTGTCTAGTTCAATGTGATCGTGGCGATGACGAACAAGAGCTTTGTTGACATTTGTGACGTTTGTGAATACTTCGATGCGAGATTTCGTACTGTTGTTTAATCTATGAATTCACTGTCTCTCATCGTAGGTCACGCTTCTAGCGGCTCTGATTTTATTACTAGGAGAATACTGGTACAACTGCGATTTTCAATGTACCGTTTTACTGTTGTTTCTAAAATTATGTGCCTTGAAACGCTTTCCTCTATTTAACGTCTAGATTAGCGAGTGTTTTGAACCCTTTAGAAGATGTTTCTTCTTTCTGTCGTAATGGTTAATCCCGTATAAGTGCCAAACACATCATAACCGTGCCTTTACCGTTCTATAGACTATGAGAGGGACGTAATTTACAATAGTTCATAATAACGTTTTTAGTTAATTTTCCTCCTCTATTATTTGTCCACCTCCATTTGTTATTATAGTTTATATATAACTATAGAGGAAAGTGCTAGGACCAGTCTTTAAAATTTTGTCAATTGGTTGTACTAAAATTTGAGTACTAGAGTAACGTTTGTAAACAACGATAACCTATGGAACTAAACAATTTAGGAGACACTGTAAGTTTTGAAGTTTTTTTCTAACATAAGAAACCTATTTATATAACATTGGTATAATTGTACGTGCAACCTTAATGCGTTCGTATTAAAACTACGAACAGATGGTGTAAAAAATACGTATTGTTCAAGATATTTATCACGTTTTATAATGAGGCCGTTTAGATTTATTGTTTTAAGAGGATAAAGTTATCCGGCATTAGAATCGCTCTTTCCCAGCTGCAAGAATAAATATAAAAAACGGCGTAGTTTTCTTAGCAATGACGAAATATTATTCCACTTAGGTACAAGGTCGCATATTGTTAAAGAATACACGTACAGATTAATCTGACTTTGGCAAAGTAAAATATTGGTGTGAAAATTGTGTTCTAATTTTTCTACAAAATCTTGGTACGAACTCATTGTACAGCTCCAGTGCGTATAATAACCACAGTTCGTAGCTAAGCACATAATAGCGAATTACAAAATAGATTTTTTTAAATATTTGTACATGATTATCGAAATAGTAGTGTTAGATATTTTTTATATGAGACAGTGTAGTTTAGCCAAGCTTAAATAATTCACATTAATTAATAGTTATATATCATTAATGGAGCGCCGTAACGAAGAAGACAGGATTTCTTCATTTTGTGTCCACAAACGAAGCGAAATCACCGCTATAATCATAAACAAGCTTAGAAGTACTTCTAGTTAAATTATCTTCGGTTGTTGTTTTGCCTAGTCTGAATTATGCTCATGCAATGTCCCCATTATCGCAAACAAAGTTCCGATTTGGCTGAAACTTGACAGGAAAATATATAAAATACAGCATCATATGCAGAATTTTCGCAAGCAGCAGAAATATTTTGGTTACTCACGTTGAATTCAACCAGTAGCGAAAAGAGTTTTTCATACCACGCCCGTTATATTACCGATATAGATATGATATAATGGCCAAAGTTCATTCAATCATTAAGAAAAAAAATTTCTTTTTATTAGAGGGATTTTTTTTTTTTTTTTTGGGTTTTTTTTTTTTTTTTCATTCATACATTTAATCTATTCATAAAGAAATATTCTTATAAAAACCGTGTTGAAAACAAATGTCTCGTAAGATCGTAGTTAATAATTTGACGAGTTCTAAGTTAAAATAGGTAATAAGGTTCACTTTACTTCAAATCTTCAAAATTTGCATGATTTTTGGTGAAAATGACATTAAAACTGTTTTGTTTTTAATAAACAAAAGTTTGCATGTTTGAAATGTAGGAATGCCAATTTCATTTTCTTTTAATTAGCCTGAAAACCATGAAAACTAAATGAATTATTGAATTTCTAAATTTAATTTAACTAAGCTATGACTGATTTAGTTTTTCTGACTAAATAGTTTAATGTACACTAGGATTATTGGATGTTTCTGAATTTAAGTTTTTTGTTATAAAGGGCTTACAAAGCACATTTAAGTTCATAATAAGTTTATTTTTATTTATGTTTTTAAGTTATGTTTTTGTGTTTTATTGTTAATAAAGTATTTTTATTATTATTATTATAATAACAAATATTATCAATTAATTAATATTACTGATTATATCAAATAGACTTGATCAATAATTCAGATGTTTTGACAGATGATGAAAGATTTATGTCAAACTATAAGCTATCCTTATTAAATATTGAGCTCTTACAAATTTTTAAAGTCTTCACAGCTTTTGTTATTTGATTTTTTAATGTTAGATTTGAAGTTTGCACGTAGGTGTAAAAAAACGTTTGTAGAATAAGATTTGTATACACGAACCCGTAAATTTTTTTTTACAAATATTATTAGTGTTTCAAACTGTAATAATATTTGTAAATATTGGATGCTGCAGCATTAAAAAGATGAGAAGTAATATTATAATTAATTTATAAAAATAATGAAATGCTTAGCTCGTAATATATTTGTTAAATTCACTGGTTTAGAAAACTGGTAGCGCCAAATTTCAATACAATTTTATTGAATAATTTAATAATCAAAGAATTTTTATTTAAGGAATATTTCTCCTGTACCACGTTACGTTCAATGATCGCATACCGTAATATATCGGCGATGAGACATCTACCCGACTTGATGGTTTTCAGCTATAACACTCCTTCCGAAAACACTTAACGATATTTTACATGCTAGTTTACAAAGTGTTCCATTTGACATTATTTTAACATGTTATTTTGACATTTTTTCGTTTCCACGCTTTTATCACATCTAATGCCGACACAAATAGTTATCTGTACAAGCCAGTATGACGATGTGGCGAGTACAAGAAATATTTAACCGATTCACATTGATCTGACCTTTAAACCTAATTTAAAAATGATTTAAAATTAAAAACATTCGCTATTAGACAAAATATTACAATCGAACGATATGAATTGCATTGCTGCAGGTTAGGGAAAATTGGAATACACCAAGTTTAGACGTTGTTGAAGGCACTGAAGTCAATCCTTTCTACTGTCCAGACCTCAAAGGAGGTGATCGCACGTGTAGCAACGATTAGGACCAAATTAATCACTCAAAGGTATATCTTACACAAATCTGGTAATATATCTGGGTCCTCTCCTTCCCATATAATTTTTTTCTTTTCTCTTGTGTAATGTATCGCATTTTGTTTATTTCGCTCGAAACCACTCTTATACTACGCATTAATTCGCCGTAACTTTACAGATTTGTTACAATTTGTTTTCATCATGACGAAAATTAAAAAAAATGACGCAATAACTGTAATAGCAGTAAAAAATTCGACCTCACTAAAATATGTTTATTACTCAACCATTAACGTGTTAATGAATTTCAAATTTTATTTTAATGTATGCTGAGATCGATTCTCAAGATTTTTATAAAACTGACTAGTTTTTTTTTGTCATGCTATTATTGTTTTATATTCAGCGTTTACACAAAACTTAGTGCTGTAACGGCCAAACTTTGTCAATTTTTGATGCATCGGTAACATAGCCACAACGTTCTAACAGAGAGAGAGAGTGTTATTCTAATATCTTCATTGTAGATACACATTCTTGTATTATAGTGCTATTAAATTAATCACATTTATACATTTTACGCGAGATCATATTATCGTAGATTATAAGTGAACCGACTGAATAGTCAGCATTTTTAAGGGATTTAGATTAAGTATAGCATAGGTCAGGCCCTGTAGCTACGAATATTATTTAAATAGCCGACAATAGTTAACTATTCCATTGTACGTGCGCCCATGTTGACTCTTGTCGCCAGAAGTGAAACAAAGACAAAATTATACCCTCGAAAAGTGGGAAGATTTAAAGGGTCGTTAGCTTCATGTTTAGAGCAATTTAATATAGAAAGAACCCGAAAACTGTTACTTTTGTGATATGTGTGAATTTAAAGTACTTTAAGGAATTGCATCTTTGAAGTTTTCTTGATGGGCTTGATAAGTTTTTCATATATAAATATTTATTATTCGATTGTGTAAATAATGTCTTATTTATCCAAAGTTATGCGATTGAATTTGCTAATGGATTTGTGTATTGAACATTGATGAATTAGTACAATTTTGTTATGAGCGATTCGTTGGCCGATATAGGAATTGAAAATCTATAAGCTCAACGTACTTAGAAATTGTAACTTAATATTAATTATGTGTAATGTAATTATTTGTCACAAAAATATAATAAATGTATTGCATTTAAAACTGTATTGTTTACTTATATTAAAATAAAGAAAAGTAAAAGGAAATTATTCATATAAACTTTTGGTTTAATTGCATATTTTCAACTCTCTCCTCTATTTCTTGTTTCGCGGTCTGAAGAGGGGAATGAGTACTGTAAATTATTGAATAAATCGAATACTTTCACTGACAATATTTAATGTGAATCTCAATTATCAGACCAGCCATTACAAAATAATTTCAATATTTAAAATGAGTTATGGTAATTGAAGTATTTGAATTTTTTTAGAAAATAGATTTTATAGAAAGCAAAACGACTCGTGAGGATTTTACATATAAACAATATTTCTGATATTACTGCATTTTAATCTTGACCACTAATTGAGTCATAAATACTGCATCCGTTTTTATAATATCACTTTTATTTACGTATACTTAAGGTTTTTTTTATTTTTAGTTACTGATGATGATTTGACCTGACAGTTGAAGCTAAAAGATATCGTATTATCCATTAGAACATCCTCTAAACATTGGTTTGTGGTCAATAGAAATAATGTTTAAAGATACATATTAACTTCGAAAATACAAGATTTCCCTCTAGACGAAATATTTACTATACCGCTGAAAAGCTCCCAACGTCATTACTTAGGAATTAGAAATGTTCGGGCCGTTTCAGTTTATAGAGGTACACTTTCCGTATCCCACGAGCTACATAAATTTTATATGCGACACCTCACATTTTTCAACTCCAGCCCTACGGTTTATATACAATAATAAATAATATAGCCTTTCTAATTGGGCATGAATATTTATTTATTTAGGTAATCTATGTAAAATTGTTTATTAATTAAGTCAACATTTAGGTCACAGTAGAGAAAAATTTAATTATTTTAGTAATAGTAGTTTGCGCCCAACATAAACTCCTTTTGTGTTAAGTTGAGCGTGAATTAGTATATTTATTGAAGCAGGAGTGTACAAGGGAACTTCTCGTTTACCAAAGTTTAGAATATTAGATAATAATTTAGATGCTGAATATTAGAAGCAGATGTTTCCGATTTATAAACGATGTGAATTTAGTGGTTGCATGGATTATTATTGGTAGGCGTGGCACTCACCGCATTTACACTTATAATGAGTGTAATATGCTCTCATAAACACTATAGAGTATCAATATATGTCTAAATAGTAACTCAACATAGAATTTTCATTTCATTTTGTTTTTTATTTAATAAATTTCAATTGGAGAAGATATATACCTACTAAAGTGAGCAGTATGAATATGCTTCAATTAGAACACTCGCAGTAGACATTCAATCTACTCGCAGTGATTTTCTGATCTGTGAGTAAGAATAAAAATTATCCGTGGCTGAAACTTCACACAGTAATGAACGCTCAAAGCAATACGTACTGAAGATTTGAAAAAATCCAGCCAACTCGCAACGGAAGCAAAAAATTGTGCCTCGATTGAATCTGCTTTACCGACTTATAACTGCAGCTCAATATTAAACTAAATAAAAGAAATCTTAAATGAAAGCCTGACTTTCAGAGAACAGATTGCTTGAATAGAAAAATAGGCCGTGATGCGCTCCACAGTGACACAGAAATTCATCCTCAACTAACAATTTTATTCTATAGTTCGCTTGATTCTAGACAATTTTAAACACTTGACATCTAAGAGAAATAATGTAGAGAAATATAAATATTTTAAATCCTCATAAAATTATATGTTTCTATTACATTTGCTACTAGTATGTTTATGTATTAGCCCTTATAATGACAAGCTATTTTACCTTATCTAGTATTAACCGAACGTGTGTAATATGACCTATGTATAACTTGTCGGTCTACGACTCTACGACGTAGGCGTTACTCCGAATCTACGAAGCTTCTACTTAATATTCATCAGATATGAACAACTACAATACTAATGATTTCATATAAAGTTCGACAGATTGATAGATCCAACTTATACAAACCTTTGTTATCAATGTACTTCGGGTAAAATAGTATTTTATTCATGTTTAGTTTATTATGAAATACAAAAGCACGAAAGCATAAAGCGGTGCATGTGAGGGCATATACCCATTGTTTTATTGAAATTGCTAAGTACATATTATGTACGATTTTTATTTTAAAAGCAAATAGAATTTTAAATATTACTATACATCAACTGCCTCAGTACTGCGAAGCCAAAGTAATAAGCGAGGGTTCGATTGGTCAAAGTATTCAACTATACAAGTCCATCTGTCACTCCAAACGCGAGAATTTTAACATACTGTTAAAGTATTCCAGACTTTTTAATTCACATTATGTTATTAAAACTCTATTAGAACAAGCCGTGTTAGTTTTTGTAAAGCACTGAGCAAAGCCTCCGGGAGTACTAGCATTAAATGACATCTCATTAGAAGGGCACTGTCCCTCAGTAATGAATATACTAGCATGAAGCAATTACGTTAGTGCAGATATATGCTGCCCTTTGTAAAAAATGCTCTTAGGAAGTATTAGTAAGCGCACGGTTTGTAAATACATTTTCTAATGGAGTACGAGGCAGTAATCTTTTTTTATAAAACAAGGGTGATTGGGCTGCCAATAAGCTTTATTGGCAGCTGGTGTGCATAGTGGAGGTGCATGTCGAAAGGTGCTTTCGGAAACGATCAGACGGATATCGATGTGATGGTGGATGGAATTTTGAATCCCTTAACAAACGTATTTTCCTGATTGTAGAAATAAAATTGTGTAACTTATTTTTTTTTTTTTTTATTCTGTTTATCTACACATTACCTGTTATAATATGCCTACAATAAATTTATATTACAAACTGGTAATGGTATTAAAAGTTTTCGGATTTGTAATAAACGTTCAGATTTTTTGATATGTATGCATATTTTTTTAAACGCGTCAGAAAAAAGAATAATCGAAAAAGATCTTGGTACATGTAATTTGATACTAAAAATAAAATGTTAAAACTCCTCTAAATATCGATGATTAAATATCCCTACCGAAGGTGTATCTGGGACAAACCTGTCTATAAACCCAATGGCCCATTTCCGTAGACTGCATCGACGAGGACAAAAGGTTGATCTTTTTATAGTACCTTTACAACATCATATCAGGTAATGTGCTATATTTATTCTTCTGAAGTTCACTGCCTATGATACTTAAAATAACCATATGAAATGTCAAACCAGAAAGAAGTTACCAGTGTTACATTTCATATAATTATTTTAAGTGACTTCTCTAAATCCAATGTAAATGATAATGGCAAATCTACTTAATTTGTCAATTATAAAGTATATAAAATTATTTTTAACTAAAATGAAAGAAAATATACGAAAATATTTTTTTTTGTTGACAATTCCCATAATGTTTTTCAGTTTGTATTATTAAGAATAATATTAATAAAGTGTTAATATATATTAATAGGTGCAATATTTGTAATACTCACACATTCATTACGTCTGAGTCGTAATATTTTCTTTGATCTTTTCGTGTCCCATGCTCTTCACCAGTTCATCCTTCAGTCTTTGATGTCCTCCAGTCTTCTTCTGCTGGGTCTGTTTAAGAGCATCTGGTACCGTCTATTCTTCGGTATGTACTTTCTGGAAACCACAATGACTGGTACCAGATTAGTCTTATAAAAGTCCTCCATTCGCGTAACGCATCGTGGCTGTAGCAAAACCACATCGCATCTGTTGATCTGCAAAACCTGTCACTTTATTTTTAGACTGAGTAATAAATATTTCAACCAAATAAAGGGTTAATAAGTTATTAAAATGAAACCTTGATTGATTCTAGCTCTATTGATTCAAATTTCCCAGTTTCCGACCTGTCGTAACGTACTTAAAATACTATTTAGGTCAAACGTTGCATTTTACTTTTTAATGAAACATGAAAAGGATTTAATGATCTTTTATATTACCTGATCTTAATTTATACTGCCACACATAGGCTTTCACAATGCCAGAGGGCTCGCAAGTGTGTTGTCGGCCATTTAGACGACGATAAACTTTTTCTTGAAAGTCCTCTTGAGTCGCATATCGAATATAGTTTCGGGTCGGAAAAAAGAAGGTATAAAACATAAGTTTTAAGCACTATCACTATATTGTGATGATTCAGAACATTCAATTTACGTTAAAAAAAATATTTTGCAGTCGGCATCAGCGATGAATATGAACCGGGTTTAAATTTCGCTAATTACTCTAAATTAGTAAGTGAGCACCGTACAAACAATCGTTCAGTAGTTGTTCTATTCAGATAATATCTCTTACTATCGCGAAAAGGTCATTAACCTGTGACAAAAAGGTATATGTGAAGGAAATTCTATTGTTTTGAGTTTTTATTTCAGCTCAAACTTATATAATCCGCGTCACTCCATTTAATATAGGAAAAGCTTTTAACGAAAATTACAGAAGTATTCCACATAGGTTTATTTGAATCTTAAAAAAGTGTTTTATTTAATTTATGAAGTTGAAGTGCACCAGCTCGGAAAGTTACATACTTCAAATTACCGCATGAATAAAGATACAGATTTCAAGCGGATATTACTCATATGTTAATGTGAATATTTTTCACACATTAAAGAATTACTTGTAAATAATTGAAGATGGATTTAAACAATTTCATCGATGAATTTTCGATTCAATACAAACGACGTTCATTAACGAGTATTGATTTTTATAGGCTATTTTAAGATTGCCAGAAATAAGTATTTACAATAACATAATTGACTCCAAGTCTTCTGTGAGACAGAAATTCGGAGATAATAGCAGCCGTCTGGTGTTAATGGTAGGTTTGTGGTGGTGGTGTTTAATTGATAAAACTTCAAAAGGTGAAAAGACTATTCTTCTGATAAATGGTCCCATGAAGATATATAACGGTCTTATATAGAACTAACCTAATTCTTTAATCCTAATATAGTGCTTAAGTTGTGATATTCGCGATTTATTGTCTAATGGAAATCGAATTGCTTCGCCAAAAATTAGCGATACCGCGAATGGTGTCACTAGTAAATAAATTTATAAAATCTGGACCAGAGCAGATATATTTTTGACAGACTTGTTGAAATGCGTGAAGCCTGCAAGTAATTTTTTACAAGTTTAGGTAAGGTAATTTTAAGTATGTTTTGGCTTTATGCCGTTATTTAGTAAATAAATAAATTTGGAGGGTAAGGCTAATACAGAGATGGCATCGAGTAAAAAGTGACCAAACAAGAATGTGGGTCCAAAATTACAATCTTGTGAGCAACGAATTTAATCACATTGAACAAAATTAAAACAGGCGCCGCACAATAAGCTTTAAAAACCACAAGACGCTGACTTGACAATTGCTAAGAAACATCAAGAGTTTCTTTCGTTTCATAATTTTTTCCTTTCCCTCTCCAGACGCGTAATATAAGTAATCTTAATACTCTCCGACTCAACAACATTCTTGACATATATCCGGTAAGACTCTAAATGACTTTCAATATTACCATAACATTTCCTAACAAAACATTATCGGCTTTAAAGGCCGGCAACGCACTTGTGAGGACTCTGGCATTGCGAGTGTCCATGGGCAGGGGTATCACTTACGATCACCTGCCGTAAGCCTCCTGCCCGTTTGCGTTTTATAAAAAAGGTGAAGCTTTCAAATCTGTGTTTAAGTCTCTTTTAACCTACACCATTACTATCACAAGTTTCTTCACTCCCAAATTTCATCAATTAATGTTAAGTAAAAACTTTTTACAAAGCAAACTAATGTAACTAAATATTAACGTTTATAGAATGAACATTGACATAGAAATGGTTTTTATTATTCTAAAACTATTTTAAAATCGCTGTATTTCTCCATATTGACATAACGACGACAACATTTTAAAGAAACGATGTTTTTAGATCTTTAAGAACGTTGAAAACCTCACATTTTCTCTATGCATTGGCAAGCTGCAACGCCGTCAAATATGTAAGAAAGGGAGACACTATAAAATAGTAAAAAAAGAATTGGAATATACAGATGGCGAGGACGAGGCTGAACAAAATACATTTATTATTCATGTGAATTGCGAGCGAAATTCAGCGGCGGAGCGAGCATTATGGACATTACAGCTTATCTGATTCCTATCTCAGATCACGTACAAACATATCACCAGCCGCAACTCTATCAATATTCACCGATCAACTTCTGAATCAATCGGAACATCTAAATATTCTGTTAACCATATAGTTGCGTCTGGGAATTTTCGTATGATTTTACGACTGCTTGTTGCAGTTTGATGAAATTAATAAAGATTCCGGACATTCGGTTTACTTATTTGTTATCGTACAGTTTTAACAGCTCATCTAGATAGATGACGAAAGGAGATCCTTTCGTCACGTTAACACAATTTTATAGGACAGAGACGCATAGTATATTAACAATGGAACAGATTTTATGTTGTGAACGTAACATACTAAGCATTAGACTCACTGTCTTTAAGATCTTGTTTTTCAAACTAATCTACTATACTGTATAACTTCGTCTGAAAAAATAATCGACTTGTAACGAGTTTCCTCTCCTGTTTTATTTCTCTTAATTGTATATGTAATGAAGAAACCGGCGTTCTGTTAATCGTTACATTATACTGTTATGTCTCCTTTGATAGAATAATATTCGATCCCTTTATCCTTATCCAACATGTAGTATTAGTACAAGAGCAGAGACTTGCTTCTCTATTCACAAAATACTACTGTCAAAGTACCAAGTCAATATCACTATAATTAAATAAAAAAGCCAATAAAATTATTGCCACATATTATTAGCTTTATTTTGAATTAGAGTTTCCATTTTATTCAGCTAAAGCCATCCATATTTACCCACAACTCTGGTTAAAATATTCCTAAGTTCTATTAAGTCTCTCTTTCCTTCTTTTTCTAGTGGTAATTAAAAATCGTAAGACGATTAGTAGATGTAGATGTAGATTACATATGAATATTGTTTGTTTAGGCGTCGAACACAGGTTATTGGAGACGGTGTATATATTTCCTCAATGTTAATTATATGCGTTGAGGAAATACCTGCTTATACAAACAATTCATTCAGCTTATGAAATGGGAAATTTCATTTGCAAATTAATTTCCATAATTATACCGTTGCGGTAAATAACAGGGTAAACAACTTTGTAATAAATCGGTTCTAGTGAATTATGCAATCACTGTTATATATCACTTTCGTCCACTTACCCATAACACTTAGTTATATGAATGTCAAACATTAAACACGACAATAAACTAATCAGTACTATATATATGTCGTACTTTTAATTTTAACAATGGCTTTCAAAGCAGTCGGTACTGCGAGAACTTTCGAAGAAAATGACTTATAAAAGGAAACGTCGTACATTTCAACTTCAAGAATGTACCTCTTAATTTTAAGTGCAAGTTTAAAAGTGTTATTTACAACACTTGAAAGTCTAAAACTATTTGTTGCTAACATTGGAGTCTCGATTGTGCAAGCTTTGTATAACTAATCATAGAAGTGTGCGCTCAAGATATCGCGTTTCAGTCTTAGGCAGACAATTCAGGCACGCTGACAGCATAGTTCTAATTCTATGAGTTGAACTATGAGGTTATCTTTATAGAACAGTTGACAAACGCTACAGAGTTACATTTGCTAGTCACTTCTTGCGGCCACAAACTGCTTGTTATAAACTATAAAGTTATAATTTTAACCGTGAGACATAGGTTCAAGGTCTTTTGTAGCAGATTGTTTTAAGATGTAAATAATGTTGATTCATTCGCACACGGTCCAAACACTCCGCATACCCTGTTTGGCAAAGTATTGAATGTTAGGAAGAAAGATAAACATATCTGATTTAGTACAATTAATAATAAAACAATGTAATGCAGAAAATGCATAAAACATCCGACGTATAGTTTTATACTTATTTTTATATAAAATACGGGGCAGTACTGGACAAGGACAATGGGCTCGCGAGTGTGTTGCCGGCTTTTCAGATGACGATATGCTCTTTTCATTAAAGTCCTAAGTCGTAAACACCTTTATTAGCAGCTGTTTCCACATTGCGGTGGTGTGCGCCAGAAAGTGCATTCCAAAGCGCTCAGTTGTGGAGCGGCGGACTTCGAGGTGTTACGGGTGTAATTTAGTACTCTGCCTCGATATCCGCTGATGAAATTCAGCTGCCTCGACTTCAGAGGCATATTCCAGCACTGCTCGAAAATAGCCCGAGAAATATTATATTCTAGTACTACCATCTGGATAGCAATAAATTCTGCCAAATTGCACCATTGATATGCAGAAGAAATAGGGTCGGAGATAGGACACAGCCTTATGAGATCCCCGCATTATCGTATTTAATGTCAGAACATGCTCTGTCGACGGTGATCTTAATGTTCCGATAAGTGAGATATTCATTTTCACAATTTCTCGGGGAGCCCAAGATTTTTTTAAATATATTAAGTATCGAATTATTATATACTACAATCATGTGACACCTCATCTCTTCCTATTTCACTGGATTTCTTGGTTTGAAAGTATCAGCACTTATTCAATAAACCACTAATAGGAAAACATTTAACAGTTTATTATTGGAAAACCCTTAAGAATATACATAATCCTCTTTATATTCCATTTGTACAGTACGTTTTTAAATAAAATTACATATGATTACTACAAAAGAATAACTTAGAATTCGTCTGGTTCAGACGGCAAAATTATCTCAAATTTTCTGGTGAAATTGCTCGCATTAATGACATATATGTAACGTAACATTATCTTTGGCGCTATATTGAACTGTCATAAAATGCATTTGTAGCATATCAATTGTTTTAACCTCTCGAACAAATTACTTATACGAGTGATACCAAACTTATATTAGTAACTGTCCAAGAAAGTAATTAGCAAAAAGTTCATAAGTGAAAGGTCGCTTTTTGCCCGAAATGGCGCAATTCCAAGGAGTGTCATATGGCCAGATACAACTTCGGTCACGTAGTTATCAACTTACAGACTATAAGAAACTTTTATGAAACACGTTGCCCTTTAGCCTCTATAAATAGACTTGAACATTGTAATAATACAGTAAGCCAAAATTAGTTTCCCGAGTCCTAATACCTCGCAAAACTATTAGAAGCAATGCTGATAAATAAGTTTTATATATTTTTAGAATTCTTGATTGAATTACTCGTTCTAAAGTAACGGAAAAGAAGGGGGTTTTATTCATTGAATTTTTTAAGTATTTGTAATCTACTTTCTCCATCATTTTTATTTTTTAATTCATCATTCATTACTGAATATCGCTTGGACTGAAAAGAAAAGTCTTTTTTGTCTGAAAGGGTATAGGGAGTATGATTAGAACAGGACTCGAGCAACGCAGATAAATAACGAAGTATTTCTTGAACGGATACCAAAGCGAATTCATAAGCGTTTTGATTTTCTTCTACATGGCTGAAAGTTCTATTTAATGAATAATGAATTTAATGATATGCAAACAGAAGCTCCTGCTATCTCACAAACAATAACCATAGAATACATTTATATTTTATACGTAGTAATTTTTCGTCGACAATTGTTTAGTGTATATATGAAAATTGTTAACCAGCAATGAACATAGATATTAACTAATGAAATATATATTAAGGTTGAGCGGATGTCGGTAAAAACACGTCCCGAGAGTTTAATATATTCATAATATCTCAACAAAGTTATTTAAGAGGCAGAAATAGTCTGTGGTGTTTACATTATAATTTAATTCTAAAGTATAACCCAAGTATCGACTTTACCTGCACCCTCCCGCTTCCATCTTCACAGGAAGTGATAAATATTTAACTAAGTGATTGCTGGAGCGCCCTGCATATACAAGCTTTCAAGTTTTATACAATTTGGTATAAATAGTCAGCGATTATATACTAGAGCTGAATATGTAAGCATTAATAATCTGTTAGCAGAATCAAATTTATTGATAATTTACAAGGCATTCTGAATTCTAACTGAACGTTTGAACCGTGGTTAATTTTTATTCATATTTAAATAATAAAAACATTAGCTATACAACGCCTTGTCCAGGCGTCAGAGTTTATATTTTTCTATTGTTTAATACAATTTTATGAATCATTCTTTTTATTTGTATGTTTTTGTTAGTGTCCCGCTTTAATTACTCTTGTTATTTGTGAAATACGTTTAAGAACGCATCTAAATGTATAATTTTGACTTTCCTGTATGTGTGTAAATGTGTTTGTTGTGTGTCTAATAAAAAAATAGAGATTTTCGTTTATAGTTTATAGGTGATCAGCTTTCTGTGTGTTTCAAATGTACTGGACATATATATAAGTCATTAACAAATTGATTAACAGAGCAGATTAATATACAGCCTTAGCTTAAGATTAGCTAGTCTATATATATAAAAAGAGCGTAATTCAAAATAAAATAGATAATGAACATGAATCATTCCAAAGTTTAAATTCTAATCATATAAGTCATAAGCGTACTAAACCTTAGACTCTATTGAACATTAACAAGAAGAAAAGTGATATTTTTAAGTAGAGTTTAATAACGTTTTTCATTAACCATAAATTTAAATTTCGAATGTCTTATCGTATTCGATTTATTGGTTACATTTTTTTGGTTCGGACGACTACCTTACGAGACACTCGCTGGACCCCGCAGTTTCAATTTTGTCATAGCCTACTCGTATATGTAGGCCTATCTACCCCCGGTAGCGAAAGCGACCCTGAGGGCCTCTGTAATGAGGCTGTGTTTATAACACCCGAGGTTGGTTTTAGTGGGTATTGCTTACTCGGTTCTCTCAGTCGTTGAGTCCACCTAGAGTGTATCGATGGAATACGTAAATGTATTCCCATTACTAATTATTACTCAAACAAATAACAATATATTACAACCACCGTTCAGTAACTCATATTATAAATCGCATTTTAAAACATATATAAAATTGCACGTAGTATAATTTTTTCTTCTAAGTATTATACACAGTTAAAAAAGATTTTGAAAACATTTCAATATGTTTCTAGTTAAGATTTACCTATTTTAACAATGCATCATAAACGCCATTTAAAACATTTCGAAGAAAATTACTTTGTAGAAGAACATGAAAACTGCTTTAAATGAATTGAAAATTGTAGGCGGTCGACAAAGAAAGATTTAGACGACCATCACAATCGCCTACGTCGCTTAATAATTATTCATAAGGTTTGCCGCCGCTGAGGTATAGTATAGTCTGTTGTTTATGGTGTCTTGTTTATATACGTATTTCGAGGGAACAGAAAATATACACTTTAATTAAGAAGCCACTATCAAACTTCCACAACAACATGTATTTCAATTTTGTTAAAATTCAACTTACTGTTAATTAGATTTTCAAACTCTCAACTGTGAAAATTATTAAACTACGTACTTTTACTCGTAGTGCACAAATTGCCAGGTCTTTAACTCGAAATTAAATTTTAAATACTGTAATGTATTTTCAAAAAACTTAAGCGAACTTGTAAATATACTAGATATAAAAAGCGCTCCATAAAACACATAAGGAGAGAACATAAATTTTATGTATTGCCGTTCGCAAAATTGATATCCATGTGATATTTGCGTATCAAATAAATCAAGTTTATTTCCGCTAACAAGCAAAACATTTGACATCGATATGAGTGGATATATAATTAATTAATATATCCACGCTTGCTTTCAGTGATTTCATAGCGGTTTGATTACGACATCACTTCATTGACGACAGCTTAAAGGACCTCATTAAACGGGTTTGAAAAAATGGGGCGATTACCGCAAATTTATGTCAAACAAATTAAAACGAAAAATAAAATAGTTTAACTTTGAAATCTGTTTCCTATTGAATATGTGTTTGCAGAGTTGAATGTTAATCGTTAAACAATAATTATCCCAGAATGTAAAAGATGTATGAATGCTTTTTTCATTAAATTGGACAATCATCTAAAATTAATTACAAAAACACTATTTTTTAGTCTGACTTAGACTTACTCTTACTATTTTTTGATATTCTTAGTGATTCCAGCAGCATGTTACCTAGTGTTTTATTATAATAAGTATAATCTTACTAATATTATACTGTCAAAAGTTTTTTAGGTATGTGTTTGTTACTTACAAACAACTTGATCAAAACTAGCACTCCTACAGGAAAGTAACATCCTAGACACATAAGCGAAATTTCATATCTTTATTTACTATACACGATTTTTCAAAAGTTTGCGCAAGTGAAACTTGGAAAAAAAACCAAGAAAACCCCCTCTAAAGGACTATTCAGGACTTATTTCAATTCAGATCGCAAAAAAGGAAACTAATGTTATATTAGTTTTCTAATGTTATATTAGTTTCTTTTTGCAGTCTGAACGAAATACATACACTTTTACAAAAAAATCGCTAACTCTCGACAAGATCGGAATGTCATATGAGATAACTTCTGACTGGATATTTGACCATGACTAATAACCAGGTTCTTCTAAAAATCATTCAATTTAGGTTTTACATAATCTAAATGCATTGATTGTTGCTAAACGAATTGATCAGGTACAAATACATTTAGGACGGTTATGTGAGTGTAAGTGTAAGATTTTTCTCTGAAATAAACGTGAATTTATAATAATAATGTATGTGTGTTTCATGAACAATCTTTTATTCATCTATTCATTTAATTTTAGATACTTTACAATGATTTATAACGAACTTTGCAACGGAATTATAACTGTTAAGATGGTACTAAAAAATCTACTATGTTACTAAATCTTATTGTACAAAAGTAGGATATTTTGTTTTGTATTACTACCACTTATACCTTATTTAAAAGCGAGCCCCAACACAACATTTGTAATGGATAGAAATTTAACAAAAGATAAAAATCTATATTCAAGAATTATCAGTTTACCCAACCGAAATTTTAAATGTGCTATTAATTTTCTCGTCTAAAGAGCAATTATTTTCCACTCTTTAAAGCCAGTACGAGCGCTCGTTATTTGAAACCGGTATGATCCCGCCATGAATAACAGAAAATTATCAAAACAAACAGTAAAATGTATCGTTGCGATCGGCTGCAATTAATTTCATGAAGTCATAATTTTAAAATTAATTTAAAAGACAATTTTAAATACGTTCGTATTAATTTTTTAATTAGTAGGTACTTGGATGTGTATTTTGAAAGGCAATTAGTGGAAGCCATAATTAAACTTAACATTATTTTAATGTCTATTTCTCTAATATAATATTTATATACAACATAACTGGAGATAACAAAAACCTTAATTTTCGCTTTAAAAGTAGCTTTAATGCGACTATATACCAAAGTTCGTTAGCGTTAGTCGCATTAAACTACGTTTAAGATAAAGTAGATACTGTATAATAAAAAATAATCTTTTATTGTTGTTAACATATCAATATTCTGTGCAACGTGGACGAGCTGTACTACGTCGTACGTCACATAATGTGCAGACAATGTAATCCTAACAGATTTACTCCTGATCCTTCTGAACAAAACTGAAATTTCAAATTAAACTGTTTTAGTAGTAGTACTCAACTCTTTCCATCTCCGCGTAAATAAAAGGAATGAAAGGTACAAAAAAGTAATTTAGTGTACTAACTTTGTATTGATGTGTAGGTTCGCAAAGAAGCTTCTACTATTATCTAATTGTCATAATAACTGTAATTTAAAGCTCATAAACTTTTATTTATTTCGCGTTTATATGTTAAACAATTGAATATGTTTAATTGAATGTATAAGAGACATTAAATCCCCACAATTCATTAAAAAATCCAACTGTATCGTAAATCTAGTATGACAAAGGACTACTTTAGCTAACAGTTACATTAAATGATTGTGAATAATGCCCAAAGAAGTCTTAACACCTTAAGAAATCTCATAAGTCCAAAAAGGTGTACAAAAGGACGCTAGAATTAACATGATTTAACAGGAAATGTTAACATTAAAAAGAATATTTTGCATATATTTGCAAATCGAAAAACAGAATGAGTGCAGAATTCATTCATCAGAGTGCAAACGTGTAACTGTTAAGTCGGCGTAGGAATAATTAATCTGCCAGTCTCCCACTTCGTCATTGCTTCTCACCCGACACGGGCTATAAAGCTGCAATTATGTACAACCGTACTTTAACATATATACAACTGTATATTGCCGTAATGAAAAGCCCAGCACAAATCAATTTTTTTTCTGTATTAAATCACATATATTTTTTTATTGGTCAAGCGGGTTCTGTACGATATTTTCCTAGAGAATCAACGTTATTACCTAATACAGTTTAGACTACGGAAGGTATAATATAGAATAGGTAAGCAAATAACGACACGTTAATATCAAAAATAGTTGGGATGTGTGAAACATGACAATATTAGGTATGTAGGTACATACTTGTATTGACATATTTTATACTACATGTGGCTACACACAATCAGAACTGTTATCGTTGTCTAGCTTTCAATAAAATTAAGGAAATAGCCAAATGTCAGAACTAACATATCTGCGGATAAAGTAGAACCTAAAGTTACCCGTTAGCCAGGAAGTGTTTGCTTCACCAAAAGTATACATTTGCAATGTGGTTGAATAATAGTTATGATATTCCATTTAGATGTAAAGTTGAAGCAAATAGTTTGAAATTCGTATTTGATGAAGTGAATTTTTCAAGCGGCAAAGGAGTTGTAGCTTTGAGCTATTTTACTATTTGTCAGAATGTATTTTTTTGTTCGATAGATCGATAAGCTTTATCACCTACTTTTATGCGAACACTTTTTGCAAGTGCTTTCAGCGAGCTAATTCATATTGCATGTATACAAATTTCCGTTAAATAATTATGCTTTTTTAAAATCCATAAAAATGTATTATATATACCATATTAAGAGGACTGTACATGGTAAAGCCTACTTCTGGGTAACTAAGTATGTATACACACACAAAAAATTATTTTATATTATCGAATACACCGGCCCTTTATATAAACAAAAAACTCAATGGGGACATTTATTTATTTTTTAATATGATATTTTGTGCATGGTTATATGACTAATGCTTACAATAGCTGAAGCGCGTAGAAACCTTCTTCAGAGTGGGTAAATACAAACGAAAATAAAAATGTCAACTGTGTACTTCATACAGAAATCGTCGAGAGCTGCTCTAGACTTAACTGCGCCTGTTCGCTGTTGTTTTCAGATAATGTTTTATTCAAGAGGTTATTTTACTAGCCTTTCTGCGACTTCTAAATGTGAATGAAAACATTTTCGGGAGTATAGACTTAAGCCAGCCAAAAGCAGAATGTAAGAGTAAGAATTTTTGTTGTAGTTTGTGTCAAAAAAATGTTTTTAGGCGTTGGCTATTGTCAGGCCAAAGGCTGTATGAAATTAGCTTTAAACACTAACATTATTCAAAGTGAGTAATTTATATAGAATTATTATAATAATGCCTCATAAATTTTACCGCTCTTCTATATCTTGGATGAAAAACATAAATGATGATGTAGCTTTTGTATTAATTATTTTATTTCTCTAGCACCCCATGAGCTTTTATCAACATACTATCACCATATTATGTACACTAAACTAAATGCAGTAAATTTTCAGTACAGGAAAACGTAAAGCTGATGTGCAACTCTCTAGCCTAAACAATTAAAGCTATATGAATTAGATATTCTTTCACTAATACATACCTCATTTACTTTATTACATGCGAAAAATTTATATGCTTATAATTATAGCCTAGATATAATTTTTTAGGAAGTTCTATATATCATTATTCTGTATTTCAGTAAAGGCATAGAAGGCTGTGCAGTGAAGACACATCGAAATTTCATGACAATTAAAATTTTATTTTAGGCAATTTGACAGTTACTGCATACCTACATCTAGCACGCGCTTTCGCGCTGTCAGTGTCAAGACTGGTAGCAATTCTTATCTCTCAGTTGTCACGTGTGGTTTTGAATGGGTTTGTGGAATATCAAATTTCTAGGTTAGAAAATCCAACAATACGCATGCATTACTGTTTTAACACTATTTTTGGATTTAAACCTCATAAATATTAGTGATTCCTAACTATTTCACTATGGTTGTAGTAAGACCTAAACGCCTTGAGAAAGAAAAAGTTCTAGGTATCAAAATGAAATCCAAAAAAACAAAAAAGAAGACCAGTATTACAAAAGACCATGTTACATCGAACAGTGTAAAAACCGAAACAAAAGAAACGCCGGATATAAAACCTACGAAGAAAAAAGTGAAATACATATATCCTTCCAAAGCAGTTGACGAAAATTTAATAGATTTATCCTTAAATGCTCTTAGTAAGTTAACAGAAAATTACAACACAAAAAATTTGATTTTTGGCGATGAAAGTCCAATATTCTTGCAAATTCGTTGCATTAAAATTCAAAACACTACAGGGAATATAAAGTTGTAAGTTAAACTGTTGCTATTTTCTGTTAGAAAACCGAACAATACAATATGATTTTTATTTAATTAGATCTGGTATCTTGCTCTTGAAGTAATGGTAAACGTAAAATTAATCTCAAACGTTTTATTTCAGTGTCCTTCCTCACAGTACAGTTGCATCAACAGGAGAAACATGTTTGATAACACCAGATTTAAAAAAAGGAAAGAAACCTGACCATGAACCAACTATTGAATATTGGGAAGACCTCTTAAGAAAAGCTGGTGTTACTAGCGTAAGTATATATGGTAATATTTAAATATCTCTATTTCAAAATATGTACAGGTTTATATATATTATATTATACACATAATTAATAGTATTAATAATTTAAAACGACAGAGGTTATGACTATTTATTCTTTTTATCAGTTTAACTATTCTACGATAACCAATGCTGTAGTTTTATTTATAGTTTCTTTTCGTGTATATTTTTCTTCCTAGTTCATAAATATAGTATATTTCAGGTGAAAACCATTCTACCTATGAGACAGTTACGAGTGGAATATGATCAGTTTGAATTAAGAAGACGACTTATGACACAACATGACTTTATAATGGTTGACACTAGAGTTTTAAATCATGTATCACACCATTTAGGAAATATGTTCTTTAAGAAACATAACATGCTTGTCCCAGTGAACATAAATGAAAAGAAAGATTTAAAAAAGCATATTGATGTTGGATTACGTACTGTTATGTTACGATTGAATGAAGGTACCATATCAAATTTGGTAGTGGGACACACTGGAATGCCTCAAGCCCACCTAAAAGAAAATATACTTGCTGTTATAAAGCAATTTGGAGAAAGATATCCTGGGGGAGAACAAAATATAAGGTCTCTTTCCCTTAAATTGCCACTGTCACTTTCTCTACCTTTATACCTAACATTGAGTAAGTTTCTTAAATATGTTATATTATCTTAAAAACAAATAGCACAGTTTTTATAGTTTCCTAAATTAAAGACCTCATAGAATATAACATAGATTATCTTTTCTCCTCAAGCTATAAAATTATTACTATTTCACTGTACATATCATAGACTAAGTTTGGCTTGTTTAATAAAAAAATTCAAGACAAACCAATTATATACATAACATAATTTTCATTAATATTATCTTACATTTTGTTGTATATAAAATATAATTTTTTAAATTTCATATAATAAATAATTCATATTAATGTTTTTACAGGATCTTCTAATTTAATTGCACCACCAAAAATTAAGACATCTGTTCCAAAAGAATTCAAGGAATATGAAGATGAACTTTCAACAATCCCAGGTACTACTGTTAAAATTGCACCAGATGGAAGTATCCACATAAAGAAGAATCGAAAGAAAGATGTCTCTGATGAACAGTGAGTTTCTATGTTATAAAATTTGCAGTTGCTTAGAGAACATTCATGCTTTTTATTTTTATGTTTGACAACCCTGCTGGAACCTTGGCCACCTAGGCAGACTACCAAACAGAGGGTCCCGTGTTAAAACCCCAGTTTGATCTATATTTGTGTGATGAGCATATTTCTTAGCCCTGGTCTAAAGATGATATGTGTTATAAGTATTACTGTTAATTCACTAGATATGAGTCAAATAGTCATGTAAAATTAATCAAAATTTGGTAAAGATTAAGAGATTTTTAGAAAAATCATGCAAAAAATTAGTATTAACAAGCTAAATGTAAATTAACATAATGATACTCCAAAAAGTTTTTTGTGTGTTTATAAAAATTATATTTACAGAGAAAACAAAGAAGACACTAAAGATGAAGAAATGGAAGAATCAAGTGATAATGAAGATGAATAAAATATTAATTACTTTATTGTAAAATATATAAGACAATAAATGGATGCATCTCAAAGAGTTATTTTTTTGTTTTTATTGCAAGTTTCACCATAAAATGATTTCTAAGAAATAATTGACACTTGCATTTTGGTGGGCCAAACTTTCTTGAACTTCTTGAAATTCTTAACCTCATCTTTATTTGTTTTTATTTCAACAGGCTCTCTTTTTATGATTAGGTCATCCCGTATAATTATTGTAGTAGAACCAATATCAATTTTATGAAACTTTTCATTCAAATCGGATATATCTTCCTTCTTTACTACTGCTGTGTTAACAAGATTAGAGTTTCTTTCCAATAATTCTTGTAATTTAGTACCTCGTAATTCTTCCACCTTCACATCTTCTACTGTTACAACATCTGTCTTAGGCAACAATTTTGTTTCATTGCTTAAATCATTTTCTACACAGGGTTTCTTATTTTCCACAAAATTAAAGAAGTCATCATCATCTTCACTTGTTATTTTCCTTTTTGACGATTTCGTCAAGTTTAATTTTTTATCTATATCATTACTCTTGCTTGTTTCCTTGGTAACAAAGTTGAAGATTCCATTTTCATCATTATCATTAATACTTAAAGCAATTTTTTTTGGTTGATTGCTTAGATCTTCCTCTGCAGACCTTTTTTTTCCATCATGAGAGGTCAAATCACCTTTTTTCTTTCTGCTACCTTGATCATTCTCTACATCTAACTTTCTTTTTCCTTTTGAAATTTCAATATCAGTGTCATTTTTACAATTTAAACTTTCATTAATTACAACATTTTCTTTCTTATGAGATTCTTGTACCAATTCTTGTGTCTCTGGCGCTAAAATTTTATCATTTTTTACGGCAGTGTCAGGAGCATGCTTAATAATTTCTGATGTGAAATTAAAATCAGGATTACAATACTTATTAGTAGAACAAAAAAGAATTGCTAAACCAATTTCAGGATCTGGTATTAACCTTTTACCCTTCATTTTCAAAAAACCAACAATATTATTTATTTGCTCCTTTTGAGTTTGGCTTTCTTGAGAAGTTGATGTTATATTATACTGTATAACAATAACATTTGGTTCACAAAGGCCAGACTTTGTCAATTTACATTCACTTAATAAAAGCACTCTAGCAGAACTTTTCAACAATATCACTTCATACATTTCCATTTGCCTCCTAGAGAAAAATACAAAACTTTTTCCACAAAACAGCTGCTGTCTCTTATCATTGGGCAAGAAAGATACAATTTCTTTGTTCAATGTGGTTTCTACAATTTGAGGCACAAAGTCTTTTGGACTTGGTAAAGGTCCATTTGTGTTCACTGCTTCAAGACACTTTTTCCAATATTCTGTAGTCACAATATGTGAGCCTTGCACTAGTGCTAGTACAACTTTTATTGTTAATGTTATTGCAGGCATGGTTAAATAATAACAAGTATCATCCCAGTTATTTTTTAATTCTCCACCTAGCTTCATAAGATGCACTTTTAAATTTTGAAGACTTTCCCCCTTTAGAGTTGAGGTGCATGTTATGAAATTAAGTTGATTAACTTTCCATGTACAGTTCATTTTTCCAAATTTTACAACATCACCAGAATTTATAATGTGGTCAATCTCACTGACCACTTTCTCCATACTATTGTTGATGTAAGTTCCATACTTCGACCCTAAGTCACGAAGCACAAGTTCGCCATCCTTAACCGATAACGTCGCATGTTTTCTACTTAACGAGGGATCTTCTGGAACAGCAAAATTGCTGTTTTGAGCATCAATACTGCGACCAATCGTGACATTCTTATTTTCGTTAACATAAATAATTCTACTCTCAGTGTTTGAAGTTAGGAACCACATAATAAAAACTTAACGCAGAAACTGTAACCACGACAGGTTTTTTTTCATATGTTGTTAATATAATAGATTTATATAATAGGTTAGATCACAGTTCATTTCCGAAATTTTAAGCTTTAGCGCTCAGCGCGATCGTATCAACTTGTATACGCATAAAAGTTACCAATATCGGAGTTCAAACGCGGAAAATAAAGATGCCGAATGCCAATCACCAGTAATCTACAAAATAGTAAATACTATAGTACGTCAACTGTCAAGCAGACAATCGAAGAAGTCAACGTCATCATATTACAGCCCTTTTTGTAGGTAATAACAAATTAACGAAAATTTTTTCGATATTTTGCTGCATTTTTCAGCATTCAGCTAGTCTCCTAAGCATTTTTTACATATAGGATTCGCTCCTCCCCCCACAGAAATATATGTACAAATACACTACAGTGGCTTTGACATTTTACTAAAATTTTTAAAAAAATAATTGTATACACCATATTTTTTTAATTACAAGAACAATTATACGCAATTATTGAATACCCATCTAGTGAAAAAAAGAAGTTTCTCAAACAGGTAACTTGGTTCATTACTGTTTAAGTAGCTATTAAAATAATAACTCCACATCTGGTCCTCACATGTGGTAATTAAAATTTTAACAAAGGTTAACATGTAACTGCATGTTCCCTACAGTGATCCAAATAAATAAAAACATTTACTTTTGAAATCTTTTATACATTATACACATCTTACATAGTAAATCTTCATTGCATAAAATAAAAACTCAATTTTTTAAAATTACAGTAAGCTCACAATTTAATAGTGTGGAATTGATTACTATAATATCAAGATACATTACACTATTAAGCATAGGTATAATGGTAAACAAAAAATAACATTAAGAACTAGCTACTTGTTTTAATGGTCCTTCTAAATATTGTGCAATTGCGTTAATTTTTTCTTTCAATATACCAAAACCAACAGTTTCCTTAGAATACAGACACAGCAATAAATTAGCTACTTGCGTGACAGCAATTTTTCCATTCTGGCAGTCTACTAAAATTAAATGTAATTTATCTTCCTTAAAAACATTTTTTCCCTGTTTCTCATATGCTGACCAAACATTGCTAGCAATTGCAGCTGTAACTCTAGCATCCTTATCATTATAACCTGAATAGGCTAAGAGTGCACCTTGATGGGTCAAAAGCCTGAAAGAATAAAGTATTTTTTTGAATACAACACAAATTTAACAAAAATTAGTGCAATTAGCAATGTTTTGATAGTTACAATGTATTCTCTACACCTCCTGTATTTGCTTGACTAAGTACTTGCGTTAGTGCTTTTGGTTTTAACATCTTAATAAATAATTCGCGAAGTATTGATAATTTTAACAAGTTATTGAGATTGAGTTGTGAGAGTTGAGAGATTACTTAATGAGTCCACCTATTAAAAAAGTGCAATAAGTTTTGTTGTGCTAACATTACATATAGTTGATAACATTGGTAGGTTTTTAGACTTCACAAGAAATATCACGAATCAAAGTATAAAATTCAAACAATTCAAAGTTAAAGTTATTGAATATCATAAATATGTAAATACAATTTGATGAACTAAATTTTTCGTACTTGACAATTGAACTTTGAAGTGTGAAGATTACAGATTAAGTATAGGTAGAGGATTTAGAATACAGACATTCTTGATGACATCAGATAGTTGACAATTTACCAGGCCACAAATGAAAAAAAAAGATCCTAGGTGAGTAAAGTCCTTTTCACAAAAAGTCCCCCAACCACGCTCAGTCGCTCTATAATGTTGCCAATTATGAGTAAAAAATTTACCTATTTTACATATTACATCAAATACTCGATGAAACAATGTAAGCTCTTAAATTGTATTAAAAATAAAAAACATATTTTTAATGTAAAAACTATGTATTTATTTCGTAACTAAAGCGAAGTTCTACCTACTTACAGAGTAAAAGATGAGAAAATATGGTAAAGAAAAGCGTTAAAGAGTTTTATTCAGAGTTTTATTGAATAGTTGTGATCAGCGGTCATAGAAACGTCACTATCTAAGAGTAATGGAAACAGAATCAGATTCTGTTTCATATACTAGCGTAGATATAATTATTCGGTCCATCTCTTCATCCATAAGGCCGTCATCTTTTAAATATTCCTCCTCCAAATGTTCAACATTCACTGAGCTGTCCAATCTTCCCCTAATAGACTCAAAGGCCTCTTTAGTAGTTTTTCAATGCCTTTTGATCTTGTCCACATTCTTATCTCCACTTTTCTTTTTACAAGGCTCCAAATTTTTTCAATTGGGTTGAGGTCGCAATTAAGGTGCAACCTTAATACTTCGTGTCCATGAGCTATTAATAATTTATCCACTGCGAACTCCGTGGACCTTTATTTTGTTTAATTAGCTCAAACAGCATAGCTTTTCTCCAGGTGTTTTCAAAATAAATACCCTTTTTTCGGAGCCATTCCTCATACTACTCTTTATATTTGAATTGAAGGGGCTTTGTTTACCTGAGTGCAATGATAAGGAGCATTTCCATTACCACAAGCGACCTCTCAGGAAGATTAGGCATCACTTTTCCTTCACCCATTTTAAAAAATTTGCAGAGTTCATGTCATCATGGTAATTGAGGACTTTGATTGGGATTTAAATCAATAATGCACCATTTATGAATCCATCTTTTGTTCCCCATGAGCAATTATCCAGCAAGTCCCTATACTCTAGACAAACAATCCAGGTTCCTCTTCACTCTGCCAACAACTTTTTGTATGATAATTATTATGTATATAGGTCTCATCCAAGTATACAACGGGTCGTTTTTCCAAAGTGCGATTTAATAGTATTTTCTCTAAATATCTTGCAGCCATTAATATCGTAACGCTCATAAGTAGTTTGCGTCTAGATTGACACCGCTTGAATTTGAAACCAATTCTATGTAATATTCTGTGCAATGTTGTGATGCTTCCCTGAAAGTTGATGTTTTCTCTTAGAGCTGTTCGTAATTTAGCCAATGTTGGTAATTCTTTACGCACAACGTAAAAACTGCGAATTGTTTGCCGAACAGCGCACAAATCGAACCCGTCTAAGTCGAACTTTTTCGGATGCGGGCGATTCTTCCCTGGGGTGACAATTTTTTTGGAAGTACTCGCCGCTGTTACACCTTCTTTTATAATTCTTGATACAGTTTTCTCTGATACACCTGCAATGAAATAATGAACTATTAAAGTACTGTAAACTTATATAGTATATAACTATGTAATATATAATTTATAATACTTATGTATTATGTAAAATGTATTATAATTTCAGTTTCCTAGTTAGAATTTATATTATAATTCATAAAGTCCCATTTAATACAGCAAAAAATATTATCTGGTAACACTAAAAACTACCTGTTATGGCGGCTACTCTCTTCCGAACATTATTTATTGGTATTAATACACCTTGATTCTTTTTTTCCGCTTCACAGAATTCTTTCACCTTCAATATCATTTCTCGAGCCGAACTTTTTACAACTTTTGGCATTGTCAATAGTCTTTATGATGGACTAAGCTAATTAAAATCTCACAAAAATCTACAATAACAAATGAACTTGATAACATTGACGAACGACAAAATGGCCGACCTGTCAAATTTAGTTCCAATAATTACCGCGGGACTTCTTTCGTGAAACGGACTCTAGTGAACAGGTTACGCATGTTTGACAGATCTAAAGCTACATTTGGAAATTTTTAGTTTAGAGAGTGTATTTACATCAAAATCGCCACCATTCTCTTGAGTACTTCGACCACAGAACACAGAATCAAGAGACTGAAGTGTGTCCTTCCGAGTGTCTTCCTCCCTTAGTATGCCTAATATTGTCATCCATATCTTGATTATGTCATCATAGTTATGTTAAATTTATTTAATCATTAGTAAATAAAATAATAGAATTTATATGAATATCAGATTTTTTATTAATAATATAACAAATTACATCATTTTCTTCTGCTTAATCAAGTAATTTCTAAATGCAATTTGTTTTTCCTTGAAAGACCTTTTTATTTTCCCTCTTGCTTTATGTTTAACCATCTGATATGACTTTGTCTTACGTTTCTCTCTATTTGTTTTAGAACAGTTTTCATTTTTCCTCCGATCTTTATAACCAAATTTTTCTCTCTCCTCACGTCCTTTAAGAACAGTTTCAAGACGCGCATTTTTGTCATGCTTCCGTTTCTTGTAAATGTTTTCAATGTCAGCCAGTTTCACTAATTCAGAAGATTCATCCTCATCATCTACCACCACTGACTTCCTTTTTACTCCTGTTATATGCTTCTTAATTTGAGCAGCTTCAATTCTTTTAAAATCTTCATCTGTGAATATTTTTTCCATAGCAACTTCGCGAGCTGTTTTGATTTTTTCTTGTATTTCTTCCGGTGAAAGCTTTCTTTTAGCTTTTAATATTTTTCGTTTTTCAACACTTGCTGGAATTTTTTCTATACTTGTTTCACTTGGAACTTCTTGATTCTGTTCAGACTCTTCATCTTCAATTTCAGATTCACTCTCATCACTTTCAGAAATATGAATTTCTGAATCTGAGGATGCAACATCAACCCATTCATCATCAGATTCATCAACATTCTTTTTCGATTTTTTGTCACCTTTTTTAGCCTTTTCTGTTATAGGTTCTTTTTCTAATAAGACTTCTGACCCTGGTACATAATCTTTAATGTCAATTTCACCATATTGCTTTGTTTTGAGATCTAAAGAAGCTTCTGATGGTCGTCCTCTATCTTTTTTATGTAGCATCTTTGGCATTGATTGCCTATAAAGTTGAATTAGAGATCTAGCTGCCATCATGACAGATTTTTCTTTGTAAGTTTTATACTGTACTAAGTCTTGCAGAAGATCTTCTGTAATAGCCAGGGGGCAACGAGCACAGATTTCTCTAACAGCATTCAATCCTACTGCCATTACATCTGTGGAATTTCTTTCAGTGATAAAATTGTTAGCTATAGCCTTCATAACTGGTTCAATAACCTCTGGAGGTACTAGCTCATGAGCCGACTGAGCAGCAAATTGAAGTATCCTTGTGACTTCTCTTTGATGTGGCATTAATAATCTTGCAATAAAAGGATAGTAGTTGAACAAAAACAAATTGTGTAAGCCGATCAGCCTTGATATAACATCTAAAGTCATCAACTTTACCTCAAATCGATCGTTAGAAGCTTCTACTTGCTTAAATAATTTTTCAGCAAAACCTTGAGCATTGTTTATAAGATGAAGTGCAGAAAAATTAAAGGCAGGTGCTTTCTCTTTCCTCTTTTTTATTTTCTTTGCAATCTTCTTAACTTTATCAACCATTTTTTCACGTTTCCTAGTTTTCTTATTGAATTTATTTGATATCATTGTATCTCTTGGGTCTACGTCATCTTCACTGTCTGAATCTGGCTTTTCATCTTCTTCCCGACTCAAGAAAAATTTCAGGGAAGCTACCATAACTTTGGTGACTTTTGAAAAGCATCCAATGTCAGCTATTATGTTAACAGTTTTATGATCATTCCAAATATTTTTATGGTACAATTCAATCAATATATCAACTGCTAACTTAGAAGTTTTCACATTTGTATCCCGCAGCATAGTAAAAATAAAATTCTGCAGTGTTGAATTTAATTTCATATCTTTATGCTTCATGTTCATGTTTTTGATGTCTGTTATTATATGAGTTTTTAAATATTCTCTAAGATTCTTATCCTGACATTTGATAAGGAAAAAAAATATTTCCAACAGGTCAAAAGCACTGATAAAATTTTTATTTCTCAAAAGAATAAGGCATTTGCACAATGCGAGCCTCATATCATTGTGAAGAACAGTGTTATGCGTTTTCAAAATATCTACAATCTTTTGCGGAAAAGACTTCATATCATTTTGATAACACTGAGTAACCTGTGCTAAGAACATTGCTTGCTCATCCAATTTTTTATTATACTGCGTAGGGTTAAGGTTAAAAATCTCCAACGTCGTTTCAAAATGAGCAAGTTGCTGTCGAAATTCATCTTTATATGAATCTGGGTCTCTCTTAACCAAATTTTGCAGCTGAGTTAAATTATTTGGTAACTGATTATTGTGACGCACCATTTTAAATGTTGTGTATAGAACTTCTTTACGAACTTCACATCCCAAATATCAGATAAATACAACTGCAATATTAATAATATATATTGTTTTAATAACCATTAATGAATAATATAAAAATGTGGTCTCAACTTTCAAAAATATTCAATAAAGAAAACGTGAAAAATGACAGATTGAAAATAACAAATGTGTCATGTCAGAGTGTCAAATACCTAATGTTATCATTCACAAAGCAGATAATGTTGTAATATAGTGTATATTGCAGTAGACTACAATTTTATTTCAAAAACGTCTATATACTATAACTGACGGAGTGTATTATGAAAAAGGCGCCCGCCGCCACTCAACGTTTTACTAAAAGATCTAACATCATAAGCTTATTTATAACTACAAAATAAATACAATTCAAACAATTTAACTGAATAAATTTTGAGCAGTGAAGTGTTGTGACTCCAAAGTAATGAACATTTTCCAAATAAGTTATGACTTAAAAGTCCAGATCATAAAATAAAATAAAAATATACAAAAAGGAGACGGCACATCCGCTTTACTCCCGTGACATGGAAACTAGTTTAAATTTTAAGGGTAACACTAGTCCAAGCGTAGTCCAAGACGTTGGATGGAAATTATAGATCTGTTTATCCATGGATTTTATTTTATTTACTAAAACAAAAACTAAGTATCAGAACAACATTAAGTATATCAACATTCAATTTCTCTTGTAGGATATCTTAGAAGTGTGTGACATTTTGCTGTCCGTCTGTATCTCATTAGCCATAAGTTTTGATAGATGAAGTCGCCTTTCTTCTGTTGCCGTTTTATAAAAAAATAAACCATTTTTTTTATAATACGGCAAATTTTCAATTTTTTTGACAAAACGACAAACGGATTAAAAGTACTGGAGGGGGCTCTAATAAAACATGATTTTTTCAAAATTATATGTATTTATTCGTTTAGATTAAGATTTCTATTACAGACTTAAAAATATTATCCAAATAGTTTATTTACATATTTACAAAGTAAGTCAAAGGACGGAAAAACCTGCGTAAATGTTTGAAGTACAAAACATAATAACTATATAGCTTCTTCTATACTCTGTTCCGGAGAGTCCGACGCAGAATGATATTCCTGGGGTTGTATTTGGAGAGATTTAAATTGCTGTTCTAATCCTGCAAAATACAGATATTGTGTGTTTTCAGTGAAAACATTTATTTAAAACTACATACACTGCATGTTCATAGCAGCAATTGCAAATTTTCGCTGGTTACGACTCCATATTATTATTTCATGTCATTATTCAGTTCATACCATTTCCAAACTATCGAAATTTTGTTCTCACATAGGTGTAGGATTTCCTAATTAGATAAAGACTAGAAGCGAGAAATTTCCAGTTTTTCTTTTCTTGGAATAGACAATTTTATTTGCTTTATTTTTAAACTTTACAATTGAAGTATACTCACTTTCCAATTCTGGATGCGTTGGAGCATACATTAAAAGCATTTTTAATATTTTCTCTTGTGTAATCAGTCCAGGTCTACCGCTTGCACTGCGCATAAGCTGCTGACCATTGGTAACTCCTGTGGGAATATATAAACGTGTGTTACAACTTTTTCAAGGCTTTAGTGCTTCCCAATCGAATAGAATATTATTTCATCGGGAATCGAACTTATACATCTACGTTTCCTTCTTGAGAAACTGTATAATTAAAAAAAGAGGGTATCTCCGAATTTACCTGCGTTGATATCTCCACCTTGTAGGGTTTTCTTGACTTCAATAAACCGTTTTACTAAATTACTCTGCTCTTGAATAGCTATAGACTGTGCATCTAAAAAATATTATTTTTATCTATTAAAATATCTTACAAATATAAAGGCGACACCGGGTCTTCAACTATTTATTTATTTTGGGTATAAATTATTTAAGGTTGGACTTTTATTTCTCTTTACATTTCTTAATTTAATTAACTAACTAAATGTCACCCCAACAAACAACATACAGCAATAATTTGTATAATCTTGTGGTGATACATTTATCAAAGAAAAGTGTATCTTACTCATTTCTGGATCTGAGGACTTTGCTAGACAATGCAAAGCTTCCTTAAGCGCCTCCAATCCTTTTTCGTAGTTCTGAAAATTTATATTCATCTATAAATATGCGAAGCATTTCCTATTCCACAGGGAAACTTATCTGGGCCTTCGCCATGCCACCAAACCACAAGTGTTTAATAATAAATAATTTAATTGGAAAGTAGTTATTTATGTTTCAAAACGAATTATCACTTATAATGTATTTTTTAGAGAATAATAAATGAATATTTAATATGTATAATATAATGTAAAATTAAAATGTATAGACTTCAGTGCAATAAGTCGAGAGGTTTGTCGATATGTTAACGTATAATTGTACATATATAATATAATAAGTCTTTGTAGATAATATTCAAAAGCTGATAATTTGTATTATAACATTTGAAAAAATATTACATCTATTAATTGTAATCAATTTGTTTATAAGTATATATGGTAACACGCTTATCTATATATATAAAAATGAAACCCGTTTCGCGTTGTCACGGCAACACGTGGGAGGGGGAAACCCTTTTTGAAAATTTTTTTTTTTTATTTTTGTGGGGGGGCCGGGGGGGTTTTTCCGGGAAAAAAATTTTTTAATTTTTGGGGATTTTTAAAAAATTTTTTTTTTTTTTTTAAAAAAACGGGGGGGGAAAGAACCACCGGGGGGGGGGGGGGGGGGGGGGTTTTTCCCCCCCCCCCCCCCCCCCCTTTTTTCCCCTTAACTATATATTCAAAATGAATATTTCCTGTAAACGAGTCTCCTCCCTGTTAGCATGTTAAATATTTATTTCAAGCGATATAATTAATAATATCCCGTACCTCATACTCATCAACTTCCACCTTAGCGCACTCCGCATAAAACGCCGCCAATTTCCCGTAGGCCTTCGCCCTAGTGTAAAAGTGAAGGATGTGCCTCGTTAGGTCCGGTCTGGTCTTCCACGGAGCCCGTCTTCGCAAATAATCAGCCGCCATCAATTGGGCGGTGCGATCACGACTGGCCGCGGCAAATGTTGCTATTCGTTCCGCGTCTCCAGAACGGATCAGCCAACGCATCGCGCCTGCCTTTATTAATTTTATTTATATAAGTCACGCCTGTTTCCCATTGGGGTAGGCAGAGACCACAGACCTCCACTTGCCACGATCCTTGCATACCTCTATCGCTTCTTCCACACTCATTAAATTCATCGTACATTATCGTCGGTTATGGGTGCTTTTGACCTGCCCTTTTTCCAGAACGTTCTGAATCTGATCCAAAAACGTTTGGGCAGGTCTCCCAGCCCCACCCTCGCCATCCACACTCGCCTTATGTATACGCCTTGTCAGTCTATCCTCAATAGATATGTGAACTCCAAATATATGTGAACATTTAGAAAAAAAAACGCAAATTTGGAAAAAGAAAATATTCATTACGACATATAAAAGGTGTTTTAGCAAGTACTCTGAGGGGAATATATTCCGACCCACAGTGTTCTTGGAAGTTGTGTATACTGTCAGCGCAATTTTGTAATAGTTGGATTATTGACTGAGCTAGTTCGAGTAGGGGCACGAGCATTTTGGGTTCCGTACCATTTTGGGAAAAAATATTTTTTTTAAAGTTTTTTATAACAACAATAGAGAAATATTATGTGTATTTTCAACCGTCTATTTCACGGCTCATGAAAAGCCTGGTGAGGTAAAATTTTGTTTAAATAAAATAGCCACCTTATCTCCTATATTAGCCAATCTCTTCGCAGCCTGATGGTAAAGACCCCTTGCCCCAAGCATATCCGCCAAACGCCGTAGTAATACGTCACGACCGGTAGTCCCCGCCGGCGCTGCAAGACGTTCGCTCAACTCCTCAGTTATGGGAGCTGTTGACGTCTCAACTAAGTCTAGTGCCTCTTCAAACTGAAATTTACAATAAATTCTTCAGGTAAAATATGTTAATCATTTATTAATAGACAATTTAACCAACCAAAACGACTGTTTGTACAATCCGGTCGCCATGCCGGAGATGAATTCGATTTCTGGTCAGCAATTAAGTGAGGAGCATTTTTGTTGGCTGTAGTCTGGCTTTTAAAGTTTTATTTAAGTGTATAAAAGATATGGTGTGTATCACCTTAGGGCTAAACGACCGACTGAAATATATTTTATGAAATAATAAATATTCCAAGCAAAAATAACATATATATAAACATGCTATACCTCTTTTCATAAGTTTTGAGACAATCTTTATACGTAAAATTCTCAATAAAATATTACTTGCTGGTATTTAATTCTTTTTCAAAATTTGAATTTAGAATGTTATCTTTTAATATGTTCGACTTTCAAATTCATTTGCTTAAAATTTCTCGTGATGGAGGGCACAAAAGAATAACGCGCGACTCTGATTTCGCTATTTAAGGCTGGAAAAAAGCCAATGGAGATTTTCCGTGAGGTGAAAACTTTTGGTGTTAGCCGTAACTTTGTGTATTACACCATCAAACGATACAAGGAGACAAGTTCTTTACAAGATCGCCTAAAGAGTGGTCGGCCACGCTCTGTAAGGACGTCTGCGAATATCAAGATCATCCGAGAGCGACTTCGCCGAAATCCATGTCGCACTCAGAAGAAACTCGCTCTGCAGACTAAGATTTCACAGTTTCAGTAATAGAATACTGAATCGATCTAAAGCTATACCCAGAAAGTTCACTTTTTAAACGATCGTCTTCGTATTGAGACGCAACGTTGTCCATTACTTTTAGAGACACATGCAGGAAGATACTCTTGACCGATGAAAAAAATCCCTTTACTCTCGAAGAAAAGTTCAACAGACAAAACAATAAAGTGTATGCCAAAAGTAGCAAAGTGTCCCACTTCTGAATGTCTCGCAACCCATCATTCGGCTTGTGATGGTATGGTGGGGATTTCTCTATGAAGGTGCCACTGCGCTCCATTTCTGCCAACAAGGTGTCAAGGTGAAAGCCAAGAATTATCAAAGTGACATTTTAGAGCCTGTTGTGAAGCCCCTGTCTCATACTTTATTTCACAACAAAGATTGGGTTTTCCAGCAAGACTCGGCGCCATCACATAAGGCAAAATCTACCCAAGCTTGGTTGAGGGAAAATGTACCGGCTTTCATAGCGGCGGACGAGTGGCCCCTCCCTGTCCCGACCTCAACCCGCTAGATTATTCTTTATGGACTGAATTAGAGCTCAGGGCCTCCAAAGTCCCACCCAAAGTTGGAGTCTCTGAAGCGGGCCCTTGTCCAAAGCAAGGCGAATTCCACTAGAAGATTCGTGCCCCATAGACGACTGGCCCAATCGTCTAGGGGCTGTATTAAAAGCAGCTGGTCATTTTGAATAATAATTACATTTTATTGTTGCTTATTATCTACTAATAGTTTACTGAAAAATTTGGAAATAAATGCTTATTATAAAAAAAAATATGAATCTTTTATTTCGTCTCAAAACTTATGAACACATTAGGTACAAATATATATATAAACTTATATAGGGCAGTTATATATGAAGTGTGAACGAAAGAAACCTTTCCAGCAGTTGCCAGCAAAGCAGCTGCCTGTGAATGGTGATCCGCCTTTCTAAGATGAGCTGCGAGTGTCTCAGCTAAGGCGGGGTCGACGCGATCACCCAACGACTCAACGGCCGCAACGATTGCATTCGTGTCGCCGGAGCTCAGCGCTAGTTTTAACACCATGTGAGCTTTGCCTTTAACAAATATGTATTTTTAAATATAGTCTATTTTATAGGCAAAAGTCGCGTCGAGTGTTTGGAGGGTTTTTTCTCAGAATATTGCTAATAATTTGGTCTGAGAATTGTGTTCTGGATTCCTTAAAGTTACGCGTGGTTCTATTAACTATATATAATTTTATTAAATTTCTTGTTCGATACGTTTCGTAACTTTATAATATAAACTTGCTAAAGACAAGATAACATATAATGATGGTGGTGGTCTATTGGGTAATGCATCACCATTCCTCCATATTGGTTTAAATTTGTTGTAAAATGTCTATAGAAATCTATAGAAAAATAAGTAGTAACTGCTGGCTGGCTGCGGGACCTTAGCATTGTTGTCGAAAATAATCTTACTTATAGACGATTCTTAATCGCGTTACAAAACAAAACCCTCCTTTATTTTGTGTAGTAACAAAGTTATCTTTACTATGATAATGCCATATTCCAAACTTTGCTAATTTTATCCCATTATAGTTAGGTTGGTATGCCAAGACAAGAAATTAAAATGTTGCATGCAATTATCATATAACACTAAGACTTCATTCCGGATAAGAAGCATTTACAATTTCCAATAAATTCTAACGGGTTTACTTTTTTTTCTATTTCCTTACCATCTTATACATAATTACGCGAAATAATACACCCACTCACCCGCCTTTTGGTACAATGATATCGCTTGCTCCACCTGTCCCGCGTTCTCAAGTATTGAAGCTGCATATAATGCATGTTTGGGTGATGACGATCCAGCTCGCCATACTAAATGCCACGAACCCGATTCCGCTGCGACTCGAATAGCTGATACGATAGCCCCGCTTTTTATGTACATCTAAAATATACGCCTATGAAAATATCTAGGAGATAGTTGTTTACGGTTTCCATCGTTTAGATTAAGCCACATTGTGCGTGCGGTAGGCATAAAAAGTTATGGTTGTTTAAAACCTATTTCGGTTAATATTGTCTTTTATTAACATAACTGTTACTCATTTAAAGAAAAACACTTTATGAACGGATTTAAGTTATGTATTTTTTGCAAAATTTAAATATGTTTTACATTATTTTAAATTTTTCCGACGTTTCGCGTACTTTACAGCGTGAGTGGTCACGGTAGAAACGTAGACCGATAAAGTACGCGAAACGTCGGAAAATTTTTATATAATGTAAAACAAAATTTTGCAAAAATACATAACTTAAATCCGTTCATAAAGTGTTTTTCTTTAAACCTATTTCGTTATTTTTGTATGGCAAAAATTATCAACAAAAAATTTACTTGGAATTGTAGCAATAGTACGTCTACGAATGAAATATGTTGAAATTACAGGAATAAAATTTTGTTTCTACTAGCCGCTTTAAAACTTATCAGGCACAGAAGAATGATTTGGTAAGGAGTACACTAATCGATTAATCTGTTTAAATATACAATCAATATTAAGGTAAGTTTACCTTGACAATACTTTCAGTCTCCTTGGAATTAACCTCCAAATGCCTCGCCATCTGATACAAAGACGAAAAGTTTTTCTGACACACCTTTTCAGCTTCATCAAGTCTATCCATATGACACAATAATCGTGTCTGTTCACCGAAATCGTTGGCTTGAGAATACGCCTGTAATGCTCCATCTAGATCCCCTATACTTTCTAAATAATGACCCCACCAGGTAATCAGTTTAGCATCTTTTGATGTCGATACGTATTGAGCTAACATCGATGCTTGACCTTGGGCTATCAGCATTCTTGGTACATGCGGGACCAGAGTGCCTGCCTTTTCAAATAATTTCAACGAAGCAGCCACATCCCCGTTCATCCAGCTAATGTTCGCCAATTTATGTTGTGCACTCTTTATAAGAAGTATGTTTTCGCCTTCAGCTTCTTCGTTTATTATATCATTCAGCCCACCATCTTTCGCGGATATGAGTCGTGAGACAAGGTCAAGTCTTTTACTTTCGCGGAACAAGCGTTGTGCTTCCTCTATCATACCAAGGTTAACCGCAAGCACTCCAACTTTGGAAGTTTCGTCTGTGCTCTCATCGCTCATAATTTTTTGCATCATTAAAGCTCCTTTGATATTCCCCATTTTGCTGAGGCACACGGCGCCAACGTCAGCCCTTTTACGCAGCACACACTCTTTAGCTAAACTGTTCCATATTACTGCGTCGTTTACCCCTGCTATATTTGTCCCAATAATAACGGCCTTTTCCAACAATCCAATACTCATGTAGAATAAAAAATTAATTGTTTCCTTTATTGCATTGCTATCATTTTCTTTGGACTCATCAAATTCCTTAAATGCTATCTTTTGCATGTTCTGTCGAGAAAGAATAACGACATGTGGCGAATACAACGAGCAAAGAACAAAATCGGACGTAAAATAGTTTTCAACAGCTGGACACCAATTTTTGTATTCATAAAGGGTGCCTTCGTGGCAGAAAAATAAGTGTACGCGATCAAAATCAACTGAGCGCAAATGGACTGCTACAAGTCTTGGATCTAAAGAGTCCCATAAAATAGCAATAGGCACACTTTGATATGGTGGTGCGTGATCATCAGCGAGCATGGTGCTTGTAATCTTGTCATTGGCCACGTCCCACAGATATATTCTGGGGTCAGGTGCTAAGCCGGAGTTAGCAATGCTTAAACAAATGTAATTTCCATGCAAGTTTATCGATGCCCTCATAACTTCCCCAAAATCTTCAAATATTTGAAAACAGTTCTTTGGCGGATAGGGCATCCTAATGCCTTTTTTGGTAATTTCTGCCAGTTTTAATACACCATCGATTGTTGCGACCACAATAAATTTATTTGTATTTGTTACTGCAATTGGTTCACCTTCTCCTTCATTGCTTGGTAGTATCCCCAACTTATTGCCAACAATGGAATAGCACTCAATATGAGGGTTAGCCACCCCAACTAAAACTTCATTATACATAAAAATAGCACTGGTTTTCCACGAGAATGTGCGTATGTGTACAAACTTTGTGTCATCGTCTTTAGAACACATCCAAATCTGAAACAAAATGTAACAACGGATCAAATATATATTAGAAAACAATTGCATTTGCAATATAAAATGACCACCAGACTAGAGAAATTACATGCATTTCAACACACAAAATAGCTTCTTTTATAAAATAATTTCCAGAGACAACTGAGCCTTTGGAGAATTGATTCTGGTAACCACCACAGAGAATCTATATTCTAAAAATAGTATTTAATAAAAATTTACCTGTATATCACTGCCATCTCCCAGTGCTACATAGTTATCCTTAAAAGCAAATGTCTTAATTGTTAATGAGGAATTTATAAATGAAGATGTGTTATTTCGTCCGACCACATTAATCTCAGTTGCAGACTTCTGAACCATATATAAATTAGCTGAATATCCCCAACATACATGTTGTTCTGATAATATGTAAGCACTTGTTATACAGTTAACATGTAACAGTGGGTTCATTAGACCTTCTGAACCCCAACAGATTTCCTTCACTGTACCCTTAACAGAAGTGCTGCTAAGTAATTTCCATTGATTTTTGTGATCACGTCTCCATAAATATAAATTCCCTTGGGACGTCCCACAACAAAGAGTATCACTTAAATTACAGAAGCTTATGCTTGTAAATGTTTCTCCATCTGTGGTTTCTTCATGATCATTGGGCAACACATCATTATCTCCAGTTTCACTATCCCATACTCTTATAACTTTATCACCAGTAATAACAGCTACTAAAAAGTTTCCAGCTAAAACAATACCTTGGCCGTTTTTTGATGACATTCTTACATGGCTATCAGTAGTAAGTGAACCATCATCAGCAATAAGAAACCGAGATAAACTTATTGCTCCTGCAGACTCCCAGGCTACCAGAAGATAAATATTGCTCATAATGCCCAGGAAAACAATTACACCAGGTGTATTTAAGACTTCAGAACAAGATCCTGAATGATCAATATAAATGATTATACCATTGTCCTGAGCAGCATAGCAAGCATAGTTATCTGGTTGGTAATTTTCCCTCATTCTGGCAGTAGTACGAGGTCTCCAAGCTGCTAAAACATCTAGTGCATTCTCGTCTCCTGCTACTGCTGCCCGTGCTAGCCCTCTGATTGAAGTTTCTGATGTCGAAAGTGGCGCACAAAACTTTACATGTGTTACTACCTCTCCTAATTGATGATGAAATGCTGTTAAAGGGGCACCTGCACTAGATTGCCAGCCAGATAATGATCCAGATGCATCTGAGGCTAGGAGCCGGCCTCCACCAGGACTAAATGTAACTGAAGTTATAGCAGCACAATGTGGTGCTTCTAAACGAGCCCATGCATATTCTAACCAAATATAGAGCTCGCCCCCATCCCAACCAACAACAAGAAGTTTTCTGATTGGATGCCATGCTAGAGCAGTAGCTTGGTTGGATGACAATACAGGCCAGTCACAACCGTCCAATATTTGACCCTAAAATATACAGTAAGGTATTTTTTGGATATCTACAAGTACTACAAAACAATAGTTCTTGTGGTGGAATTTCAATACTTACATTTTCTTGAAATATTGTTACACAGCCCCCTTTTTCTTGGTTGAATGAACCAACAGCCAGTAGTGGCAAAGAAGGGTGCCATAAACTGATAGTAGATACAACATTATCATCATTAAATTTAAGTTTTGTATCAATATACAAAGTCATTTTTAAAAGTTTTCAACAAGAAAGTTTTATTATCTTTATTTAAATGTGTTTCACAAATTTTATTATATATTCTCCATTATTTATTTCACTATGAAATAAATTAATAGGAAAATTGTAAATATTTGAAATTCAAGTGTACTGTTTATAAATTATATTCGTTGCTATGGTAATTTCCTAATATCCACAGACTTGGAAAACTATTCAAACAATCTTCTTTATATTGCGGTGCGTTATATTGTAGTATGTGGGTTTGCATCTTTTCGTATCACGATACCTCAAGTAGTTGTTATTTTCTCGTAAATTGTTATTCGTAGTCAACAAACGCCTAAAGAATAGAAATTTAATATATAAGTAAGGCTATCATACAATCATATTTTCTTTTTTTCATTACTTACTGATTTATACTCTGTGGGTTTCAAAGTCAAAAGTATTATGATAATAATTTTTGTAAAATGTATATGATCAAAAGTCTATACCAGTCTATACAATAACTATGTGTTGAGTGTTGACACAACTATATTTTAATTGTTATTTATACTTATTTGTCTACTTTATGCATTGAAACAATGAATTTAGCACAGGAAAATAACTTTTCAAATGGTTTATTATATGTTGGATTCAATCAAGATCAAGGTAAACGTTTGGCTTAAGAAACATTTCATTATCTTTTTTTGTTTCATTCTTATATTGTTTTTGTGCATCATTTACTTCAGGTTGTTTTGCTTGCGGAACGGAGAATGGATTCAGAGTTTTTAATAGTGACCCCCTTAAGGAAAAAGAACGGCAAAACTTTGCCGAAGGCGGTTTGTCGTACGTGGAAATGCTGTTCAGATGTAACTACATGGCTTTAGTGGGAGGAGGGAAGACACCAGTGTACCCTCCTAATAGAGTTATCATATGGGATGATCTAAAGAAAGATTCTGCCATTGCTCTTGATTTCAACAGCCCTGTTAAAGCTGTGAAATTACGAAGGGATCGCATTGTTGTTGTGTTGGGTAAATGTATTAATTAGTTATTTAAAAAATGTATGATTAACTAAAACAAAAATACTTGAAAGCTGTTTGATAAATTTATGGTCATTGGAACATGGTTGCTGATTTTTATTCTTTTTTACAGAAAACCTAATAAAAGTATACACATTCACAGCTCAGCCTCAATTACTTCACATATTTGAAACTTGTCAAAATCTAAGAGGCTTGTGTGTTGTCTGTCCTAATAGTAATAATGCTTTGCTTGCCTATCCAAGTAGGAAAACTGGACATGTTCAGGTAAAATCTCTTAAGTATCTGTTGGTTAAATTTATTAAAAAAAAATTATTGTTGTTTATTTCATTGTCAATTTCAAGGTTTCATTTCTTTGTCCAGCTTTAAAGAACAGGTTCACTTTTCAGTTAGTTGAATTAAGCAGTCATGCTGGTACCAGTACTGCCCCAGAAGGACACTTAATTGCAGCACATGAAGCTCCCCTGAGTTGTCTTGCCCTCAATGTTGGAGGTACACGGCTAGCTACTGCATCAACTAAAGGAACACTTATAAGGGTATTTGATACAAACACTGGGCAAAAACTTGCAGAATTAAGGAGGGGTGCAAATCAGGTAAGTTAACATTCTTAAGGAGCACATAACATAATTTATAAGTGAGATATTCAATATTATCTACTATATGATTAGCAAAAAACTTTTTTTTTTTCAAAATTTTTATTTACAGGCAACAATATACTGTATAAACTTCAACCATACAAGCACAAATCTTTGTGTGGCATCAGACCATGGAACGGTACATGTTTTTAGTCTTGATGAAGAAAAACTAAACAAGCAGTCAAACTTAGCATCTGTGTACCTCCTGCCAAAATATTTCTCAAGTAATTGGAGTTTCTGCAAATTCACAATTCCAAATGGACCACCCTCTATATGTGCTTTTGGAGTAGATAAAAGTTCTATTATTGGTGAGTTTTGTGATTTTAACTTAAATAAATTATTGTTATAAATCATATATATTTTTATGACATGTAAATCAAATAAGACAATGATGATTTCTGAGTTACATTTTGCTAAGACTGCATAACCTACCATTATATGAGTGGGGTAAGCCTTTCAAAACAAAAATGATTACAATATACAGATAGACTTAAAGTGAAATATGTAAAGTATATTATATCATATGTAATAGAGATCCCTTATATATTTTTTTCCCCTAAATAATTTAAAATAATAAATGTCAATAATTTACCATTAAGTTTTTGCATATGGAGTTCTGAATGGTTTAACATTCAAGAAGTGATAAGTAAAATATACACATGGCTACTATTCTTTAATTTCATGTCAATAAAATTTCGTCTAATTATGTTCACAGTAATTTGTGCCGATGGGTCATACTACAAATATAAATTTAATGAAAAAGGAGAATGCACGAGGGATGTGTATGCACAATTTCTTGAGACATCTGAAGATAGATAAACAGCTATTTTACTGACAACGGGCCTGTAAAACTCGGAATTAGTTGTGAGCTACTAATTTCTGTCTTACCTTATATGGGTGAATTAGTAATTTTCTGAAAAAGAAAATTAAATTAGAGACTGCTACATTATCTTAGTGATTTTCACTTAGGTTGCTTGTCATTCTCACAGCACAATAATCATGCTATACACTTTTTATCTTCATTGTTAGAATGTTGATCAATGTATTTTTTCTAATTGTAATATTTGGCGACATGACTGAACCAATTGAAAATAAATTACCATGGTCTATTCAATGACCAAATACTTACCATGCATCCAAGCATGACCATTCTTACTTTAAATTTGTGTGCATTGTAAAACACACTTTAACGCAAAGCTCTAAAGATGCTATTATAATTAAAGAACATTCAAGACACGGTACACTTGGCTATGATTCAAAGTGATCTAAAATAAATGGAGCTTATATATAAAATATTCTGTTTGTATAAGACATGTGATGATCAATGAAGGAACGAATCATATTAAAACAATGACTTTCTGACTTCTCTATTTGTTATGTTGATACAATTTGTTACCTAAAACATTATCTACATGAAAAAGTGATTGAGTGTTTTTTGTGTTTACCATAATTGCATTACATTCACTATAGACTGGAAATATTTGATGACTATTAAAAATATCCTAAAAATACTTTTTAACTGAAATTTAGTATTCAAGTATCCGCTTAATGTAATGCAATTCACTGTTTAAAAATATTCTTCATAAGTTAGCTGAAAAGTAATTTGAATGTTGTCAAATGTAATGGTCATCGATTTATAAAGGTTTATAACATAATCCATAATACAATAGAATTCAGTAGTAATTTGGCAATTTGTATGTTTATATTGTTATATGGTAGAAAAGAATTTATCGTGAAACATTATCAGTAAAACTGAATTGTAAATATAAAGTGATGAATTTATGCTATGGTTCTCAGCAGATATTATTTCCATGTTACTATGTTGATGTTACCGTGGAATTTATTATGCAAATGGCGGTATTACATTTCAATATATATCTAGTCTTTATATGAAAGTATTTGTAAAAATATGCCGAGCGCCAAACCTTATATGCCTATTATCCCAGAAAATAATAATAAAATAGAAACAAATGAGGGGTTCGGGAAACTAGTATATTAGTAATACATATCTTTAAAATATCGCCGTTGAGTATAATTCAAAATTTATTGTATATAATTGATAGTTCCTTAGTAATTTTAAATGTACATTATTTTCTGAATGTAAATCAAATAATAAAAAATCACTCAAAAGTGTCTCAATTAGAGTTGTTGTAAAGGATTAGATAATTTTTTTGACCAATGTATACTTTTTTATTTATATACTGTATATTTTGTGTTTATCCATAAACTCATTGTAATCACCATTTTAATAAATTGACAAAGAAGTTATGACTATTTATTACCCGAAGGCTAATATTGGGTTGTTAAATAAAAAAACAATATAATTTAATATTTTATTACATCTGAGCAATTACTTAGTTTTCACTATCTTTTTAAAACATCTATGAAAGTATTTCTTGGAATTTTAATGTTGGCAACACTTCTCATTTTTTTCTTTCCTTCCGTTTGTTGTTTTAATAGTTTCTTCCGTCGGGTTACATCTCCACCGTACTAAAATGAAATATTAAAAATACATATATCATTCTTATGAAAACTGTACGATTTTTTATACACATAAAAAATAGCGGGTAAATTGATGAGAATCTAATATTATATGAAATTGTACATAAATTCATTAATTAACACACCCGGTGTACAAAATAACACATTACGCGCATGACAAGAACAATTTTCACATTTTTCGAAATAAATAGAATAGACTCTCTATAATATAAAGTTATCTCATTCTTTATAATATAGTTAAAGATTTATAAGATACATTAATACATTGGAAAGTCGTTCTATTCTAAATGGCAAATATTATTTTCTAAGATTAAATTAAATGTATAGACATACCAATTTAGCTGTTACATCCTTTCTATATGCTTTAATTGTTTCTCTTGCTAACACTTTTCCTCCCACCACAGCTTGTATCGCAACCTGTTACATAATATATTCATACTTAACAAAGAATAAATTATGCGGTAAATCAAAGGCAGGCCCTATCGCTTTCAAGCGATCTCTACTAAGCAATCGTCATAATAATTTTATTTATTTAAAAATGGAACGTCAGCAGTTTACACAATATACACAGATAATTTTATTAGATAGACAAATTTCGACCATTATAAACAAAAAATTAGTTGACTCGATTAATTCCATTTTCACTTTAAAATAAATTTTTAAATTGATTAACTTCCATTGTGAAAACTGCAAATCGATAAGTACATAAAAATATCTTCATTAATGGTGAAAACTGAAATTTAAATTAACCCAAATTAAAAAGTCCTCCTAAGAAACTACCTGAACCATCTGCCGTGGGATCATCTCCTTAAGCCGAGCCGTTAATGTTCGAGCGTTATATTCCAATCTGCTTGTATGAACTATGGATGTCAACTCGTCAACAATAACACCGTTTATCAGTATGTCCATCTGGAAATAAGTCACTGTGAATATCTACTTTTTTGATTATAATACAAATTCATTACATCATATAAAATAGTTTAAAATCCGCATAAATCCCAATGCCCATTTTATTAGATTCAGCAAAAAAGGCGCGGCAGCAGGTCCGTAAAAAAAGAATTTGCCTTTTCTTATAACCGTCAGAAAAAATACGCAAGAATTAAAATTATGCAGTACAGAACTTTTATTTGAAAAAAGAGTTATCGAATGTGGAGTTGAAGATAATTCTAAGGAGGTTAAAGTTGTTTACTACTGTCTTCGGCGTGATTTTAAATTTCAAAGTTTTGATGGAACGTCGATAGTCGGGATAAGAACCTTTCATAAATTTGTAAAGTGTAATACTGTTTTAAAAATGAAGAAGTTGATGAACATCTAATAAAAATAATTATATACGCGCCGAAGTATTTTTTTTTCCTAAACAATTTCTATGTGCAAGCCGGTTCGAAATTTAAATTAAACCTTTGATACGTTACCTCTTTGGTCTTTATGTTGCGAATTACTAGATCATTCCATTTTTAAATTACACGACTAATATGATTTTACATAGTAATTTATGGCCTAAACATAACAAATATGGATTTTCAGACATCTAGTGCCTACCACTGCTCGACCAGTAAAGTTCGATTAAGAACTTGAAGAAGGTTGTCAAAATAATGCTCAAATTTCCAAGCAAGGTTGACACACACAGAGACACACTACACTACAGAGACTACGTTTTTTTTTGCCAGGTGTGGAATAACACTGAAACATTCTTAGGGTGCGTGCCACTCTATAAAGAAATTTCGAGGCTTATCTCCTTCTGGCTACCAGGAAAACGTTTTAAACGTATAGGACCTTCTTATCTCTATTTCCCTGCCTTTCCTGCCCGCATGGGATTTGTGGAATATGTAGTATAGTAATATTGTGTGCTCTACAGGCGCTCCTCAGAATGTTTAATCAACATTATAATCTCACTGTATGTATCTAAGACTTTTCACGCCCAAGGCAACGTAACGTCGTGTCCCAATACCGATATAAGGTCGGAACTGCTACCAGTTTGGTCACACATTCTGTCGATGGAGTAGCCAGCTCCAGCCAATGTTCAATAGTAATCAATATCTTATCAAAAACGAAGGAGGTGAATACCAACTGTCTTTCGTTCCATCCGGAATTTATACACAGCTGCAAGATTTGCAGTATGTTATTGTTCTGTAAGATCGAATTGCCCTACTCAAATAAACCATAGAGTATAGACATTGGCTGAATAAAAACTCTATACTACACACATACATGTTATAGTTATCACAACGGAATATAATATACACATTTTCAAATAAATTATCACAAAAAGATACTCACGAAGAAACATTACTATAAGATTCTAATTCGCCATTTTGCGACGAAACGATGTGAGTTGTGACGTCATAAGTGCCACTTGACTTACCCGAACCAATGAACTGGGATGAAAGCCATAATCCTGGTAATCGAAGCTGGCGAATCCCGATGTAATACTCTTTAGGGTGTCATGGAAGTCCATCACCACTTCGGACAAAGGCAGAATATATTGCAGCATCGTCATTTGGTCGTCCACAGCGTTAGATGGTAATGGATTACCACGACGATCTATACACAGGGTGTTCACTGCACCTATGTACTCTACTGGGGTTATTATTGTACCTGTAATATAAATTTATATACATATTTATAAAATAGCTGTATTATATGAGGGGGGAAATATTTTTTAAACTTAAGCAACGAGTAAGAACGGGAACAATTTTGGTTACAATATTTTTCATTAATTCGGACCAGTAGTTCCCGATATCGCGTTCAAACAAATACTCTTCAGCTTCATAACTTACCTATAACAAACGGCTCGTAATATTCCACTATATTATTAACGTCTGGCAGTTGCAAAGGATTTGTGACGAATACTTCTTCGCCTTTATAATGTTTTATAACTTTAGCCCCCTTCACTCTAAACATAAATATTCATTAATTATTATAAATATAACACATAAATTATTAAATATTATTTCATATTAACCTATAGTGAAGTATTTGATTCTCTCTAAGGTGTCGCGTTTACTTAAGATGTTTGCACTGTACAAGGAAATGATTGGGGAAAGAAAAATCTATTGATTTATAGATAAAAAACCACAACTATTGTGGATAATTATCATTAATCTTTATAATAAGAATTAATAAATATTGATTAAAATATCTAATATTGGTTATATAAATCGAAATATTGATCGACCTTACATGAATGTGACGAATATGAAAAAGCCAAAACATACATACTTAACTTTATATGGCACTGATGGCGCAGTAAGTATGGCCTCAGCTTTGTATTCTTGCAAGAGTCTCTGTGTGAACACATCTAAATGCAATAGTCCGAGGAAGCCCACGCGCCATCCCTGGCCCAGTGCTGGACTTAACAAAAATATGTTTATTTTCAACAACACTTTCTACAAATCTTATATATAAATTCTCGTGTCACAGTATTCGTTCCCATACTACTCCGAAACGGCTTGACAGATTCTCATGAAACTTTGTGAGCTAAAATCTATTTTTCATCCCCCCTTTGCCAGCTAGTAATCTTTTTTTTTATATATGAAATTTAACTTCAAATTATTGAGAAGGATTGTTATGTTATTTTGGGTTTAAAAGGTTTTAAATTCCAACTTAATTTATATGATGGGATATATTGAATATGATAAATAAGAATTCAACTTGAAATTTTACCTTGAATCAACAGCAACGCTGACAGCAGAGTCATTTAATGCCAGTTTCTTGATAGAGTCACTGAGTTGTGTGTGTTGTGATTGGTCGGCTGGAAAGATACCAGCATAAACCATGTGTCTTACTGCTGGAACACTTGTGTCTTTACTATCTGTAGCATCTGGAGACAATAAGGTGTCGCCTACACTGCCACCGCCCTTTGGACCAAGACCTGGATTTATAAAGGATATATTAAACTCTGTGAAGTACTACATACTTGTTTCCTATAGTTTCAATCATGTTTAAGACAACAATATTCATTAGTAGAGTAAACCTTAAATCATATACATATTATGTTTATATATTATGTATTGTATATTATGTTTTGTATGTTGTGAACATTTTTTTTTTATTTTTAGCATGAACTACTATTGTTACAGATATCTTTTACAGTTTATGCAGCATAATTGTAAGGTTTTTTAATTGAGGCTCCACTCTTATTGATATATGTATATTAGCCTTCCTCAATATATGAACAATACAATTAATATTATATTAAATTTGAACCAGTTGTTCCTGCTATTAGCACATCAACCAAACAATTTTTTCAGTTTTTTAATATCATTAAAGATAAAAAATTATCTATTATCTTAAGAATAAGCACAAAATTTAAAATAACATAATTTTATCATTACATAAAAAATACATAATTAATACTACTTACCTACCATAACCACTTGGCCTGCCACAGCTTCAGTAATATACTCCTCACTTGGTCTCAATAATGCTAAGTACTTCACTGTATGTTGTTTTACATCTGATTTCCATTTTACAGTCTGCCCCATTTTTAGTTTACCTGAATGGATATAGGCCAAGCATAGCACTCCTCTGTATTTATCATGCCAAGTGTCTATTATATGAGCTCGAAAATGGTCAGCAGTGTTTACATTGGGAGGCGGTATTCTTGTGATTATTGCTTCCAACAATTCTTCAACTCCCCATCCCTTTTTTGCTGAGACTTTTAGAACACTACTTGGTTCCATTTTAAAAACTGATTTCAGTTGAGCCTTCACTTTATCAGGATCAGCTCTAGGCAGGTCGACTTTGTTAAGGGTTGGTATTATGACTAGATCATTTCTCTTAGCAAGTGAGTGAACAGCTACTGTTTGAGCTTGAATCCCTTCATTTGCATCTACTAGCAGAACAACACCTTGACAAGCTGTCACACTACGTACAACCTGTAAAAATAAGTTAAATTTGTTTTTGTATCCCTAACAGTTATGTTTAATATGCAAAAGAATTTTTCCAAATAATATAGTAAATACTAAATATACATAAGTCTTATCATAATATTAATTAATGCTTTAAAATGTAAACATAACATACTGTACAACATTTACAAACTATATAAAATAAAGCAATTAAACTGAATAATAAAGGAGCTCACTTCATTTGAAAAATCCACATGGCCCGGAGTATCAATAAGATTTAGTAAATATTGTTCATTTTTATATGTGTAATTTAATGATGCTGTAACAGCTTTCACAGTGATCCCTCTTTCTCGTTCCACCTGTAAAAGTATTTTATAATAAGTTGACTTGCTTAGTCTGTAGCTATACAATGTAGTTAAATTTCACTCTGATGGAAATTTTAAAACTAACCTGTAATTGATCTAAAACTTGTGCATTTTCATTGCCTGGTTTAATAACACCTGTTATTTCTAGTAGCCTATCAGCTAAAGTACTTTTACCATGATCTACATGAGCAACAATACTAAAGTTTCTAATTCTCTTAACATTAACTGAATATATCGAAGAGTCAGAGCTGTATCTTCGCCATAAAAATCTGAAAAAATATCTCGATAAATACGAGAACAATCTGATTGTGTTGTGTTTAAGCAGGGAACGAACCCAAACCCTATTTGTTCTACACCCTGCACATTTTTCTTGTATACCAAGTAACACCACTAGTATAAAACAATATAATTCATACCTTTCAAAATTTTGTTTTCTTCTTAGTACCTGAAGAAAACATGTGTTTTTCATTACGTTAACCATATTAATCTAGTATAATGTATAAATAAAATATGTATGAAAAGTCGTTTTAAATTAATTTTTATTCAAATATCTATGATATTATACATTATATCAAATAACTTTAATTTTATTATATTTTATTATATTCATATTGATATCTTTTTTTTTTTTTTTTTTTTTTTTTTACGGCTAAAAAAAATTTTTATTCAAATATTCAAATCTCAAGGTGGCAGGTGCACAGATTACTGGAATAGTAGCTCAAGTCACAAGGTTATACTTTTATTTTCAGAATTATTTGACATCTTTTTTGCAAGTCTGTAAACTGTAGTCAATTCTTGGATATCAGCTGCCGCTATGATATGTTGGCTGAGATACATAAAGATAGAGATACATACACTAAGATATAAAATTTTAAGAAAAAATATCAAAACTTACTGATATAAAGTTAGTTAAATCTATAAATCGTTTCTTTTTTCCACAGATTTGTCACTAACTCAAAAAATGACAACCCACTTATAATTTGTATTCCTGACGTAGGTTGCAGGTTTGTCAAATAGCCACGTCATTTTTGCTTTAAATGAGGTTGATGAGCTTTAGTTTACGCGGCGTATAATTTTTAAGATAGTTTAAAAACATATTTCACCATGAATATATTCAGATTACTTGCTGACCTATCACATTTATTGGCTATTATAATCTTGTTGCTTAAAATATGGAAAACAAGATCATGTGCAGGTAATGAACAAACCGGCGTTCCGCATTCATATGGGTTTCTCTGTGTTATGTTTTGTTACTATCAACATATTTTCAGGTATATCTGGAAAATCGCAAATACTCTTCTCGATCGTGTATACTGCAAGGTATTTGGATTTACTGACTACGTATGTGTCCGCATATAATACTACTATGAAGGTGGTCTTCATAGTAGCTTCCTATGCCACGGTTTATTTGATGTACATTAAGTTTAAGGCCACTTATGACCATAACCACGACACCTTTAGAATTGAATTTCTGCTTATACCTTGTGTGATCTTGGCGTTGTTGATAAACCGCGAATTTACATTTTTAGAGGTGAGTAATGACTTATACTAACAAAACAGCTTAAGTGCCAATGATAAGAAAATAAATGATAGTTTGCCATATTGTAACTTTATTGCAGGTATTATGGACATTCTCTATTTATTTGGAATCTGTTGCTATTCTGCCACAATTGTTTTTGGTTTCAAAGACTGGAGAAGCAGAGAGTATCACATCCCATTACTTGTTTGCTTTGGGATCATACAGAGGACTCTATCTCTTGAACTGGGTTTGTAAATATTATAAATGAATAGTAAAAATAATAAAATTAAATGGATAAATATAATTCATTTATCTCTATAGAAAATTCTAGCTTCTAGAACTATGCATAGCAGTATTGAAAATTGAAAGTAATAACTATTTTTACATAAATTCATTATAATAACATGTAATTGGCAAACATCTTAAATATATATTTAACATGTTTGTTACTTCTTAATGGGCTTATGTTATATCAATTATGATTCTGTGTTTATGTGCTGTATGTGTATGTGTGTAATTATATATGATTTGTTTTAGATTTACCGCTACATTGTTGAAGACCATTATGAATTGATTGCTATTGTTGCTGGTGTTGTCCAAACAGTTCTGTACTGTGATTTCTTCTACCTTTACATTACTAAAGGTAATTACAACTTAAATTTTTATGTATAGTAAAATTGTATTGAATTTAAAAAATACATTTGCAAATAGTGCTGTGTTTATAATTTAAGAGAGAGAGCATAGGATTTTAACTTTGAACTACCATTAAGTTATAATTTATTGGTAAGTCAGTTGAAATAGACTTTTAATAGTATGATATTTTGTTTCAGTTCTTAAGGGAAAGAAACTGCAACTACCTGCATAAATTTATTAATGGTGCAATAGACAAGAATGTCTGCTAAGATATTTTTAAATAAGTCAATATTACCTAAGATCTAGTTCTCTGAACAGAAATCTGTATTGAAAATTAACCAATATTTGTTATGTTTGATGCTACATAGCACCACACTGTATGAAAAACATACACTTCAAACCAAATGATTTCCTATTTTCTAACACTTATTTCAATTTAAATATAATGTGTCCGACTAATCTGTTCTAATTTTTTAATATTATTTGTGGATGACTATTATGTAACATTATTGTACAATATCAGTAACTTCTGGTTATATCACTGTTTCTACTAAGCATATTAAATAACATTAAAAATCGAAATACTTATTATTATTTTGTACTTTACACATATTAAAACAATGTAGGCAATTGTGGTTGTTATAACCAATAAGTATATGTAGTTGTTAAGCATAGAATATTGAGTTATCTTCAAAATTATGCCGCTATAGATAAGAGGTCATTCTGAATGGTTCAAGAATAGTGTGCAGCAATATTTTGTATGAAATATTGAATGAACTAATAGCTTAATATTAAAATAATTTTTATTTACCACCTAGATTTAATGTAATCTTGGATTAAGTATTTGTGAATAAATTTTGGAAGTGAAAGTATTTTTTGTTGTGAAAAACTTAAACAAAGTAAAATATTTTATAATACTAATATTTATTCTATCTAAACAACAAAGATGCATATTCCTCAAAGTCTGCAATATGAACTTGTTCCTGAAAACAAGAGAACCATTAATTAATCATCTTTTATTCAAATACTGCTGGACTGACGGCATTCAATCAAAATGAAATTAGACTATTTCCCACAAAAGAAACAATTGAACTTTGTTTAAGAACATCATATATGAAAACCTACCTAAGTAGTTTGAACCCTTTTTTCTCTCAGATGACATAGTGCTCAATAAACAAAAATTTATATAATATATTTTAAAACTGTAAACCTCAAGGACGCTCTTCAATAGACTATACATTTATCAAATATTAAAGGAAGAACTCAAAAAGTTAATTTGTTATCACCAAAATATTTTGTGGTGTTGATAAAATGCATTCTCTGTTACTAATGCAACTCAGATTTATCAAATTTATATGAATGTTATATATAAATAACATGTATTATCATAGAAGTTTTATAGGACAATGGTTAGGTACACAGGCGAACTCATGAATGTGTTACTTATTTCCTATTAATTTCAAAGTTTTTCTATAGTTCTCTTTGCAAAAGTGACAAAAAATTGCCTTTTAGTGCAACAACTTATATAGGAGCTATTTTTAAGAAAAGTAGTATATAGGTTTACCTTTAACATAGTACTGCTGTTAAGTAAATGAAAAATTCCATTTAAGAGGGTTTCATCGTTGAGGATTGCTGTGTAAGGCACACCAATATTTAAGTTTTCTTCTATCTGAAATTAAATGCGGTAGTATTTGATATCAACAATGAGTAAGTTTTATTAGCGTCAAGTGACTGCATGCAGCACAACGCTAGAAATTCGATGGCGATAAAAAAAATATCATATCGTTTTTATAATATCATCTCAAAACAGAAGTACAATATCTTCAATCAATAACAATGATTGTACAAGAGGGTAGTAATATTTAATTATTAATAATTAATAATAATATTTAATTATTAATATTTGAAAAAGTATAATTTTTGCTTAATAAAGCAGCAAATTTTATTAATATCTTCAAATAGTCTAGTGAATGTTAAAATACGAGGTTTATGAAAATACCTGATGCTGTAACGGATGTGAAAACTTTGGAAGCAGTGATTTTATTCGCCCCAAGGTGAGCTTATTGTGAAGTAATGTTGCTAGTTCTTTCAGAGTTTCATATTTATTCTTGTCTAGAATAACATATATAAAATTAAGATATAATAATTGGTATCTTCTTTTAAATATTGAATAAAGTAAATTATGATCCTTGAGATTGTGCATTCATGAACCTATGTATTTTTATTCCAGATTCCAATGCACAACTCATACAACAAATTGATCTTGTCACATTATTTGTTATCGTTTGGTAAAAGTATAATCTTAATTAGAAGATGTGCATATTGACTGTATATGTGACCATAGACTGAAACCAGTTAATTCATATGTTATAGTAATATAGTACCTGTTGTATTTAAAGCAAATGATATTTTGTATGGTGCCATTTTGTTGTGTAGTCTCATATATCCATTTTTCTTTTGGTTAGACACTCCATCAAGTAAAAGGGCCACAAGTGCCATTTCCAGTGACAGCCAACATGCAATCGTAGTAGATTCACTGGAATTCTATAATATCAGGGTAGGAAATTGTTGTATTTTAGAATTAAGCATTTTATATGATATGGCATATTGTATGACAAATTTTTAGCAAGATCTAATTTCTACATTTTTAATTTGTTGTTTGATCAGACAATACTAAACCCTAATAAAGTTTTAAGTTCAGAATGGGCAATATCAATACTACATCTAGCTCACAACAACCTTTTTGCTTACCTTATTTTTGATGATAGAAAGATGTTCAACTATGCTCTGACCCTTTTCAAAATTTGCTACAATTTGTGTGTCCACTGTGGAGGCTTCATATTTCAAGTCATTCACCATAAACAGGCTGGGTGTAGTTGTTATCTATGGTAAAAAGTAGTCAACAATAACAATAGTCTGACTGACTTGTTTGAAGCAGGCAAGGTATGCTTTAAATATTATGTAATAAATTTTGTTCCTATGAAAGTATTAAAAGTATTACCTCACTTTACTGAAATTATCACATATGAAAGGTGAATTTTTAACTGGGCTTGGAAGAAAATCCGAAATAAATCCTAAAGATTTATGTAATACATAAATAAACACCATGTACACAACTCTATAGTAAAGCTAGTATATAAAGTAAATCATAATTAAAATACTCATTCACAATATGTAATGTATGCAACATTAAAATATTATATTTATAAAGACAATCTAATATAAAAACCATTTTACTTACAGAACTCCACCAAAATTTCCTATATCTTTGCCACTGGAAAAAATACTGCATCACATCTTGTTTTGGTACTGTGAGGTACAATTTTAACTGAGATTTTTCTAGTAATTGGGAATTTTCATTATGAAATTCTATGACTTTTGGATATGAATCAAAAAGCTTCTCTATAAAACCATAGTGTAAATGCTTCTTTTTATTTACTGAAGATAAATAAACAGGAAAATGTGATTGTGATTTTGCATTTATAGAACGAAGCCAGCTCATATAAATATTGTGTACTATAATTGTACTTGAAGGTTCTAATGCATATGTAAAATTGTTGTTTATTGAATGTGTAACTTGAAAGAACTTTTGCAAGCTAAGGATTTTACTAATTTCTGTTTTCATTTCTGTTTAATATTCGATTCTATTTCTTCAATTTCATGAAGGGGTATATTTCCTTGAGGTGCAACAAAATAGTCATCCTCAGTTATAGTTGCATTTTTTAAAATATCTGTTTGGCAATTTCCTTGTGTCACAGCATCGTTTCGCAAGCTCAAGTTTCTGTAAGTTTAAAATGGATTTTTTTATATTTGTCTATTCATTTCAATCAACTACTATTTATTAATTAGCAACTTACTCGTTTTCTAAAACTGTATACATAGGCTCGACATTATTAGTGTCTATGTGAAGAATTTCATTTGCAAATTTGATAGAATCTTCTAATACTGTAACGCCTTCCTCTGTATCACACTTAACTAAAGATAATCGCTCTAAAAGAGCAACAGTATTACAGTCTATCTTCGAATTTAAGACGTCCTCGTTCTCTATTGAACTAACAGGATTTACAGGAACTTTGCAATAATTTCTAACACAGTTAAAATGTTTGTAACGATAAATGCGACTTCGTACCAAAGATTTAATAGAAAACCATAAACTCATAATTTCTAATGATTCAAGTAAAGTTTGTTCTAATAAAATTTCTTCTCATTAAGTAACCTAAAAATTATTGTAGAAAGTAGGTACACTTTGAAGCAAGTTTTGTTTAGATTTTATTAGTCTTGTTTCTGTACAGATTACTGTATTTAATCACTGTTCATGATAAAAGAATATGAATTGACAACTGACACGAGATGATAGATAATATTTAGTAATAGATAGAAGATAGTAATGATAGCTGGCATAAGTCATAATTTTAAAAGTTAATTGTAAAGTGATGAAATAAATCAGCTGCTGAGGTTACTTTCTATATTTATAAACATTCTAATTTTTAAGTGTTTTAAATAAAATATTACCAAATAGTTAAATAATTTCGGTAAGTCAATTATCACTTTACATTCTTTTTAATTTTTTTTGGAGCTAATATAAATCTTAAATTTTCAGTAGATCATGAAGAAGTACCCGCGCACGGTTTTATATGATAAATTCCATAGAGGTTTTGTTCTTTGTTGCGTCGGGCTTACATTATATGGTTCTATTATATTGGGTGACCACTTCTATAAGTACTTCAAGTACAGAAGACCATTAATGCAAGCTTCTAAAGCTGAAGCAGAACAAGAGTTACTCTCTGAAGGCTCATCAGAAAAGGTCTTGTAGATGTACTAAAATGTGTATAATATTATATAATTTAGTATAGATATTTAATTTAAGTTTTAATTCAATTTTAGAGTATTGAAATAAACTTTGTAACAAATTCCTGTGTTTTACTGATAAGAATAAAAAAGAATAGCAACAACTCAACAGGTCAAACTGGTGTTATCAGGATTTTTTTTCCAAACAGTATTGTTTATATTTACCTGCATAGTCTTTAAAATTTAACCATATGAATTGTTACATAAGTACAATAAAAATCACGGTACATGAGTATTCACTTGGTTGAAGAGTATAACAGATTTTTTTTAAAATATTTTGATTAAATTTTTATAAGGTAATTATAAATGATTCAACATATTATTTGGCTCATTGGAGGTGGATAGTTATAGTAATTCCATTTTCATTGTTTATATGCAGACTCATATTATTCCACTTACATCCTTTGGAAATTTGTAATTTGCACATTTCCACATGCAATTTCTTACTTTCACAAGGCCTGTTTTCTACAGTCCGTACAGATGTTTTGTGTTGTATGATGATCAGAAAGATGTTTGCATGTAAAAATTTTCCCTTTTAAGATTAATTCTTTCTTATAATAAATTAATGAATTGTAGAAAAGACAGTGAATTGAATAATAAATGAAATCGAAATAAAAGATCCGTCAGTACAATTAAAATTCATTTGATCTGACTTTATTATTATTTAGAACCAGATTTAGACTGTAAAATAAATAAATAAATAAATACAAGTATCAACTAGTGTTACATACCGGTTATTGCGGATACTATTTCTATAACTTTGGGTTACCAGTATAAGTTTTTAAATTTCTAATAACATTTCTCAAGTAAACTGACTTTTTAGACAGACTCTATATTTTTTACTTTAAGACATATGGAACCATATGGGATGGGGGTTCCCCAATACCAGCTCCTTCCATTTGATCGGTTCCTACTTATTTGAGCGGCTCAAAACGTCAACGACCTTGCTCTCTCCACTCGGCTCGATCCTCTTTGTATAAAAATATGTGGGTTCCATCTGCATCTTTTACCGCCAATATCTCGGGGAGTTTTCTGATCAATTGTTCGGACTTACACCCGCAGCAGCATTCCATCATCGGACGTCGTCGCAGATTGCAAAGTTCCATCCATATCACCTCGACTAAATTAAAACTAGCTAAAAAAACAGCTGACCGAATTTCTTAAAAAGAGAAAAATTTAATAAATTAACTGAAGAAGTCCTAAAACAATACTTAACTATATTCGGGAGTAATATCGGAATATGTTACGGATTCGTAATAATATTTAAAAGTCAATTTGAACTTTAAAACTAAATCATAAAGTGTTAATAGGGAGTTTCCGGGAAGGCAAAACAGTTGCGAGACGGTAGTATCGTAAAATATGGTTGTCAATATTATAACATAATTTAATTGAATGTTAGACTATAGTATATATTTATATATATATATATACTTATTTTATTTTTTCTTTTTGCTTTTTTTAATGTTACTAGCTGACCCAATGTCCCGTATAGCAGAATGAGTATTTAAAAAAATAAAACTTATGCAGTACGAACTTCGCAAGGGTAGCTAGTAATAATTTATATTATTTTATACAAATAAACGTGTAACTTTACGTTAATGTTAAGTAAAGTAAATATAAAAATATCCTTGTGTAACCTACGTTACAATGTAGGTTAATAATATCTATATATCCTCAGGGTAGTCTGCTTTAATATTTAATTATATTCAACGAAGATTTGTTCATAACTTTTAAATTATGGAATATTTAGGTATCATCCGGATTTAGTGGAAAAGTAATAAAGGTTGTATAATCTCGCACTCTGATATTTTGACTTATATATTATACCTTGGATGTTAACTTCTACGTGGGGCGTACAAAAAGTTTCCAGAACGTAAAAACAACTTAGTATTGTGTTTTCTTTAAAGGCCAACAATTAATTGGTTTCTCAAAATATTCTCCAATAAATCATAAACCAATTTTGAAAACTTTGTGGTACTTATTTGACTCATGCCTGTATCTAAGAATGCGAGGATTTCATGGTGGGTGACATTCTTGTCTTTTCAATAGTACGGCGGACAGCATCGATGTTATGGTTATCCTAATGATGGAAAGTTTTTGAGAATTAGTTTATACCAAGAAGTTTGAATTAATGATTGTTCATATTTTATTTTATTCATATTAATTTTGTAAGTATTTATAACGTCACATTCTTGCGACATAACCTTTTCCCCTTCTGTCTAGGATTACCTACTAAAGAAGCAACCAGAGGTAAAATTGTTACTCCTGGAAAGAGTCGACCACACCCGAAAAAAATTAACCTTGATGATTTTGATATCTGTGCGATTCGTCACAAGATACATTAATTTTATACTGTAAAAAAAGAATTGCCGACCATTAAGTGACCATAATTATAATAAAATTTTATAAATTCAATATTTATTTGTAATAAAAACAAAATATGTTTAATTATCCTTTATCCTATTATCCTCGATAATGTAATTTTCCTAATGTTGTGATGTCTTTGGGATGGGTTTCTTTGAAATGGCGTGTACGCCTATTGGTTTTCACAACGAATTTATATGTTAATAATTATCTGTGTATGTTGTGTAAGCTGCTGGCGTTCCTTATTTGAATAAATAAATAAATAAATAAAATAAAAATCATCAAAAGTCCATGAACAAATGTTGTACTTTAGAATTACTATATAATAAAAATAATAATATATAATAAAAAAAGCAACCGTAAGTTGATTGCAGTATGCAGAAATTTTGAAATACAAAATTATTATTTTATATTTCCCTACTTTTGGGATATGTAAGTTAAATAATGTTGGCAACATTCCTTCTTGCGCTAACAGCGCCGCAGCTACGGGACTCTACTTCCTAAAATCATTGTGATTTCGCGCTATCTATTGTACAATAGAAACAGTACATACAAACGATCAAGTAAATACATTTGTAAAAAACCTCAATACTCAAATATAGGATTCGTTCACGTGTTGAATGAGTATTTTTATCCCATTAATAATGAAAAACCCTCAACATTTTTTTATTATAAGGGGCAGAGAGGTACTAGACAAATTAAAAAAACTACTTTGAAGGGACTATTTTTTATTATATTTCGAGAATGAAAAGCGTAAAGAAATTTTAAGTTTCACTATATAATACTAGTCTATTAAAAAAGTAATGTTTTATCAGACGAATTAAGAGCTCATTATTTAGGCTATCGCAGTAATAGCGAATTTTCTCATAGGCGTTAAATTTTATTTCTGTTATTTTTGAATGAGGACAGTATCAATTAAAAACCTTTATAATAATATAATTTATATAATAAAATATATTTATTTATTTTACATTATATTTACATTACTGTAATTTGACCGAGTCCGTAAACGCCTGTGGGCAAACCCAGGCAGCCCTTTGGCCCCGGAGCTTAAATTAGTTTTAGGAAAGTTTAAGAAAACACCAACTTCAATATTAATTAGCTCAGGTATTTATTGCCAAATATTTCTTAAACTAATTATAATATTTCATCGCTTCGGGATATAATGTTCATGAATATGAGTATTAACAAAGGACAATTGTTTTGATAATGATTTTGAAGTTCTCTATTGTCCCTTATTGTAATTTTATTTAACCTTTAAGGATCACGCGACGATTAATATTTAACGATATTTTATACTAAATTTTTTTCGTTTTCTATTGTCGTAACATTTATATTCTGTATCAATATTAAAAATATAGTGGGAGACGCGAGGAGTGTATGGCTAATCATGTTAAAATGAATTCCGATACAATTTTATATCAGTTGCTTAATATTGGACTTTCAGCTGACTTAATATATTATATAAATAGTACAAAACTTTCTAGTGTGTTGGTCTTATCTTGTGGTCGCTACGAACTCTACATACTTATTCTCTACGCTACTTCGTAGAGCGGGAATTGCACAAAATAATTTGTTATATATTAATATTGTTAAATAATTTGGGTTCGAATTGCTCATGCAATATATATGATAACTTAATGTGTCCGATCATAAACCGTTAAAGTAGAATAGCCTGGCAGTCTTGAATGTAATACCCGAGTCGAGTAACTAATTTGTTCTGTGGTTCTCTTGTTTGTTTGTTCATTGTTTGATTGTTGAATATCGATATTGAAGACAAGATTAATTACTTTGCAATATCGTGTTGTTTGATTGTTCTGATGTACTGTTTCATGAGTGTTATTACCATGGATGGTTAAAACTAGATTTCGTAAAGTGTCATGCAATCAAACTAATAAAGACAATCGTTACTTTTCAAAGATATAAAATAAATTATAAGTGTATAATAATGCTCAACTTATTCACAACTACGATTAGTATTTCTTTTTAATGGCATTTAATTATGATACTCACAATTCATAAATTGCTAAGAAAGAAGAAATATAACATATAGTTTTTGTCACTTTTTCTTCTTAAAAAGTAGTTATAAAAGTGATTGGTACCGCAAACCATGAATTCGCCTAATTACGGGCGCGTAACTTATGAACACAATACTAACTATCGTCATTTCAGTTGTAAATTAAAGAGCCGTCTCACTTGCGCATCATATATTAGATCATTATTTTGCTGCATAGTTATTTGAAACTTCTGTGATGTCTGCCAAAATATTAAATGAAATAAAATAATTTTCACGTAATCTTGCTTCAAAATTAAACATATGTGAAACTTATGCAAATAATTACATTGCACAATTACTTCCATAGGGATTTTTACCACGTTAATAAAAAAAAACATTCGGAAATGATGCTTTGTCTTAAAACATTCAACAAACAACCCAACAAAGGGAACAATTCGCTTATACTCCAAGGTATATGATATTTGCATACCATTTACGCAGCGCACGCAGCTCTCATAAAGGAATAATTTTTCCCGTTTTGTAACATTCGGCATTCATGACACATTTTCAGTTTATTCGTTAAAAATCCTATTTATAATATTAACAAATTTTAATTTCAAAGTAATAATATTGTGAATTTCTATCCGTATTCTTAAAATAAAGAGATATTCTTACGACTGACATTTAAACAAAGTTGCGAGCAATTTTCAATTCATGCAAGGTACAGACAAAAGAATATAAAATAGAAACATAGCACATAACATAAGAAGCACATGTGATAGTGTGTTGTGACAGGTGAGTAAAATTTATCGAGAGCTATGAAACGTTTAGAGAAAATTCGTTATGCCCAAGTGCTCGATTGTGTTTAGAATGGCTTAGGCAGAATTTGGTAAGGGTCTTTGAGTAGGTGGCATACGTCAGGCGTAGGCAGGCAATATCCGGGCAAACGCGCGTTTCCGTACCCAACTTTGATCTCAGGCCGACGTCAAGTCTTTGACCGTTTTCTTTTGAAATAATATCTATAATAAGATTCGCTATTCTACCTTTGGTGGGTTTAGCGGAGTATGAAGTATAATGTAAAAGTGCATTTATATGTAATTTTTTGATTATTAGTTTCACTAGCAAAGATCTTCACGAATCAAAGTTTTTACACAGACATTTTCAGTCTTAGAATATGTTAGGGAACTGGCAAGTTATTTGAGATAGACTGATGGTTATTTTTGTCTTCTTAACACAATGTTGCGGTTCACAGCATATTCTGTAAATTTGTCGATTAAACATATATTTTTATGTGAATGCAAATGACATGTCGTAATCATTTAACAATTTGTACTTCACATCAGACCTGGTCTAAGTCCAGGTTTTCTACGTAACGATTGATATTAATTGTTTATTTCATAATACTTAATCTTCGTAAAATTATTTTGTTAATCTGTCTATCACAACGTAATTTTTATATATCGTTTATTTGTACAATACTTATTAGCAAATTAGAATGGAACACTTGGAGACATAGTAAACGTATCCAATTTTTCCTATTGAAAAGTATGTGAACCAACATAAAAGGGTCGTATTCATTGCCGCCAGCGTGTCGTCTCGTTAGTAAATTCGGTTACGCCGTTCAAAGTTGGTGTGCATTGGCTTGTCAAACTTAACATCTTGATTCCTACGAAAAGCAAGGTTCTGACATGGAAAAGCTTTCGGTTGTGTTACATACGTTGTAAATTCGAAATTTGAAATCGAAAATTGTGTAAGTTAAGCTACGATAAAGACAGTGAACAACAACGAATTTTTTGAAAAGTAACCGAGCTTCGTATTATAAATAATGAATTAAAAAATATTTAATGCCACATTTAAAAAAACCTTTTTATTTATTTTGTTTAGACCGAAAGTTAAAATTGTTTTTCTGAATTATATGAATTGAAATCAATTATTTAGTTTTCCTATCATTGTTGTATATAAAAGATATATCTCAGCCTTATATGTAAGTAGTATTTTGCAGTCATCACGTCGAATGCTTCTTGTTTTGTTGCAAAGTTGGATTAGATCAGCGAAATACAGATCACTGCCATGAAACTAGATTCAATCTTTGAAGACCAGGAACAGGCCGAACAAAATACACTAGAACGCGGGTCGCTATAGGACGTCAAATCCTGGAAGGATTCAAATTTGACATTCGATTTTGATTCAACTTTCGACAATCTATCGAAAAAATCTATGTCAAACGACTGTATAAGACAATTGTATTTGAAGCAATTCCATTAGACAAAATAATGTTTAAACTACTCTTATAACACTTGCTTACTCAGGTCAATCTTATTGCCTAATATGATTAAAACATATGACGATTGCTATGTACGTACCCGTTGCGCCGCTGTATTTAAGTATTATCTTGTAGTGTATTTGATATAGTACGCAACAATTTAGTGATTATAACACTAAGCTTAACTGAACAACCCTCGTTACTCTTTAATGTAGTTCTCTCACAGAGATATGAATATATTCGTTCCACATTAATGCTCTGCACATTAACATTTTGTTGTGTTATTATACGTATATCACAAATATTAAAATGGCCAGAAGGTACAAGTGTTATCAAGACTGTCTTGAATCTTCCAAAACCGTCATTAGGGTTTTTAAATATTTTTAAATTGAGGAAATGTGCAATCGCGTTTATTTTGGCGGTACGTAGCTTGACTGCAACTTGATGCGTCATTGAATTACGTGAACATTGAAGCGAACATTGGCTTTGAGAAAGTAAAATGTTCTTTTTCATTCGTAACCATACGGTTAGACATTAGCCTTAAAAATATCGTCTCTGTCTCTTTTACTTCTTCTTTGCGTGCCTCTCCATTACTGGAGGTCGGCTGTCAGACTTTTGTAGCGTCTCTTGTCTCGGGCCAGGTGCAGCAGTTCCTCAGCAGTTCTAATACCCGTCCACTCCCTAACGTTACGCAGCCATGATTTCTTCCGCCTACCAACTTTCCTTTTACCTTGGATTTTTCCCATCATTATAATTTGGAGCAGTTGGTATCGGTCATGGCGCAACACGTGACCTAGGTATCCGACTTTACGCTGTTTGATTTGCTGCATCAGTTTTCTGGTAGTTCCCATACGTTCAAGGACTTTTTCGTTAGTGACCTTTTGAGTCCAGCTTATGCGGAGCATGCGACGATAGCACCACATCTCGAATGCCTCTAGGCGTCGCCGAGTGGCCTCCTTTATAGTCCATGCTTCACAACCGTAAAGAACTATCGGCCATATGTAACAGCAGAGGATGTCTCGTCTGCATACCGAAGGTTATTTATGACTCTTCCGTTTACATTTACTCCGACTTCCAATCCCTCGATGGCTTCTGACATGGTTGCCTCGGAATATATATTGAAGAGCATCGGTGATAGTATACAACCTTGACGGACACCGCGGCAGATATTAATATCTTCGGTCTCTTCTCGGTCAACTCTAACATTTGCTCTTTGGTCCCTGTACAGATTCCTTATCACTCTTAAATCCTTTTCATCAAGCCCGATATCTGTTAAACGGTTTAAGAGGATTTCGTGTCTGACTCTATCAAACGCTTTTTCGTAATCTATAAAGCACAGAAAAATGTCCTTTTGCATGTCTTGACATTTCTGTACAAGAACATTAAGAGCGAACAGAGCTTCACGTGTTCCTACACCAGAGCGGAAACCAAACTGGCTATCTCCCAATTGTTCGTCACATTTCTTTCTGATCCTGTTATGGATGATGGTCAAAAATAACTTAAGGACGTGACTCATAAGGCTGATTGTTCGATATTCCTCACATCTACGGGCATTTTTCTTTTTAGGAAGAGGAATAAACGTAGATTTCAACCAGTCCAGTGGGAGAACTCCCGTGTCGTATACTTTATTGAAAAGTTGGTTGAGCAGATAAATGTTGTCACCCTCCAGGAGTCTCACTACTTCTACCAAGATGTTATCTGGGCCTGGCGCTCTACCAAGTTTTGCGTTTTTAAGTGCATGAATAATTTCTGCATTAATTATTGGTAGGTCAGTGTCATTTGGAGCACATGGTATCTCCAGATCTCTTATTGGGTCTTCGAACATTTTTGTAACATACTCCACCCATCTTCCCTTTTTGGCCTCAATGTTTAGAAGAAGCTGCCCATTTGCATCGGCTAAGCTTGAAATACTTCTGCAATTAAGCCCTAACATTTGTTTGATGTTTTTGTGAATGTTGAAGCTATCATGTTTCTTGTGTAAGTCTTCCATGATGTTACATTTATTTTTGTAATATTCCTCTCGAGCTATCTTGGTCTCCTTGCGGATTATCCTATCTATCTCCCTGTAGCGTTGAGGATTACTGGACTTACATTTTCTTCGATCCTCCATTAACTCTAGGATGGAGTCGGTCATCCAGTCCTGCTTCTTCATTGCCGTTGGTCGTAGGTACTTTGTGCATACGTTATGTACAACTTGTTTGAGGCTGGTCCAAATTTCATCACTTGTTGATGGAGTAGAATATGTTCGTATGCTCAACTGTTGATTCAATGCATTCGACACTTCCTGTTTAGTATTGGGATCTTTAAGCTTATTCGCATTGAATTTCAAGGGCTGGGGTTTCGCATTAACTCTTTTTGGCTTACATTGTAGACGAACGACTACTGGATTATGATCGGACTGTCTCTTTTAACTAAAGTACTAATTCGATTTCTATCAATTTTCAGACAAAAGTGCATTTCCATAAAATTTTGAATAGGTCTATATTTATTTGGTATGGGTTAGAATATACTAACTCACAACAATCGAAATATTTTTTAGGAGGCTTTATTCTTAGAAATTTATGAGTATCGTCCTGGTACTACAAGTCTTTGATGTAATCAATACAAACAATCACAAGTTTATCCCCTTCGCCTCCCCTATACCGCGTGACACGGTGACTAAGCATATTGATGGTCATTGGGGTGACAGTGGAATTTAATGTTAGCGTGCCATTTCCCTGGAAACGGAATAGCTCGATGGATTACATAGTAAAAGTATAAGCTCTCTTCTTTTGTAACATCAAGGAAAGGGCAATGAAATCGTACGTGTGTTCTGATATTGTACGTGTGCTGAAAAATATCAGTTTACCAATTGCTATGTATTTTTATGATATCATCACATCGCATCACACTACGTCTAAAAACGGATACTTTGCTATTGTGCAATTGATTCCACGTAAATTACAATAATTGAAAGGCTTGCTTGCATAAGGCTTTTTGCGGGATTAAATACATTATTTTGTCTCAAATTCCCTAGATCACTGACGGTAATAGTATAAGATATAAATCTTCAGAAATTATAATAATCCCTACGCAAGACAAAAGAGACAGCAGTCTAAGCATTTTTTGCTTTTTCGTTCAATATATATTTTTATGATAAATTAGGTTATTTTGTTCTTATATCATAGTAGATATGTTTATCATTTTTAACTACTTTCAAAAACAGCTTGAGTTGTTTTGTTTGTTATCTATATATATGTTTGTTTTCTGCTCAAACTAACTTTAGTATTGGTATTACTGTACTACCCATAAATAAATTTTCTACAACTTAAAGTATGTAAGAATCTAAAACGTTGAAATGTAACTAGATCTTTTTCAGCATAGATTATTTATGCATTGTGATTATAGCTATAGTTATTTGATTAATCAGTATATATAAAAATGAATAAGTAATAATCAAGTGGGATTGCCAGGACCGAAGCAATTACCAGTGATGGATTGTTGAACTTCTCTGAGACTCGAGTGACCCGCTGTTTAATAAAGTCTTGTTTCATTCTAAAGGATTTTTGTCATTTGTCACAATGAGAGACGTATTTATAAAAAGTTCAAGAAATATCACATCTCTTTGAGACAGTACTTAATTGCTTGAAAAGTGGCTCCCTCAAATTGCAGTCGGCGAAAAAGTGTATTTATAATAAATCCTTTAAGTATAAATTAGATGTCATCAGATATCTTCAATGGCCCATTTAACTAAATTAAAATGAAAGAAAATATGATAGTGATAATTTACTTGATATTAACTAATTTAGACTTTTCGACACACGAACTCGTAATCATTACCGTTTTAAATAATCTAGTCAAATATTGGCCCTAGGACTACTATCACTATGCAACTTAAATTATAGTCTTCCAGATCACATTTTTAGAAGCCATTTCAGCTCTGACACAGTATGAAAAACCACATACCACAATGCCTTATTTTACAGGCTACGATCTCAACAATCTCTATAAGATTTTTCATATAGAGCCATTTTATAGTCTTTTCAAGCCAAAGACAAGATATATATAGAAAAGCATATAGTTTAGTACTCGTAATTGCTAGATGTATGACTTCCAGTTATTACGAGTTCTAAGCTATTTTGAATATAGAACGCACCGCCCTCAAGCAGTGATAAGCACTAACTTCACGTCTTTGCTCGCGATAAACTCGGAATATCCATCATACTTAATTACCTAACGCTTTTAACAGTTTAGAAGAAATTCCCCTTGAGACTCGGATTAACGGGCAGTTGTCGGCTTTCGTTGATTCTGCAATTTAAATGTTCTTGTTAAATATGATTGACTTAGTTTTGAGTGCTTCTCTTGGTGTTCATTTAAGTATTATGGTTCGTTTATGTATTGTTTATCATCAGCGGTATTCATTTAAGCCAAATCTACCATATTTACGAAACATTAATTATGAGAGAAAATATATCTCAAAAATATTAAGTAAAACATTTACAGGCTAATCGGATTTTTTTTTCATTTCACGAAACACATAAGGTAGGTCAAAGCAAAAAAAAACTGTGCAGATCAAATAATGCTTTTATATGTTCACGAGCAAAATATGTTATGTATTTACGTAACATACTGTATAAGGATATCACGGCTTGTCTGAGCATGACCCTTGTCAAGAGCGATTTGTTAGTGGCGGAGCCGAAAGCTTCTAATTTAGTTTTTCGATGTTTCTGCTAAAATTGAGATGAAGATGTGATATATAATAACAATATCTTTGTATAATAATAGCCTTGAATGGCTTTTATTTAGGTATCAATGTGTCTTTACTGGTGGTTCTCAAATCGAGGGCCTCACAGACAGAGGATGAGACTATTGTCATCAAAAGCATTTGTTCGTGAGAGATATTATAAAACGAGTCCACACTTTCACAGTTAGCTTTATAAGACATTTTCTTTTGCGAACAAGTTAACTATGCATCGTCTCCCAGCGGAGGTCTTCCCAACCCGATATGACCTCTAATTCTTTAAAAAGGGAGCATACTGCTTAAGCCCGGAACGCAAACACTAAAATGGATGTTTATGGGCTGTGATTGTTGCCAACCTAACCTAACTTAACCCACCAGTAAGCTCGTTCGTCCCCCCCCCTTTATTTTATAGAAAAAGAGTTATTTTTCAATTAAGTTCGCGATAAAATGAAAATGATAATATATGAAAGTATAAACTTAGGAAAGTAAGTTATAAGTTTCAGGTACTGTATGTTCAAAGATAATATTGTCATAGATAACTCACGACTTGGAGCCTTAGTTCATGACTTAATTGTTTAATAAAGTTCAAATACTAGGGTTCTATCTGTAAGATAGTTATTACATAACTATATTAAATTAAAAATGAACACTCATTTGAGTTTTAGGGGATGATTTATTTCAAATAGAAAAGTCAAACAATTTTGATAAAGAAATATTTACATTCAGACTTTTCTCTACAGTTAAAAAACCTTCGAATTGTTTTCATATTGAACGTCCCTACGCCTACGAGAACTTGGAAAGCCGAAAGGGCGTTTGGATCTTTGGAAGGCTTCACGATAGCACATTGTAGAAAAGTCAAGCTAATAACGAATACAAACCCCAGTCGCAACTCCCTATTCAGTAATTCTACCTTGTTTTTCTTTTCCGTTGGGCGGAAATTTGCCTGTGGCTGCTTGCACCGTAATACCTTGAGCTCTTAAACTTCAAGAATATGAGTATAAAATTACTACTTCTACTCATCATTGCCGTAAGAGAACTCCAGGGTTCGGAGAAGCGGGTTTAAAGTATAGGTAGGTGGTTTTAGTGGGTGTATTGTATACACAGGTCTAGAAATCCAAATATCAGGCAAGTACTTGATTTTCAACCTACCCACCTTGCCCTCGTGTGTGGGATATTGAAATGCTCTTCCAACTCGGCCATAAAATATATGCATTTCTAGTTTTGGGTCTCATGTTAGCAATAAACCTTTTATATTATGTTTCGTGCCACGGACGTTAAATATAATTACGATTATAGTAATAAATACAGTGACGATTTCTATAAAACCGACTAAATTATAAATATGAGTAATATATTGTAATAATCTATTAATGTACAATCATGATCTATATTTATCTTTAAAACTTCTTCTCAGTTTCTAAGAACATGTACTCTTTTTAGTTATAAGAGCGCTCAACCATTTCAATTACGCCGTAAAAAAGTCATGAATAAATATTATTTGCATAGTTCATTTAAGTGATAAAAATACAAGGATATTTTAAACAATACAATGTCATCACATTTTTTAAGCACCTGAAAACATTGAAATATCAAATTAAGGTTAAAACCATTAAAAGACATTGCCTCAATACCATCAGGTGACACGAAAATACGTGAAAGATAAATCGCGTATTTTTTACAGTCAGCAAATCCATCTTGACGAGGGTCCACTTTTTAGATGTACAAATAAGGATAAAACAAAGCAAATCCTGCTAGATCACGATTAGAATCTTTATCTGATTATTATGGCGGACGGAATTTGCTAAGAATTTTTAAATTAGGTACATAAAAGGAAACAGAAAAGGAAAGTCATGATCTCATGTGTTTAATAAATGCATTTTCTCGATTAGTTTCGGTGATATGCATGGCGTAGATGAGTGTTTATTAAAATTACCAACAAATTATTTATAAACTAACTATAAATTAACTACGATTAAATACATGCACATACACAATACAACCAAATCGTAATAACAATATTTGCCTTAGTATTTGTTTCATTATTATAATTTCACGAATTCAAAAAGAAGACAAATCGATCTCGACTCTTCTAAGCTGACTCAAAAATCTTTAAAATATTTTACATTATATATAATAGATATTTATTAACATAGTTTTATAACAGGAAATCGTTCTCAAATTGTAACCGCATTAAAACCTGAGTGTATTTAATGATACCAAATTTGTAATCGAAGCTTCAGTTTCATTTTCACAGACATTTTCTTATATTGAACATTGCAAATCTTCATAAAAGATTTTATATAAATACCCGTTGTTTATTATACAAATTAATCATAAAATAAATAAACACCGTAAATGTTATAGAACTTCCGCAATGCACTCTCTACAGTTGCTACAAAGACAATTATTCTCTTGTTAAATTAAATGTAACTCTGTGCCTTATCTTTTCCACCCGTTCGTTAAACAAGCAGAAACATTCATTATCTTTGTACCTTTTTTATTCCGAAAAAGTCCAATCACATATTTTTGTTCATTTACCCTACCATTAGCTTTAAAATGACGGTTTATGGCAAATTCATTTTTTAATTAACGATAATTAGTATTACGTTATAGTCCGGTCAAATTAGACGAAAAAATAAGGTTTATTTTCAAAAATTCCCCCCCCGGGGGAAAAAGGGGGGGTTTTTTTTAAAATTTTTTAAAAAAAAAAAATAAAATTTTCCCCCCTTCCCCCCCCTGGGGAAAAAATTTTTTTTTTTTTAAAAGAAAAAAAAAAATTTTTTTTTTTTTTTTTCCCCCAAAAGAGATTTTTTTTTTAAAAAACACACAAAAAAAAAATTTTTTTTTTATATATATATAAAAAAAAAAAAAATTTTTTTTTTTTTCCCCCCCCCCCTTTTTTTTTTTTTTTTTTTTTTAATTTTTTTTTTTTTTTTTTTTTTTTTTTTTTTTTTCGGCCCCCCCCCCTTTTTTCCCCCCCTTTTTTTTTTTTTTTTTTTTTTTTTTTTTTTTTTTCTTTTTTTTTCCCCCCCCCCCCTATAAAAAAAAAAAAAACCCCCCCCATAAAAAAAAAAAATTTATTTTTTTTTTTTTTTTTAGGGGGGTTTTTTTTTTTTTACCCCCCCCCCCCCCATTATTCCCCCCGGGGGGGTCTTCCCCCCCCCGGGGGGGGGGGGGGGGGGGGGGAAAAAACCTTTTTTTTTTTTTTTTTTTTTTTTTCTTTTGTCCCCCCCTCCGCGCGCTCCCCGCGGTGGGGGGGGTTGTTTTTTTTTTCTCCCCCGCCCCCCCCCCCCCCCCCCCCCCCCCCCCCCCCCCCCCCCCCCCCCCCCCCCCCCCCCCCCCCTTTTTTTTTTTTTTTTTTTTTATTTCCCCCCCCCCCCCCCCCCCCCCCCCCCCCCCCCCCCCCCCCCCCCCCCCCCCCCCCCCCTTTTTTTTTTTTTAAAAATATATATATTTTAATATATATATATATACACACACATTTTTTTTTCCTTTTTCCCCCCCCCCCCCCCCCCCCCCCCACCCCCCCCCCCCCCCCCCGTGGGTGGTGGTGTTTTTTTTTTTCTCTCCCCCCCCCCCCCCCCCCCCCCCCCCCCCCCCACCCCCCCCCCCCCCCCCCCCCAAAAAAAAACAAAAAAAAAAAAATATATTTTTTTTTTTTTTTTTTTTTTTTCCCTTTTTTCTCCTTTTTTTTTCTCCCCCCCCCCCCCGTGTTGCCCCCCCCCCCCCCCTTCCCCGGGGGGGGGAAAAAAAAATTTTTTCACTTTTATTTTTTAAAAAAAAATTTTTTTTTTTTTTTTTTTTTTTTTTTTTTTTATTTTTTCCCCCCCCCAATCCCCCCCCCCCCCCCCCCCCCCCCCCCCCCCCCCCCCCCCCCCCCCCCCCCCCCCCCCCCCTCTTTATTTTTATTTTTTTTTTTTTTTTTCCCCACCCCAAAAAAAAAAAAAAAACCCCCCCCCCCCCCCCCCCCCCCCCCCCCCCCCCCCCCCCCCCCCCCCCTTTTTTTTTTCCCCCCCCCGCGGGGGGTGGGGTCGTCGCCCCCCCCCCCCCCCGGGGGGGGGGGGGGGGGCCCCCCCCCCCCCCCCCGCCCCCCCCCCCCCCCCCCCCCCCCCCCCCCCCCCCCCCCCCCCCCCCCCCCCCCCCCCCCCCGGGCGGGGGGGGGGCGGGGGGGGGGGGGGGGGGGGGGGGGCGGCTTCTTCCCCCCCCCCCCCCCGCCCCGGCCGGGGGCGCGGCGCGCCCTCCCCCCCCCCCCCCCCCCGGGGGGGCGCCCCCCCCCCCCCCCCGCGCGCCCGCCCCCCCCCCCCCCCCCCCCCGCCCCCGCGCGCGGGGGGGGGGGGGGGGAGAAGAGAAAGAGAAAAAAAAAAAAAACCAAAAAAAAAAAAAAAACAAAAAAAAAAAAAAAAAAAAAAAAACCCCCCCCCCCCCCCCCCCCCCCCCCCCCCCCCCCTTTTTTTTTTCCCCCCCCCCTTTCTTTTTCCCCCCCCCCCCCCCATTTTTTTTTTTTTTTTTTTTAAAAAAAAAAAAAAAAAAAAAGGCCGCGGGGGGGGGGCGCCCCCCCCGGCCCCCCCCCCCCCCCCCCCCCCCCCCCCCCCCCCCCCCCCCCGCGGGGGGGGGCGGCCCGCCCGCCCCCCCCCCCCCCCCCCCCCCCGCCCGCCGCCCCCCCCCCCCCCCCCCCCCCGGGGGGGTGTTTTATATATATTTTTTTTTTTTTTTTTTTTTTTTTTTTTTTTTTTTTTTTTTTTTTTTTTTTTTTTTTTTTTTTTTTTTTTTTTTTTTTTTTCCCCCCCTTTTTTTTTTTTTTTTTTTTTCTTTTTTTTTTCCTTCTTTTTTTTTTTTTTTTTTTTTTTTTTTTCCTTACAGAAGGGACTTTCAGTTTTGTTTTTAATGATATTTTAAGAAATCTTACCGATTTTCAGCTTGGTGGGGGAAAAATGTAACTTCGAATGTCTAAATTGACCGGACTATTATCAAAAAAAAAAGGTATCATTTTATGAGTCTGCTGGCTGGAATATGCATAATAGAAACTAAGCTTTTTTGTGGTTCCAAAGTCAACAGCACAGGTAGCAGGTGCACTATGAATCTTTGTTAGGAAATAATAAGGAAAGTTTAATATAGAAAGGAAGTCACAATCATTTGTTTGAACTCTATGGATGCTATAACTTTTGAAGAAACTCAACTTTCCTTTTAAACTTGTTCTTCATATACGATAAATCAAAGAGTCTTTTGTGTGAAGGGAGTTCAAACGAAATTATAGAATTGTTAATTGAAATAAAAATATTTAATTTTTTATTTTTTCTCTTAATGATAAAACAGATGCGGTCTTTAGTCTATGTTATGGTTACGCTGTTTAATATTGAAATATGAATGCTATTATCTACTTAATTGAAATAACGTAACATAATTTTCAATCCTAGTAACGAGCAGTAAAAGCAGTCAGATGTACTTGGCAACTAAAATAAATAATAATAACCTTCTTTTTCTAATGCAAATCTGCGGTGGTTAGTCCATAGTACTTAGTTCAACTTTGGGAGTTATCTATTAGATTCCAAGTTATGTAAATAGGAACATTGATGCTAAACGAAGAATGATCAATTTTGACATATAAGAATACTTAAGCATAGCAGTGTTACAAAGGTCCGTGACCTATATTGACGTCAAAGAGAACTATACAATAATTAAGTGTACCATTAATCACGTCAAGATCCCACCCAGTCCCGTGTCAGTCTGTCAGGTTTTATCTAATCCACGACAAATAACTGTCTTGAGGCCTATTCTACAACTTACCTAATTTATAAGCTGTGTATCATTTTAATCCATGTATCATGTTCCTACTCTAAAAGTCTTCGCGAAATCTTGAAATGACTAGATAAAATGGTGAGGACTTAATTTTCATATTGTAAGTACAGACTTAGGTACGCGTTTGATAAACTTTAAGATACGAACGCTAAGGCTTCGGTTTTTAGTTGACTTCGAGTATTGAGACTTGATTGGTACATACGTCCGTACTTCCTCCAGTTCTAACAAATTTATCAAACATGCACATATGTGTTTACTGACATATAGGAAGAAGAGATTCATAATTTAATATATCCAACTGAGATTGGTAACAAAATTAAATTTCACCTTGTAAATCAAAACGTCTTAACGACTGCCAAAATATAAATCTTACTTTGATAACTGCAGATTTTACTATCTTATATCTATTTAGAAAATATAGATAGGAGTATACTGACGTATATTTGTTTTACAAGGATATAATTTTAAACAATCGTACGAAACGGCCTTTTAAAATGTATACTAATAATAGCAGTTTCTAGTACCAAATACAATGATGATGATGATGTTTTTTCCTGAGTAATGTAAGGGTTTACGTGGAAATGTAAGGGTTCTCAGAAATAAACAATGATAATCACTGTTAAAAAATCTTTATTCCTCAACTTTGTGTAGTGTTTCGCGGTGAGACAACTACTACCATTTTGTAACCATCTTTACTAGATTTCACAAACGTAAACATGTCTCTCAACACGGTAAAATTAGAAACCAAAAAAATCCATCAAAACGCCTCCTTGGGTTTTCACAACTCATCTAGAAACTTAACACCAAAGACTCCAACAATTCTGCGAATGTCTAAAGCAGCATTACCAGCACCTAAACCCAGCCAAAACCACCATTCAATATATGTATATTCTATAAAATATTATAAGAATATAGTTACATTTTCTCAACTACAATATTATCTGAAATGTAATTAAAAAATTACAATAAAAAATTTGGTTAAAAAATATAGAAAATAAAATAATAAATAAAGATAAATACTAAGTATGGTTGAATGAAATGGACTGTTGAAAGCTTATTATTTTACTATACAGTTACCATTAACCGATAAAATAATAAGGTAATAGATAACATGCTATTTTTATACCGATAGAAATGTTTTACTCTGTAGACTGTACACAGCAAACTTAAAATAACGAAACGCTATAAAATAACATTAACGTAATTCACATAAAATGCGCAACGTTCTCTACCTCAACCAGATATTGCATATCCAAGCTGTTTCTGACGTGCATTGTGCTGTGGCGAACTCAGTAAATTGCTTTTTGTGACGATAAATATTTTAATCTGATTGCTGGCCTTTAACCAATTAATTGTGGGTTCATTGCAAATTGTCTTCGGAATATTTGAGGGATCGTAGCACAATCTTCAGTGAAATGTTTCTCGGATTATCTCATAGAAGATCGATTATGCTAAACCTCAGCGAAATGCCTATTGTCATCAATGCTCAAACGTAAATCAATGTGATTTGATTCTAATTTTATTTTATTTCCGATGAATTTTGTGATTATCTCGTAATAATGACGTACAGATATGTTTTATTTAGTATTTGTTTCTAAGGTTATATTATAAAGGGTCATGAAAATAAATTTAGAATTTGAATCTGTTCAAAATAATAATTCGAACAAAATTATGAATCTACTTCAAATCTTTCAATATTCTGTTGGTCAAGTAAAACGAAAATATTTAATCAAAATATAAAGTTGACCAATGTCCGAAACTTTATAATTTTTAATAAGACTTATTTGCTATATAGCAGCACACATAAGTTACATTTAAAACACTAGCTGGCACAAAGTATTTCGAGACAATTTAACAATATTACTGCAAATAATTTAAAACCAGAGCTAGTCAGCGACATAGACTACTACTTTTATTTACCTTGCTGACTCGAGTAACAATACCAGATTGTACGTGCGTTCATAATGTACAAAGAATGTAATATAAAATTCTTCATGCACATTCTGTTTTCTTATTTCAAAGCCTTTCGTGCGAAACGATCTATACCTTTCACATTTATGTAGAGAATAGTTTGTAAGGAAAAATTATAACAACTTCCGGTGGCCATATTGTAAAAATAACATACGACCCGCATACCTACCGATCTCTTTCCTCGTACGACAGTGTTAATAGGCCGTAGGTATTAAATATTGTCTTTGGTTTACCTAACTAGGTTTGGTTTAAGACCTAAATAAGAGGTATGTTTGAAAGAATGGCTCTCTCCGGTAGTAGGCTATAATAGAATTGAATAATATTGCAGAGGAAATGGTAGAAATTGAGTACTTACTGTTGATAGTAGAGTGCTAATGATAGTCGAGACTCCGAGAAGTTCTAGTTGGTTGGTTCTAGTTCCACACTCAAAATTAACACTTCAGAATTAAACGGCGCTCAAGCAAGATGTCAAAACCGTCCTTTCAAGTTTCAAATCTTACAAATTAAAAAGCTTCCAGAAACAAGTGCAGTCTACGGAAATAATAATCGAACATTTCTGAAGCACTGCTTTGTGTTCGTACAAAATTAACATAAACCTACTTTATACAGCTAACATATACCCATGAGATATATAAAAATTTCAGCAGGACTGAGACCGTCGTAAAATATGCATGGCAAAACATTAATAAAGCTACATTTAAACGACTCTTGGGCATTTTGATTCTTTTAAATACTTCCTTGTTATTTGTTGCCGTAATACTTTATAAAAAACTAGCGACCTGCCCCGGCTTCGCACGGGTGCAATGTTGATACTAAATATACCACAGAAAAATAACGCGTCCGATTGTTGCTAAATTCAAAGTGTGTGTAAAATCTGTAATATCTTCGAAAATATTCACTTAAATCATACGGTGTAAAAGGCCATATAGATCTATATTAAACGAACAATGTATTCAAGGTATTTAATTCGTTAAGGATTAATGCTGTATTGGTTAAAATCGCTTCGAAATTTAGCCATTATTTGTCGTAAAAAGTAAATGACAAAAAAAAAGTTATTGTGGGTTGTCGATAAGAGATAGACATATGGTATATGTCTTACGGACTTTTCTGTAGACCTTTTCAATGTGTACAATACTTAGTACATTATTTTGATAAAACTCGTAGGGTTCAGCCTGCGTTTGCAATGTAAGCGGAAAAAATGTAATTATTTACGACATCACATTAGAAACCTCAAAAATAGAACAGTACTTCTCTACTATTTAATGGATGTTATTATACATATAAACCTTCCTCTTGAATCACTCTATCTATTAAAAAAAAACCGCATCAAAATCCGTTGCGTAGTTTCAAAGATTTAAGCATACAAAGGGACAGAGAAAGCGACTTTTTTTTAAACGTTTTGGTGGTTTCATGGGATGCAATGACGATCACCTATATTAGACGCGACTAATACTTGTTAGTTCTGTAGCGAAACTATCAAAGAATGGGCAGTATCGTACTGCCCATTCTTTTAGTAACCATTCTTCAAATGTTTAACGGCAATGATAAACTAAATAGGTGTTTTTAATCTTAGGCCCATACAGGTCACCGTAAACGTAAGTAGCGTTAGCGTGTGGTTTAAAAGTATCGCGTAAGCATTATTACAGACCGGCCGATTGTAATATTTTGTATTTATAATGAAAGCAGAACATCATTTATATAAGAAATAAATTGATTCCATTGCTCTGCTTTGTAGATGGTACGGTTTTTTTTCGTCATAGCGATATGAAAAAGATACGAAATTTTTAAAACACTGCATTTAGATTTATTGAATATCTTAATCTCTTTGAATGCCATAACAGATCCAATCGCAACGTATCGCAACTAAAATCTTCGCAAAAATTTGTTTCAAGTAACGAACGTCGCTTTCATGTTGGTCACAGGTGTTATAAACATGGCAGTGTCGACCACAATAATTGTAATTGATATCCTTTTGGTTACTTTGTGTCCCTATTTAACAGCTACTATGTAATTAAGACCCGAGTCAGTCCTTTGTTATGATTATAATAAAATACTAATTAATTTTTTATGTTAGAGGATTTGCTTCCTTTTTATTATTTATTAAATAGGGTTAAAGCAGTTCTTTGTTTAATTATTTACAAACAAATTAAACGAATAGGTAAAACGTGTTATATAATCAATCTGTAATTCCATCGATTCGATGTAAATACTAATAAAAAAAGTTTCATGAGAATCGGTCAAGCCGTTTCCGAGGAGTTCAAGTTCTAACCCCGTGACACGAGTTTTATTTTATTTATAATTAGATGCTCAACACACGATTAACTGATATGATTATTTAAGCATTTATTTTACATAAAGTAATCAAATAACTGGATTTTTAACTCAATAATTCATGGCTTCAGGGAGCTCGACTGATGCGTAAAATATTAATACTACAGTCGTAAAACTTCAAGTACATAAAGTAGACAATAAACAAAGTAATCAATCACTTTATGTCTGATTTAAAAAATAGATTGATATCATAAATTCGAATGTAGGTTTTCTGAAAATTCGTTGAACCTTCTCGTAATAACGGCAAAAGGAGCTTTCCTCGTTTATTGGGTCGTTAGGATATAATTTCATCTTCTGTTTATGACGTAATAAAAAGTTTGATGATACAACCACCGCCAATTACTCCGTTGATCCGCTTTCGAACTTTAAAGTTTGACATATGTCACAGGATGAATATTCTGTTCTCAATTTATTGTTTGTCAAGATCTATGATTTATTTATTTAATAATAAAGCGAATATATAATTTGTAACCGATGTTTGGTATACCACTTTATACCAGCATTTAAATAAGTAGGTAAACTTCATCTAAAAAACGTGGTGTTTATTAATATATATTCAGATTCACCCATATGCTTATTGCTTATAGTAAGTGACCTTTTGAAGCGTCCCTTTCAACCTGGTGAAATTATTTAAATCCACTAAACCATTACTTAATGAACACCTCTGTTCCGTTTGAATCACCTTGAATAAATAATAATAAAAATACGATTTTCTCTCATAAGCCTTTGTGAATAATAAATTTTTAAAATCATATTCCCATTTCGTATTTCATTGCCAGACCATACGTACTTAATAAATCCAATCCCATGACCGTGATTTGAAATTGGACGCAAAAGGAATTTTGAGATAGAAAATTTCTGTAAAACAGAGGTTGCTTGGCTCGGATAAATTAATTTCCAGACCCACGTATTAATATTCAGAGCACTCGCAAAGTTCGCTTTAACTGCTAACGGAAATCCCCGAATTTATTAATTTCACTGATGGCTCTTTCGTCGCGTCCTCAATAGTTCGATAATATTACGCTTAAATCACCTGGAAATAATGGACTGCTCAAAACACTTGGGATATGGATCTATTTTAATAAACTGTCAAAATGTAAGGCAAACTCCAAAGACACTCACAGTTATTAAACTTTTCAGCAAAATATAATCGGTGAATGAAAATATAATCATGGACGTAAGAGAAACCAATTCTATCTAAGCTCCGATATCCAGATAATCAAACAAATATGTTAAAGGTATAATTTGTTCTATAATTTTCGTCATATTTGACAATACTCAAGTGGAGATTGTGACTTGAAGATTAGGACGTAAGGATTTAAATAGTATTCTGATAGACATTTTTAAGGCAATGTACAATTTCCTATGTACAATATAATAATAATCTAGTATACGAACTTTTCTACAGTTTCGAGATTGTATTGTAATACATCAAGACGATAATTTCAGTTTTCATATCAATTGTGCTACGGTACACGTATTCTATTGGAACGATTCAAATTCATATGTCCGTTAAATCCCAAATAATGCCTCCGTGGGCGTATTTGGGACCAAATGTATAGTTCCTTTTAAAGTGTATAACTATTCAAACATATTCTCCCTGCCTTTAAAATATATATATTGTTATTATTATCACCTCATTACATAACATTTTTATTTAAGATTCATATGAATAAACAATTTAAAGTTAGTTGGACAGGTAAGTTATTAATAGCTCTAGATTTTAAAACGTTATTGAAACAGTTCTCAATAGCATATGAATATTTATCAAATCTAATAATTAGAGAGAGATTAGAGCTATTAGATAAATCGAATAAGATAAACGAATCTTAAAAACTGAGTTCATACAGTGGTTTAGTATACATACAATAATGTATGCAATGCGTAACAATAATGTAGTGATTACACACAGGCATACGTATTAAAGAAAACAAAATCGAAACCTTATAGATGACGCTAAAAAAGAGGGTCAAGAGGGGTCACAAAAAGTTATTGAAGCGATATCCGCCGCAAATTATCTGTTATATTAAAGGATTAAATCGATTTTCAGACTTTTTTTCACTTGAAAAAACATTTACTAGCTCTATCGTCAAAAACATACTTTCTGGTTTTCTTAAAAACTCGCATCAATTGTTATAAATATGTATTTATATATAGTAAATATATAAGTATATGTTAACTGTTGTGTTAAAATGCATTTTAGCGTTTTACCTTTTATGATAGGCAAATGAGTGCGCGGCGTGCCATACTGACAACGCTTTGAAGCTTACGTGGGTGGGTAATGCCGGCTTTAAAACATCCTAGGTAGTACCGATTCGGAAATATTCCTCCTGGTAGCAGGTTCCACAAAGCGGTGGTGCGCGGCAGAATAAGCCTTAAGAACTAGTTTGTGGTAGAACGCCACTCATGCACGCATATGTAATACCTATATATATTTATATATATAGGTATATATATATATATAGGTATCTAGGTATATATAATTACATCTAAGTATTTATATGTGTGTGTATGTATAACCGTGAATAAGGGATTTTTGCACATACAAGTATTTTTATATCTCCGAGTTTTGATGGGTGTTATTTATAGGTTGATCGCAAAGTAATACAAAAAACTTAACAGGTGTATAAACATTATATGACCCAATATCCATTATTGACAAACAGCTACAAGTATAAGTAATTAAAATTGAATTACGCTGTTTGTTATTAAATTAAAATTAATTAAAAATTTCATGGAATCACCCACTCAACACAATCCTCGCCTTATTTTGTTTTATATGCTACAAAAACTGGAACATTTTCTACATTCACGCTTCATTTCATTCATAAGCTTTAAATTATCTCCATTATAAACAAATAATGCTTTAATCATATAAATCGAATTACATACACGCCTAACTAGCCATGTTTGCACATATAACTGAATTAAGTGTTAAATAGGTCGACGACCAAGTTGAGCTATGTAAGTTTAATCGTTCCTAATCATTTAAACCCGTTCAATCATGTAATCCTTTGCCTGCGCCAAAACTTGAAATAGGCAAAGGCTAGAGTTGTTCTGTTTGTACAAAGACGAGAAAATACTAAAGTAATGGGCCTTGTGGCTTTAAGCCCTGATGCCTGGGCGATGAATGCTTTGACTGGTACACTTCAGTTTTACCACCACTGTAAGATCCTAGAATTATTAGCCATCTACTCTCCCAAGTATAGTTCTTTCTGTGAGTGGGTGATAAGCAGAAAGAGGCTGCAGAGAGATCAAGCTAGGCAGGCCGGCGGGTTATGTCTGAGCTCCTGAACAGGTTTGGAATCATTTTCACATAAAAAAGATTAAATCAAAAATGTCCTTCCAACCCTGAGGACAGACGTTGAAATTCCGCCCATAATTAAATAGATTTTTTTCTATGTGTGTAATCAAGACTTGCCCAGAAAGTGCTGGTACGTAATTGGAGAGTTTTAATTATTATAGTTCTATAATTGGCGAGTCATACTGATGATTAATGGACCGATTGGTTCATCAATGTCGACATTACGACTGCAACAGTTGCTAATTTCACATTAGATTGTCGCACAGTCCATGAAATCTCTAGGTGTCCCATACGTGTAATTGAAGTTAGCTTAAAGCCACGTAAGTTCCTAAATTTAAATTGAGAACACGTAGTAACCGCTGTATTAAATTGAATATAATTCGTGTTCATTATTAATTCAGGAACTGTGTAGAAAGTTTCTCAAGTATTATGTTAGTATTAATTACTTAGACACAGGGGACCGGCTTTGTTCGTCAACTTGATGTAATTTAGATCTCGCAACCTGATATTGGCATGTCACTGCAATATCAATTAGTGCTAACAAGTTTTCTTTAGATTTTCAGAACACAATTATTAGACACCCACGTTCTAATATTAGAACGTGTACAGTCAAGGATTTGCTCGGTTCTTCGTTATTCGCCTCGTATTTGAATAGTGCGAGTCGGAGTCGCGTTCCAAGGGTTCCGTACCATTATGTTAGGAAAAAAGGCGTTTATATAACCAAACGAAGAACTGTCTAACTATCATGTTTCGTGAAATACAGTCTTGTAGCAGAAGGACAGGGATGTCTCCGTAATGGGGTTCCCGTTTTTACTGTTTGGATATGAGACGATAAAAATTAAAGTTATAAACATTTAACAAGCATGAAGTAAATATATATTTTTTAAAATATTTTAAGTTTTCAATAAAATTTCGAAACAAGACGAAAATCCCATTATGAGATTAACAAAGTTCGCTGAAGATTGAAATCGTACAAGTGTACACGTATACACAGGTGCTCGCTCTTCCCTCCCTATTATAGTTTGTCTAAAATATATTGATCGATATATCACTTTGATAGGTCTAAACTCTGTAGCGTGAATTGCCATAAATATATAAATAATAATAAATTATATCTTTATGTTATAATAATATTTTGTGTTATAGAGAAAGCCTTTTTTATACAAATTTTATGACCTTATTCGATGTCTATAAAATTTGTATTGTTAGTAATATTCTTCTAAACATTAAATATTCCGACAATTTTATTTATACTAGGAAGACATTTTATTGGATGAAAGTTTCCATTTGTTGTGCAGCAGGTGTCCTTCGCAAACCCATCGTCAGCGGATTAGTTCATTGTCCGGACATAAATCTAAAATGGTGGAACTAGTACTTACTTTGTTCTTTTGCGACGGAAAATTCTACGAAGTTTCCCTTGAATGTTTCAAATGCTCTTGTAGCTTAAGAAGGAAATTATAAAGCACCGGCTTTTAACCAAAACTTCATTCGTTTGTTTTCTTACAAGAGGGCTTCGTTTGGCGATAATTTGTTGTTTGTTAACTCCACACAATTATGTTATTTGTAACAATTATGTAATTTTATAGCACATTATCATTTTTAAGTCAGTTACTATTTTTAATTTATGTCTGAAAATACTGTTATTCAACGATCAAAAGCTACTATGCGTTATATAATGTTGTATAAAGCTGAGGTTCGAGGTAAAGTTATAAACGGGTCGTTAGAATGATATCCATCAGAAGGTTTGCATTTAATAGAATGGGTATTACTTAGCGTAATTAATATATCCTGTATACAAAGTGATTGTTTTTTCGGTTGTCTTTTGATGTGGAGTCATGGGCAAACATATTTTTAGCTTTGAAAAGTCATACCCATCGATTATATCATACGTATGTTGTATTAATATAATTATGCAGCTAAAAGTTTTTTTTAGAATACCTTATACAATGCCTTCAAATATAAAATTTCTTCAGATTTATAATTAGTAAAGATAAATAGCTTTCAAGAACGATTTGTGATCTCTATATGAGGCAATTTAGATAGCATAAAAATTAGTACATGTTCATTTTATCAATATTATATTAATTATGAACCACGTAAACGATGTTTTTCATTAAAAATACGCGGATGTTTTGAGAAGTCACAAAGAGAATTGAACAGGAGTTCGGGTTTCCTTTCAAGGTAAAGTCTCAAAACACCGAAAATTTTCGTGATATTTGTACATGCAGGCCCTTTTATGGTAATGCTATTTTTTGTTGAGAGAAACTTTAGTACAGAATTAATTTTTACACCAAAACAAACTATATCTAACTTATAGGTTCTATATTATTATAGTGCATAAATTTTACAGAGCACATATTGTCTTTTGCCGTCAATAAATCTCTGTCATATTTACCAACTGAGTTCAACAATTAATAGTTTGTGTATTTACTAAAATCACCTGCCATGACAGGCTTAGCCCCATTTAACGTAAATCAACAAAACATCACGCACAAAATATAAAATTTATAGGTAGCATTATAATTATTAATATAGCACACATTATAACGACTTTTTATATTATTATAAAAATGATTGACAAGGCGAAGGCGGCTGGGAGACCTGACCGATTTTTGCAATTCAAAAATACCCAAATAATAACTACTAATTAATAATTGATCAAATGTATGGCGAATATAATAATAGTGGAAGATGCGAGAGAGGTATACAAGGATCGATGATGTATCGAGGAGGTCTGTATCTGCCTACCCGATAGAAATAAGCGGGACTTAAATAAAGAAACATGAACCTTTACGTATTATAATAATGATAATATACAAAATACTGTACAAAATACTTTACAACTTTTTTATATATTTCAATAGAATATCAAAAATACTAATGAAATTAAAACTTTACTAAAATTTATATGTGAAATGTATTTAATTTATTTCTTACGATTTTTTTTTAATTATATTTCTTACACTTTCGCACAAGTTACTGATCGGCCAACTATTCCGAATTCTATCATTGTGAGTCTATGGTGAGAATTAAAAAACTTTTGTTCTTACAACTAAACAGGAACACAAAGAAACAGATGAAGTATAATTTTCACTGGACACAGCTGTAATTGAGCGGCACTTAATCCACTACGATGACGTCGGTGTGAACTTTAGTGTATTGTGTCAAGGAAAGTATGAGTAATGATGGCTTAGAACGTCACGTAGTGTTTACACGTGTTATTACAATGGGCTTTCTTAAAAATCTTCGAAAATCAGCTTGTTTGCCTTTCCCTTAATACGTTAGTTATATAAAGTTAGGTTAGGTTTTATTTATAAATTTATTTTTAAAGTTCAAGGTGTTTGTCAGCTACATGACAAAACCAATCGCCACTAACCAAATATATAAAACATAAATAATGTGGTAAGTGCTATCATGCAAATGTACTTAAACACAAGATAATTTAACCAAAGTTTGAGTATAAAAATATTCATCTATATAGATTTTGCGATTATACATTATATTAACAAATTATAGCTACACATTTTGTTACGAGTTTCCTCAAGCCCATACGTACATAAGTAAGTACATGTCATTAGCGACGGAACTATCTAATAATTATCTAGTATATTATTAATCATATAGGTAATTAAAAAGAAATACATCCGCTATTCGAAATATCGTTGGATGTAACCTGTAATGAGTGCTTTATTCCCATTTCGATAATAATTGCGAAGAGCAAATTCTATAAAATTTTCATTAGGTTGGCACCATCTTCGCAAATGAATTATCTGCTCAGTGAACCCAATGGAAGATTCAATTTGCTCAATTCAATTGATTAGCTCCGGGTAATAGAAACATCCTCATTGAATTTTATAATGTCTGATTTAATGTGGAGATTGTTTTATCGCTGCTTTTACCTAAAATCAGTGCTCAACGCAACCTTTGTCAAAACGCGGTGTCAAATCGAAATTATTATGAAGTTATGTGTTAAGCAAAACCTGAACTCATCTTTAATATATATTAATCTCCTGTCACGATGTTTGTCCGCGATGAACTTCGTGAGCAGTCTGGTCCAACTTAACAGATATGATAGCTTAGATCTTTAATTATAGTCACAATTTTATTTTTTTTGTAAATGATTTGTCTATAATTAATTGAGAGTCACAATTATCTGTTAGCTCCAAAAGATTCTGTCATATTTCGATACTTTTCGACTGGATTGAGTAAGTAATCAATAGATGGCACTGCTATGGTAAACCGACTAACGTGTCATTAATGTAAAGATTAATTTATTAACCTAAATAAAGCATACAGCATATACTTTAATTTTGGATCTGTTCTGATTAGCTTTTGAATAAATTTTAATTTATACGTACAAATGTTTGGCTGTGTTTATCCTTGCTTAACGTGTCACCGGCTTTTCGGAGGCAGGACGAAGGTATACGTAGTCCATTATGTCAGAAATATCAATCGATTAATATAAATATAATGGTAAAGTGATTTTAATTAAGTGTTAAAAGCTGTGGCGTTGACGTCAATACGTTTGTATAAGGGTCTTTGTAATCATATCTATTTCACAAATTTTGCATTTTCATTATCCAACGCACAAATGCATTAATAATAAATAATCTAAATTAAATTTGACTCCAATACTTCTTAAAATAATTTCTACATCGTCATGTTTGCAATATAAAAAAGATTTGATTGATTTAAACTCTCCGTATGCGATGTGTTGGATGGTGTCTGATTTAAAATGCATACAGCCTCCAGTGAAGCCAATTTGGGCAACGGTCGTACCAGGCAGTGGCTTTACTCAACAGGCTGAATTGTTAATGTAACCTTGGCTGCAACTGTAGTACTGTCTACGAATCCTATCAAAATAGAATTTATCGACCATCATGTATTTTTATTACTGGATATAGAGTATACTATGAAAAGTACTCTCTCCATTGCTGAGAGAGAAATGTGACGTTTTGTTATCTAAGATATTCAAAGTATAAAATTTAATTTCAAACGCTGCGCTTATTATTTTGTGTAGAAAGATCCATCTGTAGTTTGTCACAAAAACAATTGTTGGATCCTAAATTAAATAGGTACAAATGTTAATATATACGGAACATTTATGAAAAGAAATAGTCTAAAGATATATTTAGAAACTCAATCGACAATCTATTTAATTAATGTAACAATATTGTATTTGGATTTAAATTAAAACCCACTTCAAGTTGACATATTCTGCTACCGTTCGTTTTGTATATAGGTCTTTTGTTAAATGTTAAGTGGCGATACAACGCAATGTTTACAACCTTGTGACATTTTCTGAGTTAGAATGGCTCATGTATCACGCGTATTATTCTTATTATTGATGTGAAGGAAATAGTGTTTGAGAACAAAGTTTACTAACGCTCAAAGGATACTTTCTTTTGGACGGGAAATAATGTACTTGTTCTGAATAAGTCAGATTAACCCAAATTTATTAATCAGCTTTCAGTTTAACATCGTATTCAATAATGTCATAAAATATTAAACATAACTAGCAAGTATGTTTAAACTAGGGCTGCGATTTGTCACCGATCGCCATCGATTAGAATGGATTGAAGAGTCCAACGCCACGTCCACGCTGGCAATCCAAATGACGCGGGGGGGGGCAATAGTCCAAAGAACTAAAAGGGTAGACGGAGATTTGGTAGTTCTATATACGGTATACGGTAGTACGGCAATAAAATCTTAATGTTACGAACTACGTATTTTCGTTGTACTTTTTACTTGTTTATGTATTTAGTATGAATAAAATATAGATAAATCAAGCATAAATATTATATGAGCCTCACGCATGAATGAACAAAATTATAATTAGTTCGAAAGCGCGAGCCTGTTAAAGTATGCAAATTAACAATTTTTTTTTAGTATTTCGTGGTCCTCAATTACGCTGTTCGCAAAAAAAAAAAATACAAATAGTTCTTACAAATATGATATAAATTTAAAAGCACACTGAGTTTGTTATAAATGTTTTTCTAAATAATTTACCTTTTCCGTGATAATTGATAACGTGATATTCAATAAGATTTCCCCAGTATATATTCTAAACCTTTAAGACTTTTATTTAATTTGACATACATTGAAATTTTCCTAGTTTTCCAGTAATAACTTCTGTTTTTTATTATCAGTTTACATATTACATATATTGCGTTAGCCAATCAAAGAGATTAGCTGCCTACGACACAGGCATGGTATGGGGGCTTCAAATTTTCAGATGATTTGAATACCCAGTTGGCGAAAGGGTCAACGTGCTTTACTGCTAAGCTAAGGGTCCCGATAAGCACATCTTTAGCCGAGGGCAGGTATTATAATTTTATATTAGTATAAATAAAATACAGGAGATATTTCACACATGAAGAGTTAGATATTATTATTGTTTCAAAATTATCTGTGCGACTATTTCATTGCATAAATATACATATTTATGTAATCTAACATCGTGTTAATTTTAGTACCTTACAGAGGACATCATGAACATTTTAAATATCTTATATTTCAGATAATATACCGGCAGTGAGTATTGCCTTATTAGTAAAGTGGCATAGGAGCGATGAGGGTAACTATTTGAATACGGCCGTAATAATGGATGCCAGGACGACGGAAAAAGTTTAAATATCCCTGCTTATGTTTTATAAAGATATAATGATCAGTGATATAACACATGAACTTTAACGTACAACTCAAGAAAACGTTCTAAAGAACATGCAATGTTATCATTAGCGGAGTCTCGTCGTTCTTATGAAGACAAAACAATATTGATATTGGATAATGGAAAAATAGCGTGTCAGAAGGCTTGTTTCCTCACCGAAAAATTGCTATTTCCTCGCTGCTTTTCTATCTTGTGATTCCTTTAAATATCTTGGTAAATATAACCGCATTGCATGATTACATTCCGCCAAACTAACGGGAATTTCACTTTGTTTTCCTTATATGAATTTTTGTTTGTACAACCAGAGCGTTTTATGGTTTATTTATTTGTATTTCTCATACGATCTAAATATTTATTTGACTGAAGTTATAACAGATTCGTGGAAATAAATTAGTGAATGTGAAAATGTTTTAAGTGTTAAAAGTATCGAGTGTAATATTTTGTCAAAATTGTTGTAAACTATGAAATGTAATCTGAACCAAGTCAGTTAATTGAGTATAACTATACATAATATGATAGTAGCTCTCCGACTACTTTGTCGTAATTGTTACCGTGTTTTATATGTTTATATCTCAATATCGTTGTCACACTTTTACGTTTAATATTTAGAGAATGCATTGAAAACAATCGACATCAATACTATCACAATTTAACATAGTCGGTATCACATATCCCACCAAGAAAGATCTTCTTCTTCTTCTTGTGATGCCACTTTATTACTAAAGGTTGGCTGTTAACAATTTAAATCGTCGGGAATCTTGCGCTAAACGCTAATTAAAAGAAAGATGCAGACATCAAATTAAATAAGTCGTCAATATTGTTAGCGAATTTTTGAATTGTTTTTAAAATGTTTTAAATCATTACAAATGTTAATCAACTTATTTGCCAAAAGTTCCACTAGTCGAGTATGACGTTTAATTCGAATTAGCTTTGACCCGAGATTTCAGTTAATTTCTATTCAAATTACATGGCTAATAGTCGCAGTTAGTAAATCCAGAATTAATTAGTATTAGTGTAGCGCTGGTTAGTAACTATGCAATGACCGGGAAAAAAGGAATATAAATATATATGATATAAAAGATTATGTTATGTTGGCGGAGAGTAAAATATCTCTAAATATAAAAAAATCAAGCAATTTTCGAAGTAAGATTTAATACGTTTTGTCGTGTGAAAAAATATGTTGTGTTATTTGTTGTATTTTTACAACAAACATGAATAGATATATATACCTATCTATATATACCGACCTATTCGACTTTTAACAATATGTATACAAAATTTGTCGAACAGATCTCTTAAATTATTGTATTTTTCTCAATTTATTTGGAATTATTTTACAATTTTTTTAACAGACGCGTTGTTGCAATCGGGTTGTACTACTAGAAACACAAGTAATTCATATCGAAAACTTGTAAGTAGAGGCCAAACGTACAATCTCTTTGTGCAATTAACATTCGCTTGTACGGTGAAGGTTCTGTGAGCAAACTAATACGCCTTAAACCCAAAAATATACAACAAAGAGCGCTCAAAGAGAATTCGTTAATATATTCTTGCACCATAAAATACATGTATTTTATAGCTCTAATGGTAGTTTCTGCCATACACTGCTCTTATATGTACCAGTAAATAGAGGTACTTGCGATCCAATACGACGTAGGATACTTAAACGGCGGGTCTTTTGGTAGTGTGAGAATTGATGAGCAGTGGGTGGCATTATCATCAGGTGAGCTTCCAGTCCATTTACCTGCTGCTAAGAATACCATAAAATACTCCTTAGTACATAAGTATGTCTTCAAATTATATAAACGAAATAACAATAAAACAAACACATGTTGGCCCCATTGGAAGGACCTCTACTCCAATTCACTTTTTATCGCCTATTAAACCTTCCCCTGCGATGAGATTCTTGAGAATGTAATCCCTAAGTATACGATCGACCCATAGTAGTTTTAGGCCCACGTAATGAAGCATGGTAAAATGTAAAGCCGTCATAATTTACTGGAAGATACCCAAAAACCTCGACCCCATTAAAAGAAATTTTACGTTGATAAAGTAACCAATGTTTAAGTCTAATTTATTGATGTACCTATTTCACTATCACCGGCCAATAAATTGAAGCAGAATATGCGTATTTCACCATTAAGTATGATTTAAAGGTCCATAATTTAGTTTTGACATATAATCGATCCGAACCACGGAAATGGCCGAACCCTTTTCTTGAGCAATTAAGTTATAAGAAAATCATAAATATTTTATGTGATTTGATCGAAGATACGTATAATCATTATGTAAGTTCAGCGACGAATATTTTTCTTTACATTTTTACTTTTGCCGAACCAAATGCCAAAGGTTAGCTTTCGATTTATATTGGTAGGCCTTGGAAAGGACATTCTATCTTTAACGATGAAATAATAGGAATGTGTTATTTATATTTGGTATGTCTTTATGAATACATGAAATATATAAATACATATTTAATACAGATACAAAGCACAAAGCCAATAATGTAATAAACCTATGTCAATATCAAAAATGAATAGTACTGCAACAAAAGCAAACTAACTTCCAAGGCAGGAGTCATAAACAAAGTAAACCATTATCATGTTAGAGACCCGAGCTGCGAGATTAATGGCTGACTAATGAATCAGGCTGTGACAAATCAGCGCAATAAGGCGTACCTTATAATTTTGCATTACTCCTTCCGTACCATCAACGTTAATGTGAAATCAATGGCGTCATCGCATAAATAAATATTATTGTACATAAGGTAGGTGAATTGGTCAAGATAAAGGAAAAATCTGAAGTGTGTACTGAACTCATTCTTGATCTTTTTGCATTCTTGTGCTTTTCTGTAAACGTAAAGATAAGAAAAATCGTAAAGATTAATATTAATAATGTATGTGTTATACAATTATTTATATTACAAAGTAGTATATATATCAGCTAAAAACTTTTTATAAAAAGCATTGGTTTTAAATCACTATTTCATTATAAGCAGCTTAGAAGCACGTACTAATGATACTGCGTTTAAATTTACAGCCATGTCTGCTTTATTGTCTACAGGCCATTTAGATACGTAATGTAAATAAAATATCAATTTACTATTTTTAACCAGATTTAGTAATATTTATATATTAACACTTTTCGATCTTCATTGACAATTAAATGACATATTAACTTGGCGATAGCTTTTGCCACACATATGTGTTGTTAGCACTATCACTTCAAAGTAAATGCTACCACATTTATTACTTAGTGATATATAGTGGCATATTTGGCGTTTGGAATAATATAAGCGTGTTTACATAACATTGAAGTTGATAAATCGTTTTAACGTTACTCAGCGAAACTGAAGTTCAGCGTACAAGGGGTTAAAGAAGCGAGCAGAACGTTGTTCATACTAAAACTTAGTACTCGGTGACAAGCTAAGAGACACTTATAAATGTGTAACACAAAATATAATAGTGTTAATTCGCGCCAGTCAATAGCTACTTCAAAACAATACAATTTTATATGATGGCGTCCATTATTATGCGACATACATTTGATTTTCAGGTGAATATTGTCAATACGACCACAATTTTAGCAGCCACAACTTCAAAGGTAACGAGAATCGCTAGTGGCTACGTACATAATATCAAACGTTTGCCCTGACCAAACTTTGTTGACTTCTGAGAGACTTATTACGTGTTATTGACTGAGATGACGTGCGCTAGATTGAAACTGTCAGTGACAGAACAGAACAGTAGTTAAACAAGGCTATTAACCACATACGCTGAGACCTGAAGTCAAATTTTAATTAGGCATTGGTCTATGATATCTAATATATTTTCAGTCTACAAGAAATATATTGGTATATATTGGTATGTATTTAAACACTAATACTGCTGGGCGCACTGGGTGATCTGTATTTATACACACACACATATATATATCATATCATATATCTGCATCCATAAGCATACAGTTTTTATTACATACATACAATTTACTTTATATATAGTTACCTTGATATTTATAACTTTATAAAAAAAATCTGCTAGTTAGAGATTGAAAAAAAGTATTCTTATCAAATGTATCCATAATTTTTTTATGAAGTGACAAATTAACTATTTTATGTAACGGTTTTATATTAACGGTTTGTAATTTAAAAATTTATCTCTGGTGTTATTTTATTCCATTATTCTTTGTTGTGCGTGTTAATCGGAAACGATTGTATTATTAAAATTTTATACAACTCCATCGCGTTATTCAAATATTTATTCAAAAAAGTACTATCAATTGTGGCATGAAAATTATTAAATTGCCGATCACGTTTGTTGAGGAATATTGACAAGTGCCCGCGGGATTTGGTCGAATCAATAATATGTCGTTACAGTATTATGACATGTCCTGTGTCCCACGAGAACTTGGTAAAATAATCATCACTGGAATACGATATGATTCATATGTATGTGGGTCATCTGAATATTTAATACAATCACCATACGGAATAAACAGCATATTTGCATTTCTTAAATCTTCTAGGGTACTATGCATGGGCACATAAAGAGGCAAATTGAGCCTCACAAGAGGCACAATGAGCATGGTCAATGATTGCAGCTCCTCATAAGCACTTAAATAGCTTGGCTATAAATAGAGTTTATAGCCAGTTCTTGTCCACTTTGCCTTTGATTTGTGTCTCTAATATAACATTGTAATCTAATCTAATAAATAAATTAAGAGTTGAATTTAATAATTATTTTTTGACGTTTATGTTCATTCAAGCTTTACTTGTGAAAATTTATAAGTACAGAAGTTTGAAACGGATCTTTGTGGTGTAGGGCGTGGTTGTAGAAATACCTTGTTAGCCACAAGGCTTCTAAGAAGGACAAACAAGGAAGCGCTACAGGTCGTCCACATGAATGGAAGGGAAGAAAGCAGTAATGATGTTTACTATCCATAACTAATGTAATGTAATATATAATCAACAAGGTGTCACTTAAAAATGGATCATATGCCAATATTTTATAAACTTCTATATATTTAAAAAAAAATAAATAATCTTAATTAATTATTTGATATAACGTGGACAGATCTATACAGATTGTTTTTTTGATGCTGATTATGAATAACATTCATGTAATGTAAAATATTTATATAAGTGTTTATAAATTATTATATCAATCGATCTAAATTAAATATACCAAACTAAGTTATGAACGCTTTACTACAAAAAAGGGACAACTTCATCAAAAGCGATATCTTCTAGGTGACTCAAAGGATGTGATCTTGCACATCGTTTTCATTGGCTTCGAGTCCTTATAATATTTGTCGGAGTCTAGACATTAAATATTTGGAGCATTTATAGATCTATAAACTAAATGACAAGTTGGAATAGGATGGTTCAATCCAACACACTATTCGATAAAGTGACTCCTTTTTCTCTCCCCCTACTCCGTTATATAAAACAACGTTAAACAAGTTACAAAGCAGCACAAGTGGAAAATGTTATGCAGTGAATTTATAATATTGTATATTGAATGATAAGTATTCATCTTACTATTCAATATATCAGTATGCAGAAAAGCTTCTCGGAATTCTGAAATTAAATGAGCATTTTTTACTCCAAGAAAGGTGATTTAAAATAACTTTTGACGGCTTTACATTTTCTTGCGCTCGGTAATCTTTTAATAAAAAGTATCTCGTAAGAAAATTCAGAGTATTCTAGAGATTTTTTATGAAACTGTCACAAGGTTGTTCAAAACAAATCTGCAGTCTTGAATTAATTTCTGTTGCTTACGTTTTTTACATTTGCTCTCAAATTTATTATCGAATTTAAAAGTTCAATAAATATATTCTTGCTAGAAATACGCTTGATTTAAGGAAACATAAAATTTTTGTTTTCCCATTAGATACCTATAGGCTAAAGTTGCCGTTAACTCTTACCATTACCATAACCTTTCTTTGTTTGGGAGTCCAATATTTATTGTATTCTGTTTTCTTAGTTTCTTTAATTGTTCATGCGATACAGCCTGGTGAAAGACGGACCGATAGACAGCGAAATCACAGTCATAAGGTTCCCGTTTTCCAGGTGTATAGGAAAATCTAAAAAATAAACATAATCATCAATTTTAGTTATTGCCAAAATAAAATTGGGGCTTTTCTGAAATATTTCCTATGGCTCATGACGTAGCCTAACTAATTCAGCCCTTATTGTATATACGTTTCGCATTTGCTTAACCAGTTTTATCGACTTTCGTTATATTGATGGGACCCTAGATGCTAGTCCATCCATTAACGACTTAATAGGCTTTTGTATCCTAATTCTACGTGTGGACAACATATATTACGATCCAAACACATACATTATCTATATAAATAATAGCGTGCAACATTGTGTGCGAGAATTTTGAGAATTTTGTGCGAAAATTCATCGCTGTTTTTATTTCCTCCATTTATTAACATAGACGAATAAAAACAGGGTAGGGATCAGTTTGGCCATTTAATTAGTAAAAATAAAATAAAAAATATTTATATAACGATCTAAAAATATATTTTACTAATACAAGTACATAGAAAGAAGCTGTTATGGCATTATTTTGGCATTAATGTTGCTTTTTAATTTCTGTTTTTAACTACCCGATTTAAATTACCGAAACCAGTATATTGTCTTTGAAGATTTTCCTTAAGAACGTTTCCATAATCTATAAAACTAAATGATGTTACAAAAAAATTATATTCATATAATCAGGCGTTACTTAGCGGAAGTCTAAAGAATTCAAATCAAATGAATAGCAACATCGTGAGGATGCTCCGATGTCTTCGATTCTTATACACAACAGACAACAGGTCGTCACAAAAATGTTGACTGTAAGAAGATTTTATGTAACAGCCCAATAGGGAATGGACCGTTCTGTCAACTGGGTCGTCAAAATTTAAAAGGTTTGTTTTTGACATAAATGAGATAAAATGGATAATAATGTTACGATAATGTTATTTATAAGACAAATTATACGACGAGATAAATTTTGTAATCTCTTTCCAAGCGATTGACCCTTACAGTTCTTAGAAGGCGACGAAACAGAAAAAATTCACGCGAATCTTAAAATATTAAAACGCGTTAAACGCGAACAAAATTTACGTCCGAGTTTCTATACCGAGCGATTGTAACAAAGGCACGCATAAATAGCTCATGCAGGTGAATATTATTCTCGTGATGAATGGTTTCGGTGTAATAATCAGTGAATTTTGACACATCACGGGAGATTCGAGAGCAAATTTAAATGAAGCAAATATTACTGTATTAATATCAAACTTCTCTTATTTGCATTAAACGCATTCATTATATTCAAAACGTTGTTCATAGTCTGTGGTGCAGTAAGATTCAACATAAAATATATAAGCAAGATTATGCTAATTAGTTGTCAATATTATTAAAGACAACACCGGAAATGGGTCGTTCAGCAATTTACGTTTTTCTCCTATTAATAAAAGATGAGTTTTACAGGAAATACTTTTAAATACAAGGTTTATCTCGGATTAATTATAGCAATGTTGTCGAAATTCCCTCATCGCTCACATGTGAAGTGTCTACTTGAGATACTAGTTTGTTTCCTTCTAATATTATAAATGTTTGTGCATATGAATTTCTTTGCTCCTTAGTAGATGTTGAAAAATATAATTTAATTTAAATATTGAGTGTCATCCCAGAGGCTATCTATGTAGGATTCTCAACCCATTCGAACCTTTGATCAATGATGTTCAGAAAATACAATCATTTTAAAAATTAATAATTGTCCCAATTCCTCTGTTCTGATTTCGTCTACCCTACTTCAAAGCATTGATACTTAAAGATTTAAGTTTATTAAGTTGACTTCCTTTTTTTTTGCCCTTTTATTTGTTTGTTACTATGGGTTGCCTGGACAAGGTCGCTTGTATGAATTTATAACCCCTGTTATGCAACCGGATCATCGAATTAGATGTACTACCGTAATTTATGTTTCTTGTGTGTAAATTATAAATAATTAAATGATATAGATTCCGTTTTAGTTAAAGAGTATTTTACACGAAACATTGTACACACTATAATTACAAACTTTAGTAGAAGTAAGTGTTAGAAATTAGGTTTCGAATAAAACTATAACGCGTAGCAGATTGTCGTAAACTTCTATATATTTTAAGCACCCACCTACACTAGGCAATTAACAAGCGGGCTGCTAGGGCGGGTAAGTTTCAAAGTGCTCTGGAATCGTATTATTTTTAATTAATAATACATAAAGTTTGCGAATTATTTTCAGAGAGAAGTACTTAGCAAACTTGATATTAAACTTATAAGTTTTGTCTATAAAACAAAGTTAAAATCGTATCTGAGGTGTTTGTGCGGGCCTAATTTATATTTCTCTATTTTATGATTTCATTTTAAAATGGGTATGCAAGCGGTTCTAAAATGATTACTTATATCTTATTTTTAATTTGAATTAACTAACAACCTTTAATACCAACTGTGAAAAGATTAAACCAAATTTGTTCTAACTGGAACTATTGTATTTTCTCTTAGATATAAAATTAACAACGATATTGTACCCTACTTATATGGAAATTATTCGCTTAACGAGAAGTTTTTATTCTATGTTATAAATCTTTATTCTATGGGTCGTAAGCGTTTATTGCTTTCCATTTAAAATTAACTCTAGTTAAATGTTTTCAAGGGGAATGTTATAAAACTACATATGTTTTGAATGGGTATTTAAAACCTTCTTAGATATTTGTAATAATTTTGCCAATTGTACAAAGCATACACGGCAGACGTGCAATGTTTGATCGATGATTATTAATTTTAAACAATTCTTGAACGGACATTGAGTAACGGATTCTCAAATGCTTTAGCGACTAAGCTACGCTGACAATTAATTGATGTGCATTAAATAAAGGTTTTTTTATGAGACAGGGGGCAAAAGATCACTTAGTTTAGTACTTACCGCCGCCCATGGACACCTGGAACGCCAGGAGGTTTACAGGCGCGTTGCCGGCCTTTAAGGGATAAATACGCTCTCTTCTTGAAGGCACCCAAGTCGTATATGCAAGCATTTAAAATTAATAAACAGTGAAGTTTTGTATTTCTTGTATGCTTCAATAAATAACGCACAGAACGTACAACCTGAATTATAATCATATGTATGTAACTATCGGCGACTGATAATTTCTCATTTGATACGAAAAATTTCCTACCTATGGCTTTAAACAAAGTAAAAAATTAGTTATAAAAACGAAACAGCGTATGCCAAGATCGCTCCAAGCCGAAATTCGAGATTCCAATTCCTAATACACGAATATCCTAGAGCCATTTAAAGCTTTATATGAACATAATTCTCCGGTTTTTTATTTAAGGTGTTTTATAATAATGTGTTTTGTCGCAACGAAGCATAAATAAATTCTACATTTGCTAGAACTTTTCACCTTGCAGATAGGAAGGAAACAATTGCACGAACAAAAGCATAACAATCATCGTAATTGTAGAACGTAATTAGAAACTTGCCTTTAAGTCAATAGCACTCGGGTACCAAAGAATTCTAGTTGTTAACAGACTTCGGAAATGCTCGAAAATAATGAAATTTTAAATTCAATGTTGCTTGGTTAATAAATTAGTTTCCACTTATTCCGTATACAGGATATATTTAAACAAAATACTACGTAACGGATTGAAATATACGAATATGTCGAATGATATTTGAAAAAATATGAAAATTAAAAATGTTAATCGTGCAATGTAATACCATTTCAAAAGGTTTAAAATATTTTTCGTGTGTAAAATTACGATGTTTCGAATGAGAATCTCGACGTTTTTCGATCGGAAGCTCTGATTGATTCCCGGATTCCGTTTTGAAAAATAAAACTTTAAAACTAAACAAATGTTTCTCTGAAATCTATTTTTACTGAAAATACTAAAGTACATATAGGTAACATGTAAGCAACGAAATATCTTCGTCCCTATTAATTTCAAAAAAAAAATCTTCAGAAACATCTTAATATATATAAATCTCCTGTCACGATGTTTGTCCGCGATGGACTCCTCAACTACTAAACCTATTTTAAATTAAATTGGCACACCGTGAGCAGTCTGGTCCAACTTAAGAGATAGGATAGCTTAGATCTTTCATTAAAGTCGCAATTTTATTTCTCTTTTTATGTCTCTTAATTCCAAAAGATTCTAACAGATGTCGATACTTTTCGACTGGATTGAGTAAGTAATCAATAGATGGCACTGCTATGGTGAACCGACAAATGTGTCATAAAAATTAATTTATTAACCTAAATAAAGCATATTTTTATTGTTAAAAACGATTTCGATTATAAACATATCCCCCCACACTTAACGCTGATAATTATTTTTATTGAACTAAAAAATTGATTGCTTAAATCACATGTATGGCAAAACGACGTTTGCCGGGTCAGCTAATATATATTTTTAAAATCGTAGCATCTAAAACCCTCTGATCTCTCATTATCACAGTGTTTGCATAATTGATATAAACAGACGAACGGGTGCGACAAAGATGAAATTTATAAAATTCAAAGAAAAGTCAACTTATTACGAGCTAATTTTTCATATTAAACGCGCTTAGCTGTAAAATCCTTATCCATTCTCTTTGAAGACGTCATAAAAATGGGTACCTAAAGCCGATAAGAATGTTATACGACGTCCTTGCGTCTCGAACCAGGCCAATCCATCTCAAGTAATTGCATTATATTAGAAGTGCGTAGAGTACTTTGAAAACCCTCCGAGATATTGCTACTTGTGATTCTTCCCAATACCGACACTATTCCTTTTACCAGTTTATTCACTTTATATTAAACGGTTAAAAGTGTATGAAGTTATAGTTTAATGAATGTGAATAAGATTAACTTGTATATATTAATTGTAATTTTCTGTTGTTTGCTGAAATAGCATAGCATGTATACCAGTTTGTATGCGACATGGTACGATTATATACAATAGGTTCTGTGATTATAGGATAATATAAAATTGTTTAATTGCTTGTTATCATTTTATGTTACAAATTACGCTTTCTCGACTATGCATACTACTACTATATAGGCTATGGTGCGTGTTTTTTCTATATTACCAAGACAAACGAGTCATAAAGGTTAGAGAATTAAATTTTTTGTATTAACGAATAACACTTTCTTACATGAAGAACTGAAGTCCATTAATTTAATTTTATGTCAAATTTAAACTTTCAATACTCATCTGAATTAAAAATGCGCCAATAACTTCTAAGGATAATCTATTAAAAAACAGTATCTTTGAAAATGTAAAACATAAAAAGTAAAAGTTTTTTATCAGCCATATATTTTTATTTTGTAAAACTTGTTTTTAAAATTCTAAGGATAGCCTAGAAATATAAAACTATATAGCGTTATATTTCATTTGTACGTCCCATTATTCTATTCCGCATCTATTTGAACGTATGTAACATTATGTACGTACATTGTTTATTGCTGTCGTTGATTTCGCGTATTTCAATTTACATCCCATGATAATTTCAGAATTCACAGATGACTAAGCACTGTTTTGATTTAATGTGGCTTTCGACACTATAATTGCTTTCATAGAAACAAAAGGCTAAACACGTTTATTAAAAATCAGTAAACTGACACAGAAATGCATCAGCTGTGCAATAGGACTTATCTCTCACCCTATATTCGCGACTTAATTATTAATACGTGATGCGTAAACAAATATTTGACGAATGTTATTGACTGTTTTGATTTGTAGCGAAACAAAGTTTACTGTGGGATGGTCAACATAAAATGCCTAAGAAAATGATCCGTGAAAGAAACATAAGTGGATCTGTCTCAAATGGGGTACGTGACAGATATAGTTTTGTATTGTTTTAAATCTAAACACAATAAATTAATAATAATCATTGATGAGCCTTAAATGTCTATGCTAACAATATTTTTCTTTATCGTCTGAGAACCCATGACGTCAAGCTTAAGTGCTACACTGCATATACCCAAGATAGCCTTTAATTTAAAACCCCTTTTAGTTTCTTAACCTGCCAACAAACATCAGCAAATTCTATAAAATCGACAACATTTACCGCTTCGATGGTCCTTGGAAACAAAAGGACAAATTTGGGTTAATTAAATTCCATTGTCAGCCTTCGATATTGTGTCAGATCTTGTCGAGGTCTAAACAAAATAAAGTGCTTATCGTAATGATAGTGGGGACACCTATTCACAAAAAGATAAATGAGACTATAATTAATCAGATGTCTTGGCTGATCGATTGAGGATAAGGTTTTCCCGATTCTAATTCTATTGAATGTGAAACAAGAATGAATGAACCATGTCTTTATGTGGTAATAAATACATCACATTTATAGTTTTATATTGTAAAAATCAATGTTCAGTGTCAATTGTTCCTATGTGAGATTGTCGAACGTTTCCTGTTTTTGATTTTTTGGTTGGGGTCAACATTTGTGTTATGATTATATATTTTTTGGTGTGAGCGTTTTAACTTCCCTTTTATCCCCTTATGTAGAGTGAGAGCTAGCTATGTCAGTTTAGTTATTTCAGATTCTGACTGGACGGTTGCATAATGTGAATGTATTGGAGAAACTGGGTTTGCGGGATCCAAGCAGGAACCTGAGGCGGAGGTCACAATTGTTGAACGTAACACTCGCACACACAAAAATAGTCTGTAAGGCGCCGTTGTGATGGACCTATATCTTTGTAGCCTTACGGAGTGTACAATAGTGACTATGTATATATTCAGTTATAAGATGTAAATGTATTTTTAGCGTTAAGAGTAAATAAGTTCTATCGTGTTAGTAAAACTGTACGGATGGACTTCTGTATGTATGTAAAAAATATTTAAAAACATGTATTTATATACTTATATATACATAACATATACTTATATGTTTATAAGTTGTGTTACTGTCCTTAATATTCTTATTCTATTTTATTTATGTGGCTATAGAACTGTGAATAAGTGAAAAACAAAATGATTTTGCGCTTCGTTGACAGCAGTAGAATCTGCAGTAGAACTGGCGAAACTGTTTGTCTTAGATCATACCTTTTATATGAATCTGTTAAAGTTATTAAAAAATATTGGCAATATTCCAAGGCGAACTTGCCTTTGAATTATGCGATTTAGAAAAACATAACTTTATATAACAAATTTTAATCTCGAATGGTTTCGATTTCATGGAAGGTTAGTTTCAGCCTTGTAACAAGAAATAGTTTTTGATTCTGTACAAACAGTATTTTCCTTGTATTACGAGTATAATGGGATACATATAGTCATTACACGAATAGTAACACAAAGCACTGGTGTATAAAAATTGAGAAATAGATTATATTGGATGTTTGATAGTGCTTTTGTCTGCATATTATTGTCTCAGAAATGGAATACCATTCCATACGAAATAAAAAAGCGCTTTAATTGCTTTATATATTTAATTTAATTTTATAGAATTTAAAGTACTTAGAGTAAAAAATGTATATAATAAAAAACCTTTATTACTTAAATTATACAGTAGAAAAATGTTATTTATCCCATAAATAACTAATTTTATTTAATTTATACCATCTTTTGGGGCTGTTAGATTGTATTGAACAAAAAATAGTTAACACTTTCATATGACAAGAGAGCAGAAACGATCCAAGTCACTTTTATACAATACTTTTGTCACTTGAGCTTTTAGTCCCACGGAGCGGTGATATCTCTGCAGTTTGACTTCCTTTATCGTGATCTTTCCTCTTTTTGGAATAACATTTGGTGGGGTTTAGTTTCTTTTAATATTTATTATTTTGTGTCCGCTCTTTATGAATGTATATGAATGCTTTCAGTTCAGGAGAACTGGTTATGTTTATAAAATATATACAACAATGTCGTCAAATTAGTAAATAGTAGAACCTTTAAAAAATAGTGCATTCTACGCGAGACGTGAATAAAATACAGATATTTTTATGCTATTCTAAAATAATGAAAATTCGCAGCTAATATACATTTTCCATTATTCGCAGCCTTCATTTTAAATAAAGTAATTCTATTATAAAAATATGTCCCTTCATTGTAAGTAATGTTTAATTTAGACCGTGACGTCTTTGTCATTGTGAGATGAGAAAGGCCGCTTGTAATAAAACCTGATTGGTACAATTATGATAAGGGAAAGGAGCCTCCGAGTTTTTTCAAAATTAGTATGATACAACGTGACGAATTCTATAATGGTCTAATATGTTGCTTCCTCTATACTGGTTTTTGTAATACGAAGAATTTTACACGTGCCTGCCTTTCTCACTTTCTTAGTTATCAATAAATAAATAAATTGAGAAAACAAAATCGAGTATGAAGTGCACTGAGTTTTAAATGCATTTGATTTCGAGATTTTTGTTGAAATGGATCAAAAAATTCTAAGATTCTAGAATCCTGGACAAAATCTAGATTTTGTCTTCAAATTTCCCATTTAGAGGTATTTGAAAATGAATATAGGTTTGAAATGCGATTAAAAATGAAAATTCTATTTCATATTGAATAAAAGACGTATCCGTTGGTATCTAGCACAGCGATTCGTTAATTACTTCTGAAATATTAAACACTGGATGTATTCTAATTGCTGTGTCTGCTATAAATTAATTGTATCGCAAGTAGACGGGTTTTGAATCGGTTATCTGTGGCGGAATCTATCTTAGAAATAGCAATGCCGTTAATACACTTAAGCGTCTAACGTTACTCTCTAGAATATTAATATTTCGATGTTCAAAGCTTGTATATTATGCAAAGGCCCTGGTTCCCTGTAAACGATGGGACGGGAAGATTTAAATGTTCATGCAGTTCAAATGCATAATATATTTGGTATAATGTGAAATGGAAATTCTATTACTGACACTATTATGCTTTATTTTACGGTGTACATTACAATTTGGAACGTATCTGCGTTATACGGTGAATCTAATTATGGCACTTAGGTCGGCATTGATTGTTTTAAAGATAAACATGTTTGCACTGTCGCCTATAATTGGCTACGTTATGCTATGAGTTTTCCGGAAATAGTATTCGGGTTCCGGGTCTGACATGTGTGAGTAGGGCAAAAGCGATGATTCAAATTTTTATCTTACGTTGCATATTTTCAGTGAAATACAATCTCATGTACATTAAACCAAAAAAAGTATATCTTTTAAAGTAGCTACGATAAAAGGGTAGATATGGTATGATGATTACATGATATTATCACAGGGAGAATAAACTTTAACCTCCTACTGGAACAACCCTTTCCGGGTGTCTGATTACTAGACTAGGAGTCGTGTATTCCATCCCTTGCAAGGACAACTTATGCATGGAACTCAGTTCTACATCGCTCTGATCGGATGCACAAAAAGGTTTTTTAAACCACGATTTACTCAACTTTCTTTACTCTCTCTCTCTCTTCCTTTAAAAATTTCATTTAAGGCAAAAGTAAAAAACAGGACTTATATTTAAATTGGGAACACCTCCATAACACCCACACCGCACACACTCACTAACCGCTTCCGCGTGCTTTTGTTTATCTTTTCTTATTTTGTTTTGTTCATTTGTAGTCTTTTTTATATTCCCATTTAGTCTTTTTACTATACATAGTAGCATATTGCTGCTTTAGTCATAGCATTTGTATTCTATACTAAATGTTTCTTAACGTTATTTGGGATAATAAATAAATAAAAATCGATACAATTTAAGCTTGTTAAACCGCTGATTTATTTAAAATTAAAAAAGTAATAATGCTCAATCAACATACATCCCTTTTCTACTCAACAATTTCCTTTATAATTCATCATTTATGAAGAACCAGTTGGGGCAATGATCACCATACCGGATTGCCGAATAGAGTGTCTCAATTTTGATCCCTGGTACAGTCAATATTTGGATTATATTGTATAAATGTTGGCTGTGGTCTGGGCGTGTAAATTGGATCTAACGGATATATTTTTATGTTTCGATTGTAAACACGCATCAAGCTACAATAATTTGTAGCGCGTGCATACTAAAAACGTGCAGTTCTTAAAACTGAATCTTTAACAATGTAATTTATGCGGCGTTAAATAAAATCTGTGGTTAATCACCTGCGGGAATTGCATTGCGGAACAAACCACAATTTACCTCAAAGTACCTAACAAGCAAGGGGACTTTGGGACATATTTTGAATTCATGTTATTCTGAAGGATATTCTTGCCGTGAAATAATTATTTTGATTCAATATGCATATCATGACAACAGTTGTAGCCTATTTATTTTCATGTTTGATTGTATATCTTTTTCTAATGAAGTAATTCTTGCTCATACGGTGAAGGAATACATTGGAAGACTCGGCCTATGGGTCCAGAAAACCTTGTAAACATAATTGCTGATCATCCTTTGCCTTTGTTATTTATATGTTATTTATAAGTATAAAATATATTATATATCTTAACTCACTTAATTGAGCTTACATAGAATATGTCTCTTCACAATCATGCCTCGCAAGATTTAAATTGAAGTTCTTCACAAGTTTTTAAACATTTGTGTAGAATAATGTATTTTAATACGAGTAAATATTGTTATTTAGAAGCAAGACTAATTACGAAAAAGTGGAAGTGGTCCACCAAAAAATATATAAGAAAGAAAGTAAAACCGTACTATGCAGCCGTCTTTTTTATCAGAACTTTTAAAGAGAAACCATCTCGTCTTACCTGATTTTTCAGCAGACCGAAATATTTCAAAAAGGCATTTTTAGTCTCGTTTTTGTAAGATTTTTCATTAATGTGTTAGGCGAGTTTATGTCGAGATTCGCGCGATCAACCAAACATATTACAAACTTCTATAACATTATGGTAGGTATAAATATTTTGGGGTATTTATAAAATAAATTTAAATAAATATATTTCTTCCAGGCTAATTTAAAGCAAATAATTATCAAATATAATAAATTTCCATAGGTGCGCGTAATCTGCCAAGCTTCTATAGATGTGTCACATGAGACTGTTATTAATATCTGTGAGAACGGCTTGAGAAAGATTTAGTACCCACGAGTTAAATATTGCATACAATACACAAATATTTTTTTCTGATTAGAAAGGAAAACATAATATACAAGAAAATTATTAACATGTGGAAAATATTAGTTTATAATGTATCTCTGAGAATATAAAAATACTTATCCTCCAATTACTGGCTATTAAAACATCTATATTTCATCTGATTAAGGGAATGATGAAATGAAGAAATATACATATATTACTACAATAAAGAACCATTTGTATTCAATATTGGCAAACAAATCCACGTCAATACTCAAATAATAATAAAAGAAATTAATAAATTTGTATGAATAAAGAGTTTAATTACTATTCTAAATACTTATTAGTAAAGCTCGTAGCGTGCTACGAAAATCGTAGGAGATAAATTGAATGAATCGTTGGCCAATAGAAAAAACCGAAGTGACAAATGACGGTGGTTTTTTATTGAGTAACCAATAGAAAAGAATTCCGCTTGATTTCTGTAGGAAAAAATAAAACATGACGAGTCACTAAACGTTCATTTCGAAATGTTTCGCCTGTCGACTTCCGTGGTCTGCCATTCGAATAAATTGGATTTCGATTTGTAGATACGTCATCAGAGCTTCTATGTTTACTTATTAGGGGCATGAGTAGTTTGTGATACATATATTTAAATTAAGTTTGAGTATGTCCGATTATATGTTACAAATTTACGAAACCTTTATTCGACTGCCAATCATTATCGTGAGTCATGTTAGCTCAGTGGGAGACCGTGCAATTAACATATATTTAAAAAAATCCATTAGAACATGTTTTTACCATATTAGCTACGTTTTAACGATGATCACTTAGTAATACTGATTATTCTTAATACAGAAAATTTCAAATATAGAATCAGCAAGAGCGAGCTTGTACCATTATTCGAACAAAAAATCACGTTTCTGTATGAGAGCCTCCGTAAATATAAATTTAATTTGTTTTTTTAGTATTTGTTGTTATAGCAGCAATATAAAATCATTTGTGAAAGTTTTAACGCTAAAAAGAAATGTAAAAATAGAAGCAAAGTTTCATATATCAAAGGAAAAACGCCTTGCATATTCTCATTAATAAGATGCTTAAAATTAAAAGAACTATCTGACGTCTGTCACGTAGTATGTCAAGATGTTTTCGGGGAATTAGAGCGCTTTAATGTTTTATACTGAAGTTTTGTTACACATTTTGTGTAAAAAACGCCAAGAACGTCTTTTATTACATAATGTGTTTGTACTTAAAAACAACCTCTACAATACTCTGCCCTATCTAATATAAAATCATTTCCAATTCGAACACCTTTCATTTGAAGTATCTGGTTCCTGAGAATTCCCTGTTAGTTTCATTGCTAAGCATGTTGTAGCAAAGAAGAAACCCTCTTCGTAATTATAATATTAAGTATAAATATTGGATTCCTTTTGAGGAATTAGTCGAAATCTTAATCTTGTAGCAAGTTTTAAGATAACGAAGCGATCAACTATTACTTTTCAGAAATTAACGTAGCATTACGTGTCCCATATACGATTAATTTAAACATTAATACGTGTCAATATCTATGCGTCTAATCACCGTAATTTGGTTGCCGATTTTCCTATAGGAATTGTATGCGACAGCATCTCTATAATTAAATGTCTGTTATCTAGTTTGTACCGATTACCGAGCTATTAGAAATTTTTAGTAATCAAACCAGGAATAATCTATGAAAGAGGAGATCAAACACTCGTAAGACAAAAATCGTGTCTATGATACAAAACAAATAAATATACCTAAACTACATTAATATTTTCACCGTCCTAGGTTAAAATTTTTCCAAGTAAGTATCAAGTTTGATTAATAAACCTATTTTATTGATTAGGTGCTAAGCCTCCATCGAAATGTAAAGAAATTCCAGTCGACCAAAAAGTTTTCTTATATAACAATGTAATTAGCTCCTAAGACTCCTCGGATCCCAACTTCTAACAAATTCTTTATCTTTCGGCGCGAATTTCGATCAACGAAAATTTCTCCCAGCCTATATATCAGATATCTTTAATTTATCAAAGTGTCTTTTTATCTACTTTAATTTATTTATTTATAGAAAATGATGGGACTATATCGAAACTTGCTTTTATGAAATGATATATGAAAATTATGGTGAAACTCATATGATAGAATTTGACGAAGCCTTCACATAACATGTATAGCCAAGGTAAAAGTGTACACTAAAATATAAACTTCCGTGTTAGATTTGCCTTTTGTATATCAGCGGCATATCGAAACGGCGATCATGAATACAGCAACGCAAACACCCACTCAAACATCCCATGTACACGAGAATATATATTAATATTATATATATATTTCAAATATTTATAAAAAAAATTATACAATACATATATAAAACTCGAGTAGGTAGATAATATTTGAATTCAAAATGTCACGAAATTTATTGGGAGACTGGATGTTTTCTTCAATGCCTTATAACGGTTATGAATAAGTAAAAAGAGGCTTTACTATAAATAAAAGAAATTTATTACCAATTCTTTTGGTTGATTTTATTCGCTATAGCTTTAAGACATATCGTGATATTTCGATAAAAATATGAATATTACAGAAATACAGCCGAAACTGTTTACGAAATATATAATTAATCTAATTGATATAAACTATACCAGCACAATAAACTTACTTTGCTATTGACTAATGTTTATACCTTGATATGTTTTGGACTTGTGTTGACGTTGTCTGGGTATACGCGAGTGTAACTTGCCGTTTCCCGTGCTTCAGTTAAAAAAAATATACGATGCCTACATTATTTACACACCTCCTTTATCATAGATATATCTAATCAAGTTATTGAAACGTTTATATACTAACTTTTTGAGCTTATAATACAGCAATACCATTATAATAAAATCTTCTTTGGAAACACACTAGGACAGATTATTTTTCATATTCAAAATGTACATGAATCAAATCATGTTAAAAAAATAATGACAATTGAAATGTACATTTGGTTGGAGAAACCCGTTAGCCAACATGTTGATCAAATAATCAACTAATAATACGTTGAGAATCTGAATTTTCATTTATCCCGAGTTTTGGCATCTGATTAGTAAAATTACAGAGTTCCGCTTTATTTAGTATGTTTATGTTAGAAGTTACTCTATCCCTTGTGAAATTTCAACGATCTAAACATAACGAAAACATATAGTTGGAAAAGCGAAATTTAAAAAAAATATTTGCCTTTGGGCTTATCGTCATTTGTAAGATTAGTTGAAAGTTTCCTTCGACGGAACTTAACGTTAGATAGTGGTCTCGACGCATGTTTATTCCAGAGATTGCGAGGGTGTAAGTTGAGAGTGTTTCTCGGTTTTGAGGGCGCGGAGCAAACATTGCCTTCGTATATAGAACTTAACGAGCTAACTCTGAACCATCGGGGAATTTCATGTAGCTCCTGGCTTCAATATGTTTTTCTCATAGATAAAATATATAGGTCTCGCGGCAGCTTCGCACTCACACCATAATTAGGGTAGGCACCAGGGAAATATTATTGCATATTTTCTTAAAAAAGGCTTCACCATTCGTTGAAATCATTTATTCCAAGTATTGGAAAATAGCTGGTTCATCTAAAAAGGGTCATTTAACTACGTGGTAAATTTCGTATCTCAGTTGGGTTTTCGTAAATAATATATTACAAGAATAAAAAGTGAATACGAAAATTTTACTTACTTTACTCATAGGGTGTGTCTGTGATGTCAAAAGAATGTAATTTTAAAATTGCGCGAAAATGCATATTATTTGTAAAAAGTCTGCTTTATAGTGATTTAAATATTACACAACATAAAATACCGCCCTCATTATCATCACTTAAAATATGACATATGTTTCGGACTAAAATTTTTATTTTTTTTAAATAATGGAATACTTCGCGGTTTTTACGTGGAATATTAAACGTTTATCCCACAGAATAAAAGTTGTCATAGCACAAGTTAAACAGCTCTTTTTACTACAAAACAGTGACAATGCGTGGGTGAAGTTTTGTTATCGCGTTCTCACGGACAATCGTTGCTTGTATGTTCATTCTCTAACGGATATTGGGTAGACAAGTGAGCGGTTTAAAATAGATACTTCAGTTGAAAAGCGAAAAGTTTACTCTGAACTAAATGCAGGTACCGCTCCGTTTTGCTCACTCAGCCGTCGCATTTGTCAAGTTTGAATGTTTTGCCACACTAACTCAACATGTTTGTTTTGCCGTACGTTTTCATTCTGTTTATGGTTTTATTTTTATGTGTAAAATTCGAACATCATCAGAGCCGTGTAATCATGGTGGATAACTGTATTGAGGGTAGGTATGAAAAATGGATTGATTATGTCTATGTGGTCGGGAGCCTAGTGCAATCCATAAGTGTTAATACTTTATAAATTTTAATTATACTTAACGTTATAAGATGTTCTTCTAACTACTTATGATAACGCTACTCGTTCGTCGACGTTAACAGACTAAAATGGATGAGAAAATCTGGGCAGAGATTTTTTTTCCCAAAAAAAAAAAAAATATTGATATTTTCTAATTTTTTGGATGTGATTAATTGAAATTTTAATAATTATTGGAAATTTATTATTTTTCCTTTTTTTTAATCCCCCACCCCATTTTTTGGGGGGGTTTTTTTTTTTCCCCCCCCTTTTTTTTTTTTTTTTTTTTTGGGTTTTTTTCCCCCTCCCCCCTTTTTTTTTTTTTCCCCCCCCCCGGAATGAAGCTGGTAAGTGGCGTGATCCGGCTTTTCAAATGACGACAGGTGCTTTTCAAGGTTTGGGAATACAATAGCAGCGGTTTCATAGTAATGGTGCGTGCGCAGAAAGTGCCTTCCGAAGCGCTAGTTGTGACAAACTTGCGGTAGGATGTTCAGCGAGTCTCATCGCACCCCAACCCCTCAAAGGGGGGGGGCCGAAATAACGTCTCGTTTTGCTTTGCACACTTCTGGAAACTATTTTAGCCTTACCCTCCAAATGATCGCGAAATGGAACTTATTCAAAATGTCAAGAATTCCAATGCTGGCTAAGGCTTTCTTTTACATAAAACAAATTAGCTCTTCAGTTCACACGTTATTCAATCGTTTTAAATAAATAAAATCAACCAAAAAGTCAACAAAACTGTGCGCTATTCAGTAAAAGTTCTTACAACTTTTTTGGTAATTAAAGCACTTAAACTAATGCAACAAGATGCACTTTGGGAGCTATTAAAGTTCAGAATAGTTGAAGTATTAAAGTTTAAAGCGATAGTCGTGTTATATATTAAAAATGAATATCATGGTACCTCTTTATGGTATATATTTGAATATAGCATATTCAGATATTAAATATTCATCATTATGCAACTAAAAAAGGTCGACAAGCGAAATAAAAATAGTACGCACCGCACGAGCCTCTGGCATTTACGAACACTGTGAGCCTCCTGCCCCCTGCAATAAAAAACTCATCACCTGTCATCTTAAAGTCAAGTTGTTTTCAACACACTCTAAGTTTATTGAAATAAGGCCTGTGGCATTCCTGTAATGATACAATATGATCCAATTAAATTAATAATAACACTGGGGCGACGTTACTGTAAAATATACAGGTGTGTTATATATATTAAATCGCTATTTTATATGAACAATTTTAACAACAAAACATACTTAAAAACTTTACCACATACGAGCTAAGAAAATTGAAAATGAAAAATTGAGCAACCTATTTAAAACATAAATAAATTCATTTCGGAAAACACAACTATAAATTTAACAATTATAAATATAATTAGCGTAACAGGAGTTGTAGCTCATACAATAAAACACACATACATAAAAGCAGATATCCATACTTCAAGAACAAGGCATTCATACACCGACAATATTCATATAGTAATTAGTGATGACCCTCTAGCAAGACCTATAGTAAACTAGCCGACCCGGCAAACGTTTTTTTGCCATACATTTGTTTTCCCCCCCCCTTTTTTTTTTTTCAAAAAAAATTTTTTTTTTTTTTTTTTTTTCATATATTGTAATCGAAACTTCATAAAAGTATGCTTTATTAGTCAATAAATCCTATATTGTCGATTTACCATAGCAGTGCCATCTTTTGTTACTTACTCAAACCCAGTCAAAAAGTATCGACATCGTTAGAACCTTTGGAGTGAACAGATAATTGTGTCAATTAATATAGACAAGGAGTAAATTATTAAAGATCTAAGCTATCCTATCTCTTAGGTTGGACCAGAATGCTCATTAATTTATTGTCTAAGTGTTAGGAGTATCCGGACACTCGTGACAGGAGTTAATAAAAGATCAAATCCATAAATTATTTGTGTCCGTACAGGAGTAAAGCTTAGATTAATGGATTTAACCCATCTTTTTTCCTGAACTGGAGCATCGTACATTATAGCCAAAGTTAAAATGGACATTTCAGCAAAAGTTAAAATGGAAGTCTTTACAAGGCCTTGGTTGTATTGTCATATATTTATTTGGCCATTAAGTACAGAATGTAGCTAATACCTGCGCGCCTGTTGTGGCTGAGATGAATGGATTTCTAATGAATCGGCCGGGGCAAAGTTCGTTACCGTAATGGATAACGTTCACGTCTCTTGCAGTCCCTGGACATGTTCGATGAAAACTTTTCTTTAAACTTTGTCGTTGGTTTTGCAGTTTTAACTTCGGTACTAATTCTTTATTCTTATCGTGGTTGTACATAGATATCAGGCTGTTGGTATACAATACACTAGTATTGGTATAAGTGAATCCTAGATAGGTATCTTAAGGTAAATAAAAAGCCTAACGTCTTTAAAAGCTACATTTTGGTCTATTGTTTAAGTCTTTCGAACTGGAGCTAAGACATACGGTGTAAGCGGGTAAGGCAAAGGTGGCGCTTGAAGAAAGAAGACGGCCATCTTGCAATGTGATCCGATTATGAAAAAGATAAATGGTGTGGTGACAAATAATTTAAGGATATATATTATAAAAAATAATAATATACTTCTTTAACCGCTTTTTGTACTGCTGTTTATATGTTGGCACCTATATATTATAAAGACCCTGCTGTTGATAGTTTAAATGGGACAATTGAGAAAATAAGTTTTAATTTAGGCAATATAATAGGTAAGTTTTAAAAATCAGTGTTTGTCATTTCTGAGCCATCTCATAAAATATAGTAAATTTTTAAGTATCTCTGTATATACTTACGGTGAGATGACCTAATCTCATATTAATGTCGTCATATATATTTTATCACCCATAAATCCAATATGAGGGAATGAATCATCCATAGTATTTAACCTAGTATTTAACCAACAAAAAATACTTTTTCAGTTATAAAAAGTAAATAAGTAATTTTTGTGAACAGTTTTTGTGAGGTTAATTTTTCGTGAACATTGGATTCGATTTAGCTAGTTCGAAGTTTATTATATCTCGAACCTCCACAACGATTTAATTCTAAAATTAGAAATAATTTTTTGAAACTTATAAAAGATTAACGGAGCGCAATTTGAGGTATTTTGTATTTGCGGCTAGACCTTGTAGTCCAATTTATAATATATTCAATTTATTATTCAGAACCTATTTCAAGGAGGCGGAATTGCGGCCAAATAATCTTACAGAATACACAGGGATTTATAGATAGGCCCTCGTATGAGTCTGTCACATGCGATGTGTTGTGGTAATCCTTTATGAAGAATTTCATATTTCACCAGCGAATAAGTAGCGAATTATCTCGTGTCAGACAGGTGTCGCTTGCGTCGGTTACCTAAATTCATCTCAGGAACGGCAGATGCTTGCAAACGTCTGCTAATCCCACTCTGACGTCCCAGTTCCTGTACGAACTGAGCCACTGAATAATAGAAGTGGCTCATATTATCACCAACATTGAAAACTCTTACGTTTATTTAGTGTTGAATAGATAACTAGTTGTCTGCAGCGAGCTTTTAGTTATGTTTTGAAATACTCATGAAGTTCACTTGTTTCGTTTCATATTAGTAATAATAACATGCACCGTTACAATTATATGTAATTATGGGCCTTATTCGGCATTTGTTTTTATTATAAAGAGTGATTATTATCCTTATGTTATTAGGTGTAGAATACTGTTGGTGAACTTTAGGTCTACATTTAATGAGTAATAAGAAAAATCTAATTAATACTATCAGGCGTTACTTTGCGTAAGTCCATAGTATCCAATTAGACCAATGTCCAAAACTCCCTCAAACACTCGACGCACGTTTCGCACCGATAGCGGAGCATCCTCAGGATGTTACCTGTACGAAGACTGTTAGAACGTGCGTCGAGTGTTGGAGGGAATCTTCGCGGACTATTGCTAATGAATATTAGAAGAAAATCTATTTACACAGTCGTAAAGAAAGCTCTTAATTAGATTATTTTTAACGCAAGGCTTCGCATTTGAAAGTTTCAAAAAGAAAGAAGAAGAAGAAGAAGATATATGGAATTTAATGAATTTAAAATGAAGAAATATTAATTAATGTTATTGTATACATTTTCTTTATCTAATAAGTAGTATTGTGACGGTTTATTAAATTTTTGTACTTTTCATAGATACACATAATATTGATAGGTAAGTATTTACAGCTTGAGAAATACAACCATTTATTTCAACCATCGACATTGTATTTTATTAATAAGATTAAGAATACGTTGGTGGTTACGTAGTTCTTAATTTTTAAAGTAACATTAAGAGAGGTTACTTATAGATAGACCTTTAAAAACTTTAATTTAGTATACTGTATTTGTATTCTCATATTTTCGCATTTCAAGGAAAAAACAATAAAACAAATTGCTTCGGAATCACGTATATCAGTGACAATGGCGGCCGCTGATGAATTATCAATTTTCTCTTTGTCGCACAAACAAAAAGTATACCTGGGGAGAGAGTTATCTTGGCAGAGATATATGGCCATTATTTGTTCGTGTTGATGTGTTCTAGATGTGCGGATATCAATCAATTGTTCACGACAACCGGATTGCGCGCACTCTAAATATATGTCATGCCTGTCAAACAATAGATGTATCTAATAATTTGCGTTTTTGAATTGAATTTTTATGCGATTGATTAGTTTGGGATAGAATATGGGAATTGAAAATCTGTATAAAAAATTTCAAATATTTGCTTACAAACAAAACAGATAAGGGACCTAATTTAAGTAATATCCTTATCGTCTCCATCGGATTGTTTAAACTAGCCTACGATTTATCATTAGATCTACTGTGTCTACGAGTCAACTCAATTTTACATTTATAACACATCTATTAATAATGTTTAATGTTACAGTAGTATGAATTCCGGCAATCGTGTAAGTGAGTCTTTAGATACACAGAAGTTGCTTTATATCCTATTAAGTATATCCGTACTCGTCTGACTGATATTTTTAAGTTGCATCATCGAAATTTGAAACAAAATATAAAGAGTAAAAAATTCATTTCACGCAAAAACACTAATGATACTGTCATATTTTTTAGCCCTCGCGCGGATTATTTTTAACTGTCAGTAACGTTTTCATATAATATTTGTGATCGATCTCTTTGGTGATTAGAACACAATATTTACATTTCTAATTCAATTCACTTGAGCAGGGAGCAATAGCGTTCTATACTTTATGATGCACTGAAGTCCCCCGATTATTCCAACCGTCATGTCAATCAGAGAGCAATATCGAATGATGATTCTCAAGTAACTAGTAGACATTGCATTTTTAAGTTTTTTTTATTATTTCTTGTATATAACGCTAAACTACCACCTTACATCAATTAGCTTTTGTTTTTATGCTCGCTTTATAGAAATACCGTTCCGTTTTATAGAAATTTAGTTTCAGAAGCGGCGGCGCGCCAAGATCCTTAGCGGGATCGAATTTGTTATTTTGAGTCAGAAACTGTGAGGAATGAGTTTAGTCAAATCACATGAACATAACGTTCAGATCGCAGAAGTTCGGCTCCTTTACGCGGAAATTAGCAGCTATATTATTTTATTAAGTGAAATTAGCAATTTCTGTTTATATATAAAAATCAATCTGGAATACATAATGTGGAACATTACTATCGTAGACATGTTGCATAAAATAAAGTAGTATAACGACATGAAGCTACTTAGCTTTGTAAACTTAATCTCTTTTAATTATAATATGCGAACACACGCGGCAAAAGAAGAAGTTTAAACGGTTAACTTTAAAGATCCTCATTCACTAACTAGGTTAAAGTAGCTCTACCTGAGAAATGAGATTCCATCAAAACATAACATAAGTATAGTAAAATGCACAAGTTTCGCACACAGTTCTTCTGTCCTAAAAAATTATGAAATTTAATCATAGTTTTTGTGACTAAGATAATTTTTTTCATCAGAATAAAATGTTAAATCGATTTCATGGTATACAAGATTCGAAAGTACGACCTCAGTACTCAGTATCACTACCATAAGGCAGCTTTCAATGTTTAAAAGGGGTCCGATTTTAAAACCTATACGGTGTAACTCGAAACGTCAAAAAGTATTGCAATATTCCTTCGATGCTTTCAACCTGTCATGGAACCTACAAAACGTAAAATATCAATACTTTTACACATTTTTGTGCACCACTTTTTCGAAGTAACTTATTAATGCTTAATACAACAATGCCATTCTTATTTTCACTATTAATGAAAGAATTTATTTATTACTTTCGATTTATACGGCTGAGCTATTTGAAAATCTATAGGCGAAATGTTGATTGCATTCCAGCAAGCTTTAAAGAGTTTAAATGTCAAAAGAACAATTGTGATACCGTCTTGCTAAAAGCAAAATACAAGTATAAAGTAACCTCAGAAACGTTAATATAAAGGTAAGTGATAGGGTTAAATTATGCGGAAAATAGTAATATATTTAACAAATAATATGTTTTTACAATACAGACGGACAAAAACACTTCCTGCTAGAGTGTCGATCAAAACAAACTGAAGATATTTTACTGCATTATTACACAAGTTTGACAATTGAAATCAAGAGCAAAATGAAATGTCTCATCGGCAGTTCTTATTATGGATTTTTTAATTAAAAATTGATAAGTGAGTTTTTTGAAGCTCATTTTTAACATTTTGGATCAGAGCCATGGATTACAATATGTAACAAGGAAATTTTTCTTGAGTTTTCATAGCGAGTGTTGTTATGACATCCGATGTATGAATGTTTTATCACTACATAGTATAAAACAAAGTCGCTTTCTCTGTCCCTTTGTATGCTTAAATCTTTGAAATTACGCAACGGATTTTGGTGCGGTTTTTAAGAGAGGAAGATTTATATAAATCCATTAAAAGTAGAGAAGTACTGTGTATTTTTGAGGTTCTAATGGATTTCGTAAATAATTACATTATTCGTAGTTGCACAGTTTTATCAAAATTATGTACTTATTTTCCCTATATGACTTTGAATTTTCTTAATTTAATTTAAATTTAAATTTGCGTTTATTTTTCTGTAGTGTATTTAGTATCAGCATTGCACCCGTTCGAAGCCGGGGCGGGTCATTAGTAGTTAATAATTATCAATTGTGTAAGCACCATACAGAGGAGCTACCTTGTTGCTAACCGTATATGAAATAATAATAATAATAATCATGCCTTATTCGCTGACATTTACAAAGTTAATAACTTAAATACTACACTCTTCCAACTATATAAAATTTACTTGCTATATACGTTAACTATAATTGATATTAATTAGCAACCTTTTTTGAAATACGTCTTTGTTATTATTACTATTTGTATAAATACAGAAAACATAAGAATTTCTTAATCGAATTGGGTAACGAAAATCTATTATGACGTAAATTACCAATTCAATTACTCTGGTACTAGTTAATGCAAACAGCAAAATAGGCTTTACCCTTTCAAATTATATAATAAATAAGAATTGCTTTGACATGTATTAAAATTAATACGTGATATTTCAAATGTGAGATTACAATTAAAGACAATATTAACCCTCCTTTAGATATTCCGAGCTGATCTAATATTATCAAGCTTGATACTGAAATGGATTTCCAAATCCCATTAGTTCTATTGCGTCTTTGTTATATTATAGCTCTATGGGTTGCTGATATATCAGTAACAATGACTATTTTGTTACAATTAGAAGCTATTGTAATTGATAAACAAAGAGTTTAGTTGAAACCACCTTCAACAATGATGAGTAACACTTTGTGTAGGCGATTATTTTATATAAGATATATTTATTTTTTGTTTAGGTTATTTCGTGGCTTAGGTTTGAGGTAGTTTGAGGTTTATTTCTTTAAAATTTGAAGTCACGAAATTAAAGATAATTAAAATAATATGCAGTTTGTTAAGCATGATCAAATATCGATTATTGTCAAAAGAGTTCAGTTGAACGGGTGGATTAAGAGAAAAGAATTATTATTATTGATTGTTGCGCGAAGAATTCGATCGTTTTACCTCTATAAAATCTTATAAGTATCTATAAAAAAAAAAAATGGCCATATGCATTTTTCAGACGGAAGTTGATCGTCCTTGTGACTTCAAAGTTGGTTAAAGCTTAAAATCATCCAACTTTATAAAAAAATCCATATATATATATATTATAAAGTTGGATACCATTTAACTTTCGTTTTACGTAACGTACACAATGAAAGAAAATAGCAAGATAAAAAGCAAATTAATTTCGTAAATAGATGAAGTGAATATCCCTAACTTAAGGTCGTAAAACATTGTGAGTTTTCGTCATGTCTCAATCTCCACTTAATTCAACTTTCGTCAGAGTACATTCCACAATACAAATACCTTATATTGGTATTAATTAACATGAAAGTCATAATTGCGAACTAATTGTGAAAATAAACAAATTTTATTATTTTTATTGTCACTTTCGCCTTATAATCAACTACGTATAATGCGTTTTATTCTGCAGATGAGTATACTAGAAAGATATCTTGTATACTCATCTGCAAAATGTCTTATATATATATATATGGACTATAACTCTATACACATTATTATAAATAGTCAAAAAATATATAAGCGTACACGTCTTCGTTTCATAATAAAAGGTGTATAATTCTCAATGTGATTATTTGTGCACGCTGCCGACCGTGAGGTCCTAAACCAACACCCTTGTATTAACAACCTAATGATGTGACCTTGGCCCTGCGCATTGACCTTTATTAATGCGACAACAATAAAAATGATTAATGGGAAATAAGAAACGATAGTTATTCCAAACCGCTCAAGGCTCTTGCGTAAGTTACTTTCGCAATACTAAATATAATGATTATTGTAATGTCTAAACGACGAAAGAGAGACTTTATGAGTTGAATATTATTAAGACTTAAATAATCATATACACAACGTACTTTTCATAGAAAATCACTCACACATACAAAAATAGGAAATATTCACTCACACTCTCGCATATACACAGGCAGACGCTTGCATGCATTAGTTTCTATATTTGTTTCAGAATAGTTTTTATTTATTTGCTAATTTTGTCTTTACTGTAAGTGAAAGAATATTGTACCATTTATTTTTGTGATTAGCAAAGATATTATTTATTTATGTATATTTATCGTTATTTTAATATAATTACATATATCAACATTCGTAGCTACTGTTCCTGCAGTTTCAATTTTATTCTTGTACATGTTATTTGGAAAAAAACTGTTCAGTTTCATTAAAAATATTTAATATTTTGATTTCAACTCTAAATAAATACCTTACCTACTTATAAAATATTTTAATAGTCAGCTTCTTCGTTTGTTAATTATTTTAGAATAACAATTAAAAAACAATAGAGACTCAAACGTAAAAATAAATATACACTTAAAATTCTAGCCAAAACTTAAAACTGACTGTGATTTAAGTAATACTAAAGCTTTGTAAATGTGTATCATCAGATAGATAATACATTTAAAGATTGAACATTCTAAGTTCACATTCGTAAGTATAGTAAAAATATATCATAAAAGTAACATAAGCGTAATATGATATACCTCGTAGCCTCTTCAGATCTTCTTAAAAGGATAATAAAGTTACATGAAATAGATTCTTAAGCCCATATTATAGAATTGCTGAGCTTCCTATTTTTGAAACAAAAGACCCACGTAAGTAATTTAATTTTCCTTCAGAATACTAGAAACAGCTTCTGCTCTAATGCTAAGATTACGAACGTAAGCTCCAAGATCGATATCAGGGAAAGGTAAAAGTATCGGGACTCAATACAAATAGAGTATTTCAGTAAATACAATGAAATGAGATAGAGGCTTTTCGACTGAATCCTCAGCGTAAAATATTTAAGACCGGGCTTATTATTGCGGTCATTTTCTTTGTTTTCATTCTCTGTAAGGAAAATTTCGCTCGGTGGGTTTGTGCGTATTTGCTGAATACAAAGAAAATTAACGCACACAGGTAAGAATGTTATTTCGGTTAGCGAAAAAACGAAAGTCATTCGACGTTAATTTCATCCCGTTTCCAAACCATCGATTGTATCCGAAAAAGAAAATATCTTGAACAACAGAATTCGTCAGTCGGTAACATTCGTGATTGAGCATTCACACGCTGATCATTGAATATAGCTTTGCGTCATTGGGAAATATTTTCGTACAACGCGCCCAATGAATGTGGAGATTTTTAGCACTTTAAAGATACATATAGTAAAGTATCTACTTTGTTTATAATGTATGTAATATTAATATTGTTATTGTACTTCGTAACAAAGCCGCACTTCTTACATTTTTTCTATATTGGCTGAGACGAAACCCATACAGTCTTTGATTTAAACGATAAAATAAATGGATAATAATTGATATATTATGATAACCATGCGCCTACACCGAGCGTTCGGGCCGAACTCTCTTAACCTGTTCTCTGTTAACGAAAACCTTATAAAATGCATTAGTAGTGTAAACTGCTGACGCGGCTCGAACGTCTAGCTACATATAAAGTAATAATTGCAATTTGTTTCTTGTAAACATCTGCATTTCTTATAAGATTTGCAATATTAATACAGGCTTAATAATGATTAATTTGTGTTAACAAATTAGAGATAACTTACCTACGTATAGCAAAATTCAAATTCGGAAACCGAATGACGGCAGGAAGTAGTTATCTGCGATTGGGGAAATTCAGTTATTTGACAATAACATTAGGAAAATTGTAAGAAAACTCCCCGAGGCAATAAGCAATAGAAATCGTTTGCTGCGAGCACGGACAATTACTTTTGGACCCGTAGACGAACCTACTCTTCAATTCTCCTTTCTTTATTACAAAGTGAAGTACACTTATTGAGCTTTGTAAGTGATTCAATTAAAAGTGTTTTATAGAAATGAAATAGTTATTGAATTTAAGTTCAAACTGCAAAGCTCCTTTACGTGTGCTGCTAAAACTGTCTTTCAAGAAGACATACTCGTACTTAGTACAACAAAGAAGGAAATACTTCACAATTTATGCGCACTTAGGTTGCCTGGAAGAGATCGCTAAGCGATAAGGGCCTTCTCATTCCTTATTACCTAAGTATCCTGTTTGGTTTTTGTAATCTTATTGCAACAAACTTATTGTAAATAAATAAACGCAATTATGTAAATAATTTATTTCTGATGGTCATAAAAAGTAACTTTTTTATGACAATTTTGTAAGTCTCCTTTCTCGGTACTTGTTTGTGATATGATGAGCCTAAAAAAAACCGCGGATATTACAGAAATACTATGATATTGCAATAGAAGTACATAGAACGTACGAATTTGGGAATAAAAAAATATAAGGTGTAATTTGTTTTAACAACAAAGTGAAATTAACAACCAAACATTATTATAATATAGCAACAGTTATATTAATAAATGCACATTATAGTTCCACACACTTCATACGTATATGCAGGAAAATAAAAACTGCTGCATAAAATATTAAATATTACGCCGAACGACTGGACAGCTCAGATTTAGGTAAAGCGATTATCAGAGATTTTAAACAGCATCTATATAGGTTGTAAATAAATGAATATGTACATCTTCAGTCAGGCTATTTGAACCAGTAAGCTTAATAGATCTTTGTATATTATTTAATAAAATAATTTCTCCTATTAATTTTGTAATTTTTAGACCCCCGTTTGATAATATAATGTTTACTAAACGGTGTAAACAAGGTGAGATGTAACTTTACAAAGTTAGAAGTTGTAATCTGACTTCAAGATGGTTTAGAAATCGATATATTTTTTCGTTTTATATTAAAGAATACTCAACCCTGAGCTAAATTTGCACACAAGTGCACAACCAACTGAATAGCTCTCTAAAAATTGATAGATGGCGCTGTTAGCTTCAACAGATATTAGACATAAATCACCTAAACATTGGAGGGCATTTTTAACCCTTTTATATCTCTATATTTAATACTAGGTGCTATTCTGTTCACGGTAAAACCACTACGTCAAATTAAGTGACATTCGAACGTAGGTTACTCGTAGCGTGGAGAGTAATTGCAAGCATCCCGTGGGTCCAGCATGACAATACGGACTAACTGTATCGACAGGCGAATCTTTGGCTTCCGCTGTCTGAATGAGGAGTTGTTAGCTGCAGCACGTAATGAATGCCCTTTGGGACCTTTACTGTTTAATTAATAATTGTTGTTGATGGTTAACGTGGCGAAAGCACTGATTTGATTAATGCGTTTGTGAATAAGGATTTCGGATGGAAGGTAGGATATTTGCTTTAGTCTGTAATGTGGCACTTATTGAATGTTAAGGGAAGTTATGATTTCCGTGTCTAGTAGCGAAAGTAACTTTTGTTTAAAAGTGATTAGAAGATAATTATCATACGTCATAAGTAGTGTGCATCAGCATTATACTGTTACTAGAATTAAAAGCAAACATACACACAAAAGTATACGAAAAGCAACTAAAGGATAGATGAATAGACATTTACAAAAATCTATTTAAGATGAATGTTATCCGCCCAGTGAAGTCGCTGCCTAATTGTACAAATTGCTGTACTACAAATAGTAAAATAAATATACAGTTCTCATAGTAAACGTTTGGATTTTTAACTTCATACAACTTAACTTTAACTATTTATTTCATGTTGACGCATTCAAATAGCAAGGTAATTTACGTAATATCTTTTATTTTAAGAAAACAATTTGTAATTAAAAGAATAAAATTGATTTGATTTGAATAGGGGAATAGAATAGAATAGGAGAATTGTTTATTGCCCTTGTAACCATAGACTTATACTTATTAAATTAAAACTAACTTAATCAGCAATCATAAAATGGAAATACTATAATGAAAAAAAAATTTAAAAGAAAGTAAAAATAAAATAAAATAATAATAAATTATTAAAATAGGGAGGGGATTGAATATAATTGTTTCGATCTAAGGGGGTAATCAACAATCAGCTTAAAAAAAATATTATTATTATTATTAAATTTGCTCAAATTACTAAAGGGAATATACAACATTAAAATTAAGACTTAAGAGTTAAGAGGGGGCGGCAGCAAAGTCGTCCTGTTTCTGAAGGAGAAATTGCTTAATCCTCAATTTAAACGTTGTAAACGCAATTTTCTCCTTCAGTGGTGGCGGCAGGTCATTCCACACTTTTCTAGCCGCATACTTGAAACCACCCCTGAAATCCTGTCTTCTGTGCGTTGGGTATTTTCAATTGACTTTGGTCTCTGCTGCGTGTCAGAGTATGCGCTCTTACCCATTCGATTATTAAAAATATTGGTCTCCCAGAAGGTGTTAATCTCCGGGTCATATATAAAAAAATTAAGAATTTCAAGACACCGGTACGTTCGTAGGCTGAAAAAAATTGTCAGAAAAAATAAAAAAATAAAAAAAGAATGTTCCTGTATCCTATATGAAATTCTATTAAACTAGGAGACTGAAGAGTTTATTATGAACTAGTGGAGGGTTTACAAAAATGTCTATGTAATGTAATGTACTTTGTACTGGATAGACAATATCGATGGCCCCTTCGTCGAGCAAAAAGATGATAGTTTTCTCGAAGCCATTAAGCTCGGCAACCAAATTTAATTTGGAGAATATTATCCCATGTCTTTGGTATCATAATGTCTTTAAACAAAATTTCATCTTGGCTCACAGGTTTTTTTGCTGCGATCGTTTGTCATGTTACTTTAATAATTAAGATGTATATGGGAATTATTTAAAATTAGAAAATATATATTTTTTTATAAGTTACAATTCTGAATTCAAACTGGAGATACACATTTCCGACGTTATTATAAGCTGGTGAACATTTTTTCTCTTAAAACAGATTATTCAAAATTTATCGCATTATTTCGTCTTTGAACCACCCACGCTATTTCTCAGAATTTCGCATTTCAAAAATATCGGTTTATATACATTCGACCTGAATGATAAACCTTGCTGGGCACGTCCGTTAAAAAATTGTAATGACTTTCCCAGGGTGAGGTTTATGATTATTATTATTAGTGTACTTGGGGATTTGTTGGCGCATCCAATTTGACAATTATTGTCGTAAACATAATGAGGGGACAGACCGCGATATAATGATACAACACAACGCTCTAGCTAGCAGTAGTAATTAGTAAGCGATAGGTATACGTCTCTAATTATAACAATTTCCCGGCCAAATAATTATGCCTAAAACCAAATTTGCATTGTGCTATTCAAATACTATAATTTTTATTAGCGTTATGTGTACTAATTATTATTTACATTAATTAGTATTATCATGTGCATATTTTGATTAAATCGTTGACAATTACGGACCTGACGTTTTTTTTTTAAATTTTTGAATAGTAAAGGATGAATATTTTTTTAATTATACGTAAAATAAAAGCCCAAAGAAGAAGTATTGTCAAGAAATCTTGTCACTGTCTTTAATCACTTAACCGCGATTTACCATCAAAATAACGGAAAACTTAGACTCAATGACAGCATAGGCATAGAATCCAATCTTGCCTCTATAAGGAACCCTCATTCATTAAAACGAAGCCCCTGTCTATCAATTTGTGTTTACGTTGTAATGAAAGGAGATGTGATCAGTTAAAACCTTTCAATTATACTGATTGGTTTTTATAATAGCTATTTAAATCGTGAACGAAGTCAGGTCACAGTGACAATTTCCTAGGTCAAAGCGAGAACTCAGAGTCAATTGTTACGACTATATTTAGGGTTGTATATATAGAGGGAAATACTAGGAATCCACTAAAATATTTCATAAGTATAAACATCGCAGTTATTCGGAACTGTATCTATTTGAAGTGCGAGCGAGTTTTCGGGTCACCACACACGCCTCCACTGCGTCTGTGAAAGGTTTTTTTACTAAAAGAAAATATTTGATTCACTTTCAAAGGACTTTAAAAATATATGTCCAATTGTAAGCCTTTATTGTTTGTATGAAATTTGTACATAAAAATTTATTATGAATTAAGGACAAAACATGTAAAATATCTCCGTTTATTAATTACAAGAAACATAAAAACTTTTTATATAACCTTTATGGTTATGGTTTATAGCAATATAAAGACTTGATAAATATTCTAAATTCCAGAGATTTCAACCGAATTCAACCATGCATGCAAACTGTCAGCTATATTGGTGTAGATTGAAACTGCCGATATAAAAAAGTTATAAAGTATATAAAGTATAGATTGCGTATTTTAATTTGAAATTAAGTATAAGCACATCGCCCTATGTAATAATAACTAATACTACTTTTAATAAATGAAAAGTGGTTTGGCGCGGCCTTTTCGCCCACGCGAGGCCGTGTCCTGATTTTTCCTGAAGGCTCTATGAACGCGAAACCAACATATAAAACATATAATCGTCCTCGATATACTATTGAGGCTGTAAGGTTAGCGTATGTTAGAAATTTTATTAGTATTTACTACAATTTTTTATCGTATTTTCTTGGATATTACGACAATACTTATTAACAAGATTAGCCTTGATGTCGTCTTTATATTAGATAGTATTTATTCTTTGGAAATATGAGACCAAATATTAGCGAAAAATGCTAGATTTCATCCCGTCTTTAATGATATATTCTTTTTTAAGAACAAAATTAATGGCGTTCAAAACTATTCAAGGCACTCTCTTCCATTCTATTCGCATAAAACCATACACTTTTTAAATTATAAATTAAATTATATTAGAAAAAATCCTGTAGTGATAGAAATACGATTGTTTTCCAAACCGATCGAAAATTAGAAAACTGTTTCAAACAAGTCACTTGAAACAAAGTTCTACTAAAACGGTGACGTTGAAATAGACATTCGTGATTCAATTTAAAATCTGAAACTCTTTGCCACGTGTTTCTTTCATTGTTGGGAATAAAATAATACGCAAACTTTCCGTCACACATCGTAAACTTTTACATCGGAATTGTCTCCAAGTTAAATTCGGTTTGGGCCGTAAATTGTAGGGGTATACGCTGTGGATCAAGTAACGCTCGAGACATGCGAATATCATTCCTTGTAAATATGTCAGAGTAAATTACATTACAAAACCTATGTGTTGATATTTTATTGAAATGAAATCTACTTAGGGTATCATTTTCGGCGCCTACGAATTTGGAATTTGATCGTGATGCCATGAAAAAATATATGTCAGTATACTTAACGTGTGTTATTACTGAAATAGGAACGCGTAATCTAAAAATAGCATAGCGTTCATAGATTATGTAGATTTATTTAGTCTTCTTTAATGCGAATTTATTAATTATTCATATAAGTTGACGTTTCAAATTTGTTTAAATCGTTATTATCGTCCTCTTTCGTTTTTTATTTATTTATGTTGGATACTTTGAGTTGAATATAATTATTGAATAAGTTGTGAGTAATAATATGAATGAGTAAATGTATTTTGTGAATGATAATAATATGAATCGTATAGTTAGATCTGAACTCGTGTGTTTAATTAAGATATATGCATTATGTAGTTAGGTAATATAACGATGGAGCGCTTTGATTTAATCTCAGTATTCCCAGGTACTGTCATTGACGATTTATTACTGCTTACCGAATAAAACCCATGACCCTCTGTAAGGCGAGGGATAGACTCTTTTATGGTTTAAAATAATTTATAATACAAGTTAATTAACCTAAAAGATCAATAAGTCAAACTGTCTACTGAACTAAATAGTTAAAGTACGCGAAAATGTATGTATTATTGATAAATGTATATATTATATGTATCGTGTCGAAAAAAATCACTTCTGGTGTCTTTGATTTACATTTGACTTACTCCATCCTTATGGTAATAGCATTATTTTCGAAAGTATTTTCAAAACTGGTATAATTCCTCTAGACAAAATATCTCGACATGAACCATATTCAACATAATTCAGCTTAAATGAATATTTTAAGAGATGTCAGTGTTTTAAAAGAAGTTCGCAGAATAAAAGTGCTCAGGTACTATCCGCGTGCGCAAGGTGGTGGTGTGATCAAGGGGATCTTTTGTAAAAGCTTCTTAACTATACTACAAAAAAAATATTACTTGTAAGAACTGTATTTTAGTACTAACCACCTGATAAAAATTTACAATGTGATTTAAGAAGTGTGTTATGATAAATAGTATACATATAATTTTTAATTGAGCAGTAGTAACATTGTGGATGTAACCAGTGTGGTGTTTTAATACATTTCCGGCGGATGCTGCTAATACCCGGCTGTCACCCAAGACACATTGCTCTAGTCTCTACGCGAGTCCTTACTACGTAAATCCTACTTTAATTAATAGTTTTATTATCATAGTCAAAAATGATGATTTACGTTTTGTGTGTGGGCACAGATTTTTAATTGTGCATTTTTGTATATTTACTACACTATTTTTAGTACTTAAATCAAAAGGTTTGGTTTTAAAACTTAGATTTGGCTTTGATTGCAATCAAGATGTAAACTATTTCTTGTTGATGTATCTTTCAATATTTTATGAAAATGTGTGCCTATTACAGTTATATAAACTGTAATAGGCACACAAATTTTGTTAGCTTATACAAAAGTTGTTTTTATATTTATAAACTATTAATATTAGTGAAAAAATTGTGTTCGCAGTTTTTCTTTGCCCAATAAAATCACAGCAGCAAATAATTATTAAATTTATTATCACTACATAAATTTAACTACATATTGTAGCTAATAGTTATGATTACTAATGCGTTCACTAGACAATTGAAATTTGGAGTTCTAACGCGCAGTATCTATTAATATTTCGTAGGATAAATACTAAGCCGCAGAGTAATTCAACCTCAGCGGGAATTTCGAAAGCGCGTGTCAGCGAAGATATATTCCCTTCTTCTAATTACGTATATCACTGCTAATAAGCGCCACGTGCACATGATATCTTTACTTATATATAAGGCTTCTTCCATAAGTTCAAACGAAATTTACGCATTTTACTTAAGTAAATGTATTTAACTGTAGTTATCATTTCCATTCCCACTCCAAGAACTAAGTACCTAATTAATGAAGCGTTTAGAAAACATGAATTTCCTTATTCGCTTGCTATCACAAATATTGTCCCAGTTTACAGAGTTAAGTGTACAAAACCCAATTATAAAAAATGTTATTAATACAGGATTCAATATTCAGAATTATGTTGAAGTCGTAAAATTTATATTTCTAGTCCTTACGTTCCATTCTGTTTCGATAATGTTATTTATCATCATTCACTTTACCTAAATCATCAGTTTTCTTTATGAAGGTGTATTCCACCAAAGGAGAAATAGATCAGAAAAATGATATATGGATAAGGCTGACTAGAACAAATATATGAGTGAAAGAAGCTAAATGGACATTTAAACTTAAATTACGTCTGGAAAGCTACTTTTTTATCATAATGCGTATACCTTTGGTTTGATAAATTATTTTTTTATCTTCCGCGTGTAAACACACATTCAAATACTTATGTATGTATGTTTGAGTGTGAGCGCATTCATTACATTATTTTTATAATTACGCTGCTTATAACTCGAACATCCGTTAAATAAAATTTATTAAATAAAAATATCATCAGGCATCGTTTTTAGTTATAACTTTGTAAATACGGGCTAATTGCAAACAGCTTTATTTCTAAGGTGAGCTGTAAACGTGTTAGCATAGGTGTTTTACGGTTCTTATATATGTCTTTTAGCTTCCGTAGATTACAAACCGGAAATCCGTTTGTTGTGATAGTGTTTGCGCTAGTTTCTCTATAGTTTAAAGTATTTTTATAAAGCTATATGCCATTGTTGACAACACTCCAGTAACGACAATATATTTTTTTTAATAAATAATAAATTATCACTCATTAAAATGATTAGGATTATAAAATGCAAAACCTTTGATTTATTTTATTAATAATATGAATAGCTATATATACTGAATAATATTAACTTTTGTTAAGTATTAAAACAATTCACATAGATATGAAATTGCAACAATTAAGTGAATTTAGTGGGTTCTATGGCCTAAAAGAGAGGAGTTACGGTTTCAAGTTTAAGTCTTTTTGTAATTGGTGGTAGAGTGAATGATGTGTAAATGATAAAAATCGTATGAGTTAAAAATGTTTAGTCTCAAAAAAGCCCTATTCTAAGTAAAAATAAAATTATCATTTTGATACTTTAAAAGATGTATCATTATTTTTGCCCCCAAATTTTTCAAAACTTTCCGGCCCCTACAGTTCAGTGTCGTGACTTATCACTGTGAGATAACTCGCCTTCTCCACTCAAGTGTTTTTTTACGTAACCGGCTAGAAATAAAAGTAATATATAAAAACTCTGTGTTAAAATAGTAACCAACCATTATCAATGTAAAACCTCAACTAGACGAAACTAAATCTTAATTGATAGGGCTCCAGAGAACCTAACATTGAGAAAATATTAATCAATTTTAATAAGAGCGGCGATGGGCCTGATATTGACATAAAATTAATTTCACGAAAACCAGAATGGTACCGACTCAAACTATGATATTTATGTCAAGTATTCGGAATGGTTTTTTTATTATACAATCAGATTTTGCTTATACCGTAAACAATCATATTTTGAAGGAAATAAAATGATACATAAACATGATATTAAACTGTCTACTATAACTGATTTACCGAAAGATGATACCTGTTACAGCTTTGTAACGTAACAAGATATTTCAATATACTGCGTCACGATTTTCTAAATCATATTATTATAATAAGGCTGAAGAGTTCGTTTGGTTGAACGAGCTAATCTTAAGGAATATTCCGAGCTTTTTTTTTATATATCTATATGTTGGTTAGTCTAGTTATGATTCTTAATGTAAATTTTTAACGCGGAAAAAAAGTATAAAATTATATCAATATAGAATAAGTGGGTGGCACCAAAGCGTTCATGTTATTTCGTTATGGAAATATGGTATTATCTGATATCATAATGGTACTATGATAAATAGCAATTGTAGTCCTTTGGTATTAGGCAATGCTGCATAATGTATGCAAATTAAACGATTGGGACAATGATATTTTATTTATTACTCTGGGGGCCACTGTTTATGATTTGGCAAACTTTGAACGAAGATTGCAATCATTTACAATATGATATTGTGTATCTAAAGTTTGGTTTCTGATCCTGGAAATCTGAAGATTAGTCGGATATACCGAGATTTAATAAAAAATACACACGAATAAATAATCTTAATATATAGGAATCACAATTGAATTATTAAATATCTATCTATGCATATAAAAAAGACTATTCTGTTAATAAAGTATAACGAAGGTATGACGAAGTTTTGGATTGCAACCGTGGTCACGGCCAGACCAGCGATACAAAGTTACAATATTAATGCCATCTATGGATGTGATATTTATTATTATTTTCTATTTTGTGTCATCATTACGCGTTAATAAAAGACAATATCAGACTATTTCATTGTTTAATGTGAGAGGTATCGATAGCCTGAGTCTTGCAGCAATCGCATGAAACCTATCTAATATTTAGGTAAGTAAGCCTAAGGTGCGGTGTTTAAATATATTATAGGTGTCTCATAGATCTCATATTTTGATCTTGTTGTGTCACATTTACACGTTATATAGATTAATATTTCGCTGTCACCAAGTAACTAATACGCAGGCGCAACAGTCGACGTTGTAACTTTGTTTCAAAGGTTTTTAAATTAATTTATGGGTGATTAGGATTAATCATACATGGACGGCCATTTCCTTAAGCTCTTACATTGTAATTGCTATAGAAATAAAGTCGTAATATACATAGTATAAGTTAAACTTTTCTATCCAAAAGGAACTTATAAAATTTTATTTGGAATTTTATTTACTTGAAATTTTTATTAGTGTATGCAGTAAATCTATTCAGTATTTGAGGTTTTACTTTGGTGACTCCTATTCAATGAGGTTGTTTTAAACTAAATAGCTTTCCACTGGTGAAAGATATTTCAAATCGCTTTTTTTCTTTATAATAACTTTAGTACTACTAGAACTCATTTATGTAGTAAGTTATGATAATTTTTAATCCAGAACTTCGTTCGACTAAGTCTCCATTTTATTTCTATGTGCCAATAAATGCTAGTAGAGTTAAGGAAAACTATCTTATATCATGCTATATCACTACTATTTGTCTGAAGACAAATACAATGTTACATCGTACGCAAATATTAAACCAGCCCATTAATTTTGCTAGTTCATAAAAGACAATGGGTACGGGTTCATGCTTAAAATTTAGGACGATTAAAGTCGAACCTCTAAACACCTACAATTTCTGAAGTAATTTACTTGGCAACTTTGTATGTCGTGCCTTCAAACGTAGGCTTTTCAATTAAAACCCTTCGTGAGCATGAATTTGCATTCTTATAGACCTAGAAGGTTGACGCAGGGGGTTCTTAACCCGTTTTATAAGGCGGTTTGCATTTACGAATACTTTATCATGCTTAAAATAACAGGTGCTTAAATACTACGTCACGTTATTGTTTGAGTTTAATAATCTTGGCTTCGTGTTTAATGCAAAATATGTTTTGGGCTATATGCTAGTATGGATCGGATTTGAAACTATAGTAGAATTACTCGGACCAAGTATAAATTTTTGACAGTTGCCTTGTATTCAGTAGGGTCGTCTTGACTCGTATCTCTAGAAGAGTTGTAGTCGACTAAGCTATTTTCATACACTATGTTTTAGGTTTAAATTTATGTAAATTATATGAATTAATAGTAATTAAAATATTAAATATGCATTCAGGTTTTCTGAGAATCAATTTCAAAGTAGTCTACCAGAAATGTACAAACTTGTTTCAATTTACTCACAAATTATTAAATTGTGCACAGCCACTTCTAACCATACCAGTATTAATAATGAGAGACAAGAGTTATAAGGAAAATGTAAATCTATATTAATATTATCTATTCATACGTGAGATAAAAGACGGAATGTAAACGTAAAAAACAGACGAAATGTTGTTAACATAGTTATATCCCGATCTGTTACACTAAACCAAAACAAAAGTTAGCGGCAAAATTAAATTAATTCCGGAGCATTAGCAACAAGCGGAATAGTCGCAATCAGTACAATAAACTCGACCGGAAATGAAACTTTTCCCCGCGACAGTTCTTTTTCGTCATTGTTGTAAGTACCCTAGTTTATTACGTAGTTGTTAAAGTTTTCTAACTAACTTCATTAATATAAATGTTCGATATTCAAATACAAAGTAGAGGCAAGTATTCAATTGTATTTTCCTGGCAGTTTCATGTTTTTTCCTATATATATTTCTAGTATTGCCCAAAGATCAGAAAGGAAATTATAATAAAGCACATATTTAAATTCCACAAAATGATAAAATTAATTAATTATAAATTCATTTAAAGACCACCGTAGTACCCATTTCGGAAGGTTGGTGCATAACCCCAATGAGGGCATACATGTCAGAGACATTGTTAATCTTCCAACAGTTTGGCAGTAGTACTAACTGTATAATACCAGTAATCTTTGCTGCAAGACCGACATTTTTATGTGAAATATTTAAGAAATATCTTAAGCAATTGTTATATTTAAATATTTAGGCGAATGCATACAGGTATCTGCAAATTCGTTACCGCCACAGATGGTGACGCAGGACTTCGTTGGAGATGCCATCCGGGTTGGTCATCTTTTTGAGCGGGAGTTTCACGGGTACCACAGCGAGTACTGTGGGAGAAAAGAACCTCCTTGTCATCCGGTGGGGGTTGCAAACTGTGCTCAAAATGAAAATAAATTGTCTCAATGGATTTGATTATTTTGCCTACATATTGCAATTTGCTCATAACACACGATAGTTTATTCGTAAAAGCATTCAACTCAATTATATTTTTAGACCTTTGTCATAGTAGTACTATAGGAAAGGACAGCTAAAATATATTGAATAATGTCAGTAAGGAACGCTAACGAAAATTTGTTATTCCAAGCCAGCCTCACTGACCATGACCGAAACGGCTACTCGAAATGTCAAGTGTGTAAATAATGTAATAAATTCACTTTTGTATCTGATAAATACGTTGAATTTAACTTTAAAATCGAGGTCTTTTAAAGAGAAAGAATAGTGCTAGGAAGAGCACTGTAATGTAAATAGAACTATACCATGGACTCAGTATTTTATTTATTTTATTCAGTAAGTAGTACTTATTATATCAGATAAGAGTGTCTTGTCTGAATTAAGGCTTTTATTATTTTTTACTATTATTATTATTTATGACTTGACAAATTATTTTACTTTACAGGACATGGGACAGCTTTCGATGGATCTAAGCAATGCTTTTAGACGGAGATCGGTGTTTTTGGAAGGCTTCTAGGTTGCGGTAGAGCAAAAAGCTGCATTAGCAGCTGGTCATAGAACGCGCAACGTGGAATAACGTGGGAATATAGTTTGTAACCTCAATATCTGATGATGAAACTTACACTATTCACATGTTTTCGTGTTGTAGTTGATAGCTCATACTATACAGAGTCATGTAATAAAGAATGCTTGCATGGTTTTATAAGCACATTGGACTTTTCAGTACCTGATTCCTTTAATCCAAATGGTTTTACATGTTCAGTTCTAAAAAAAAGTATTTTAAGATAATATGTTAATTATAGCAAACGAAGATTAACCATAAAATTGGCTTAATTTGAATTTTAAAAATGTCAGCAGTAGCACTTTCAAATCACGCTTGAGGTGCAGCTCTCGAGGGTAAAGTTGACCTTAATACTACTTTTTAAATGGCTAAGCCGTGAATCAATAATCCGTCGTTGGCAAGAGATCGCTGTTAGTGTGTTATCTATATCGAGACTGCGGGTTGACCTCTATTATAATTTTTAGACAATTTCTAAAATTATTTTTATATTTTATAATGCATTTCTATTTTTAACGTATGGAAAGAACGAGTGAGCTGGGAGGTGAGAATTTAAAACAAATTACGTTCGATTGCGATTGTATGAATGGACGTTTTATTATGACGTGCCGTTTCCGTAGTGGACTGGAGTCTAGAATGGAGAGACGGTATTGTCAAATCATAATCTTAATATTGTCTTTTATTAACATAACTATTATTGTTTATTACACATTGTTTGTTAGCAAAGTGTTTTTCTTTTAATCATAATCTTTTTTTATAAATACAGAGGGCAAACGGGCAAGAGGCTCATCTGATCGTAAGTGATACCGCCGCACATGTACACTCGCAATGTCAGAGGTCTTACAAGTGTGTTGCCGGCCTTTAAGATGGCATATAGAAATCATAATCAGAAGTCATCGTCCAATTGTTCGTTTTACATTCTCACCCCTGTTTGTCAGTGTGATATAACGCCAATATAAATAAAAAACCGGCCCTATTATTATTTTGAAGTGTTATTAATGGGTGCGTTGTTTAAACAAAAAATATAATTAATTTTTGTAATTTATAAGCTTAATGAGAATAAAAGATGCCAATATTTAGGAAAAATATTTAATTCACATATTTACAGGATATATTACAATGTCAAAATATGACAGTTCATATGGTCATTATACTGTCACGGGTCAAGAAAAAAACATTAAAATTCGACTACAATAAATTAAGTATCAAACTTGACTAGTGTGGCTTAATAGCTTAAACAATTATAATCTACATCTATGTGAAAAATAAGAATGTATTTACGTATAAAATTGTCTAGTAACACGTAATAGGTATACAATGCTTATATCTGATAAATTCTACAATTGGTTTGACTACGTATGTACACGTTCTACACATGAGCATTATCATCTAAGAACAAGAATCCACAAACAAAACGTCATTTGGTATATAAAACTGGAGTAGTTAGGCTGGGCGTCGCTGGAGAGCGCACTAGCGTGGCATTCAGCTTCGTCCGCGCGTAGTTGCAATAGTGGAATATGCCTTCCTGCCAGATCTGTGCAAGTTGCACTGTGGACAGCTCGTCTTAACTCGGAGCCAGCCTCATTCTCTTGCAACCACCTGCGAAGCCACGCCCCGAGCCAGGCCAAACCGCATTCGCAGCGTAACGGGTTCCCAGTGAGAATCAAACCACCTAAACAATGACAAGGGTTTACTAATTTATTATTCAAACCCAATTTTCCTCTTCGAGATTGTAGGGTATTAAGAATTTAATCTCATTACCAAGATCCATCTGTTGATAGTTTTAGTTCATAAATAACTTTGATTTGGGTGAAGATTCACTGTAGTGGAGGTGAAATGAAAAAAATATCGAACACATTTTTGCACATAGCTAAGATCTTTCGTGAAATGTAAAATTTATAACTATGTAAAATATTTTAAAAGTTTGTTATATTAATATATTTTCATTTCTATTTTAGGGGCATGGGTGGAATTAGTTCCGCGCTATTTTTATTCTTTGTTTTCGAACCCTAAACAATAATTGTTTTGACGGCCATGGATAATGGGTTGCTGGTCTGGGTTAGAAACTGCGGTTGCGTTTTTTTATGGAAGATTGAACTCTTTCCATAGTTTTAAAAACACTTCAATTTGACTTTTTTTATAAAATTCGAATAGTTTTTCTATTAGGATTTTGCATGATGCAATGTTATCAAAGTTCCACAACATGTACATACCTGAAAGCAATTTCGTCGCTACGTGACTCCAGCTCGTAAAATTCGGGTAGAAAATAGCCGGATTAAGTCTAGCGATTTGATTGTAACTGATGTCTATGCCTAGTTGTGGTATCTGCCCGAGGTGCTTCATAAATGCTGAAGGAAGTTTGGATATTGACGTTTCCGTTATTTTGATGAATATCTCCTGGCTGCTTGCGAATGGCTCGAATGCATCGTCGTATATCCTCTCCAAATTAACGCCTCTTATTTCTAAATATCGTAACTTTTTCGCATCAATTCCGTGCAGCTGTTCATTCATTGTTTTATCTTTCCAATGTATTACTAATTTATACAGTGAAGGAAGCGAGGAAGTAATGTTTGCGAGCCGGAAAGTGGAATGATTTATCGCAGACCAAGTTTGAAGATGCAGGGAGCGTAAGGAAGTTAAGGGACGGAAAGAATCTTGGTCAATGATATCAATGTATTTAAGACCGTTTAAATTTAAATGTGACAAATCATTTAAACCTTTAAAGCTATTTGGCGTGATTCTAATGACGGGGTTATATGAAACATCCAAAATCTTGAGATTCTTCAAATGAATCCACATCTTTGGCACTAAAGAGGTAAGTCTGTTATGGCTAATGTCTAAGTGACGAAGGTTCACTAATCGTCTAACATCAGTCTCTTTAAAACTGTTAATGTAATTAGAAGTCAAATTGAGACTCGTTAAGTTCGTTAAAGGTAGATAAGGCACCGACTTTAAACTTATGTTTGCAAGATTCAAATGCCTTAAGTTGGGAAGGTTGTGAAACAGTTCCTTAAAGTTTGCCTTTATAGAGTTGAAACTTAAGTCCAAGCGACGTAAGCCACCAAGACTGGAAAACGTGTTATCAGATAGTACCGTTAGCAGATTGCCTCCTAAGCTCAAGCTTGATAGGAACTGTGTGTTCCGAAATATGTTGCCGTCCAAATATTCTATCCTGTTGCCTGTGAAATCTAGGTGTCGTAGTGTGAAACCTATCTGCGACAGAGCTGTGACTGGAAACAGTGATATCTCATTAAAACCTAAATCTAAATGCTCTATTATAGTGTTTTTGAAGCTATCCCTAGGTAGTAGTCTAATGTTATTGTGGTCCATTTTCAAGTATCGCAATTTTCTTAAATTATAAAATTGTTCTACAGATAACTGCGATATTGCATTGAATGACAGGTCCAATATTTGTAATGATACTAAATCAGAGAATGATTTTCTTTTAATGACACTAATGCTATTTTTATGTAAATCTAAGATTTCTAAGAAGGTGGCTTGACCAAATGCTTCACTTACAATGTGTGTAATTTTATTGTGTGATAATATGACATGTCTAATCGTATATTCTACAGCGATAAAAAAATTCGTTGGCACCTCATAAAAATCATTGTAAGAGCCGTCAAAAATTTTGATAGCAGTTGGAGTATCTCCTTCTATAAATCTTATAAAATTTCTGCTTACATTTACAGTAAAAGTTACGTATTCGTTGGAGACATTATGTAACGAGTTGAGATACAAATAACTTAAGTTGTTACACTGAAGTTCTAGTATCTCCAGTTTGGGTAAATTAGCGAATGTCTTTGTCTCCATTGACTCAATTATATTGCTCGCGAGAGATAAATATCGTAAATTAGATAAGTTTGAAAATGTATACTTTGTTAAATTACTGATTCTGTTGAATGATAAATCGAGATTTGTTAATTCTGGGATATGAGTAAAACTATCCTTGTTTATGGAACTTAGAAAATTATAAGACATTCTTAAATTGCTTATACTCGAAGAAACATTGTTACTGTGTTCATCTACAAATATTTCTATAATCCTATTGTAATCTAAATTTAAATACTTTAGGTTCGGATACGCTGCAAGGTCGCTTATTTTAAGAATGTGAAAATCATTGTTGTCAAACGATAGCCAACTGAGAGTTTCAAAACCGTCGTCAACTTCGATTGGAAAGTAGCCACTGAACAGAGTTGAAGACGACTCCAAAACGTGCAGAGTGCCCGATAAATTAGAGAACGACTGTGGATGTACATAGTACAGATCGTTAAAGCTTAAATTGATTTCTTTCACTGGCAAGCTAACAGGAAATACGTTATTATTTATCTGTGCAATCCTGTTACCTTTCAAGTTTATAGTCCCTAGAGAAGTCGACCAATCTTGGAATTCGTTGGGTAGTAAATTAGATATCTTATTGTAGCTAAGGTCGAGATAACGAATTGAACCGGGCTCGAGAGCTTGGAGCGTGGAAGGCATGGAAGTTAGGAAGTTCCCGGCGAGCGACAGCGTTTGAATACGAGCCGGCAAAGGCGGTGCCTCCTCTAACTCGTTGTAAGCTAAAGATAAATGACGCAGTCGCAAAACCTGCGCTAGACTGTCCGGCAAATAGGACAATTTGTTGTGTTCTATTTCTAAATGTTCGAGCGAGTTCTTCAACGACATAAATAGTTCCCGAGAAATAGACGTCAATTTATTATAGGAAATAGACAGACGCTCTATTCGATTGTTCATAAATACCGACTTTGGTATCTTGCTCAATTCGTTTAGGTCTAAAATGATCTGTCTGATTTGAATTTCTCGAAATAGGTAGATTTCTATGTCATCTCTTATTTTATTATTACTTAAGTCCAGTTTCTCTAGCCGTTTCGTTTTATTGTGTATGCAGGTGTCATTCGTATGAAAGGCAATTAAATTATGGCGGAGGTGTAATAATTGTAGTCTTGGGAGATTGAAGATTAAATCGCAAGAGAGCTCGTAAAGGAAGTTATTCGATAACTTTAGGACAGTTAGGGATTGAGGAAGGGAATCATAACTGATACTGCGTAAATAATTGCCCTCCAAGTCTAACTGCAACAGGTGATTTAGGGTGGAGAGAGCTTGAGGTTTCAAATGTGAAATATGATTATTACTCAATGATAAACTAGTTAGTGTATCTTCTAAGTAGTGCCATCTTATTTCTGGTCCTATATGCGATATTAAATTGCTGAAAATAGAACAAATATATAGATTAAGAACTTTATATCCGTTTCCTAAGAAGTTGTTACGAAGTAATTACGACGCTCTTTGAGTTCTAATAGAAACTGTCTGACGATATTTTAAAATGTATACTTTATAAAGGAATCGCGATAGCTACAACGGGTCATATAAGTATTACATGACTTATAAAGAGTAAATCTATAATACGTACTTTTGTAAATTAAGCCAATTTAACACTCTCAAATCATTTAGGCCTTGTTCCGGTATTTCTGTAAATTCGTTGTAACCAAGATCTAGAGATGCCAAGGAACTTGCCATTGAGCTGAAAAAAAGGAATCGATTTAATACACTGAAGTCCTGCAAATTGGCATAAAAACGATATATCTAACAAAGTAACACAAACGAGTGTGTTTTGTGGGGTTGATTAAGAAGGCATAAGTCTCAACGTTTTACATCCTCAACTGGTTTCGTAAATATAGAAGAATCTCTTCACAATTGTACTCCCTTTTGCAATAATAATATCGATGAAATAGATTATAAGACGTCTTTAAATCTATCCAATCGATCTACTCATATATATATGTTAATAATATACTTGAGACTTTTAAGAAAATGATAAGCTCTTTGCTGTATTTTATTAATATTTATATGATATTATTGAGCAATTTAGTGTTTTATTAATGTAGTATAATGTATTGTGAACAATTGTGATGTAGTTGGTAAGTAAATAAATACCATATCTATGTGTTTCTAAACTTCGACTCGGTTATTTCAAAGGGATTATTGCCCATATTCGGCGATTAGCACAGGTCTTAAGTTAAAGACGTTGAATTAACATTTAGAATTTCTATTTAGATAAAATTGACGCAAATAAAAGAGTTATGTTTACCTCAGCGCATGTGCTTCGATGTAGGTTAGTTTATTTGCTACTAGAACTAATGTTTGTAAATGCAATCCGTCCAGAGCACTCTCAGTAATTATTTCTAAATTTGACATACTTATATCTAGGTGTTGAAGTTCTATCCGGGGCCATTCTGAAAAATAAAACACGGTCAATAATTGAAAGAAACCGTATAATAAGTTAAATATTTGCGTAACAATGAAGGGGCAAGTTCCAGACAACTCTACGGTATGAAAAATATTTCCCCCCATCTTATTTGTAGCAATTAAAGAGAACACATGGAATTGCTGAAGCGTTGGAAAGCGGGTCAAATATATTAATACATGAAATAGGTTTAAATCAATTAGGATAAGATATTGTTTTATAATTGACGGCTTTGTTAATGGATAAATGATAACAGCTAACTTAAACCTTTTATTCATACAAAATAAATCAGTAATATTCTAATAAGATTTTTTTTTGTTTTAAATAGTGTTTTTTTGTGTTTTTATGACGAAAAGAGAAAATTACTATAGTTAAAGAATTGAATTTTCATTGTATTGAGATATACTGGAAAAACTATTAACCAGTTTCCTATAATCACGTCAGTTGTTATAGTATATCAAAAATAACTTTAACTGGGTTTCAAACCTTTTAGCATACCTTAATTTATAGTTCTTATAAATAAAAGATTTGGACAGGAGACTTCTTATTTTCATATTGGATTTCTTATTTACTATTGTCTTTTATAAAGGATTTCTTATATGCGAGATGTACGTCATGTGGAATAGCAAATTTAGTCTACATATACAGACATAACAAACATGGTTTCTTCCCCTTCTTACGCATTACCAAGGCAATAGTAAATAAAGGACCGACATATACTAGTTCTACGTTGCTCGATATAGAGTATATATGAACAAGACTTCCGTTATGGTAGGATTCAAGCATTTGTCGAGACTTGTATGGAACACAAATTCGTAGTTGCTCGAGATCGAATTTTAAAGTATTCAAACTCTATCGAACATGTACGCTCACATGAGTACCTCCATTCAAAATAACTACTCGTAATGCAAAGAACTAAGTTAAACTGATTTTTATTACTACATACTAAACCTGTACTAAACACGTGAGCCTGGCAATTAAGTGTTACTAATTTAAAGGAGCATGTTTTCTTCGAGCAAAGAAATTAATGTCAGTTGTATTTTGTGAACGGTAGGCAGTTATCACTACTTTGGGCTCTGCTGTAAAGCCTAGGTCATCAAACACAACGTTTATTGCTTGTTTAATAGCTACGAAGGCGTTTTAACTTTACTACATTTTGTTTTCCGCAATTTTAACTTTAGCATTTGGTAAATGTATAAAGCGAATTTGAAATCGCAACTCGATTAAATTCTTATGACAAATTATGATTGACACGACTTGCTTTGCGATCAAAAATGATTATCGTTTTACAAGATAACATGAAAATTGATCGTTATTGCAATGGATATTAATTTCCAAAACTATATAGAATTCATTATTACTATTTAATAATAATATTTTACTCTATATCGTTACCCTATTAAGGCGAATCTATGCAAGGTCCAATCAAGGTACCTTGCATAAATTTGAACTTAATCGTTACTAATTCAATAAATAAAAAGAATAACCACATAAAAACTATACCTGGAAACCTATGCAATGGCACGGCTGTACAGGACATATGTGCAGTCCTGCAGGAGCAAAGGGGGCTTCCAGAGCAGGGCTCCAACCTTTCGGGGGCCAGGGCTCCCACCACGATGCAAGCGGCCAGAGCCGCCAAACGCAGCGCATGCCGCCCTCTACCATCGTCCAACACCATCACTGGAATAAAAAATATTTGTTATTATTATATTCTTCTATCTAATATATAAAATTCTCGTGTCACGGGGTTCGAACTTGAACTTCTCAGAAAAGGCCTGACCTGACGGCTAGTATTATATATAAATATTTATTTCAAATTGCATCGTATTTATTATAAATATGAACAATGCCTCTCGGTCCATCTACTATTTCACGACTAAGCCACAACACAGATTTGGGTGAAATTTGAAATGATAATAGTTGAAGAACCTTTTTTCTTCAATATGAATATTTCACGCGCAGATCTCAAAAAAGCTAGCCTTTAACATTAAATAGAAACAAAATGTTTATGTCAATTTAGTCTAATGGAGCGTGGTTCACTTGAGAGAATAACTCAATGTTGCACCATTGTGGTTTTCTCTCTCTACAATAAACTTATATTCGTATTGTGAAGAAAATAGACGGCGTCATACTTTAGGTATATGTCGACCTGCCGTTTGACCCGTCTGTGAGGTCACAGAGCTATATACAGAAATTTGATAATTTAAATATGCAGAAATGTATTGTGTTTAAGTTTAATTGGTAAACAAATAATGAACTCATGTTAGTAAAATTTCGTATCTTTCTACATAACAATGTAGCGATGTGAATTATGTGTTTTCTAAAAAATCGTATTTTCAAATAATTCATTAAATGACGTTATTTTAATATGGTTTCCTAATAGAAAATGTTTTCAATACTATACGTAAATATGTGCTTACACCAGACTACATTTCATGAAATTGCAATTAAATGAAATACTAAAACATAAACATGTTGCCACCATTTCATGGTAACCTAAATTTATTTGTGTTTATTAAACTATTTACAACGATATAGTAGACGTCAATAAGTTGTTGCCATGACGTATGTTTTACACATATGTACTAATAATAAAAATTATTAATAATTCTTATTAGTATATAATATATTATAGTATATAGTATATGATATATATGTAAGTATTTATATTATATTAATACCAATGTTCAAAATGTATAAAAATAAAATTAAATATATCCGTTAAGACGATTTATTTGTAATGACGCATTGTAATAGGTAGCCGAAATAAAACCCTCCTTTCGAGGGTCACTCTTTGACAAATGTTTTGTAGAAAGATGCTATTTTGGATCGGCCTCGTTAATTAAGAGACTCACATAGTCTTGTCTCGATATGTGCCGTAAGCAAAACAAAAATATTTTTTAAATTCAAATAATTTGTTCTGGGAGCGCCTTGAACCAACAAACAGATGTAACATTAGTATTTATTATGAATGGGTAATATCATAGTGAAAAAGAATGAATTGATACTTCAAGTGCGAAATAGTCATATTTAATTAATAAAAAATCACGAATTGCGCCCACTTTCAATGAATTTCTGTCGATGTTTGAGTTTTATACATAAAATTGAGGACTAAAATCCTTCATTAATTCGAAATTATTAATGAGCACGGTTCTATTAATTAAGGAGCTGCTATTTAAAGCTGAAATTTCAGAAATTTCTTCGGCTCAAAAACCGAAATGAATTTTACTAAAGATTTTTAGTTAACCGGGCCAGAGCTAAGATTAACAAGTTGAAGTGTCCGTGACCTGTTTCACTTTTCGTGGCAAATTGCTTAGAATTTTTTTAACAATACTGATATTTCTAGTTGAGATTTTTGTTTTAATATTTTAGGGAAGTTCCTGTAATTGTTAACTAGTGTATCTCGTCATCGCTGTTTATCGTGTACAGATTGTTCTTTGAACGCGCTTCAAGAACAAGAGGTCAAATTATATTTGCTGGATAGACCAATTATTCAGGATGACTATAGACTAACATCACGCTATGAATGAATAAGCATTTCGTGCTTCCAAATAAGATTTGATTTTATATGTATACTCTTAATATCAAGTTTCAATATCGATTTTTAAATCAAAACATATAGGATCCATGAAAATGAATCATTCTTTTTATAGAACTTCGGGCTGGAAACTCATCTGATCTTAAGTAGCCTCCAATAGGCACTCACATTTCTAGAATGCTAGTGACTGCGTTGCCGGCATTTTAAGCGATTCCCTCATTTTGTTGAAGAAGTCTTAGTCGTTCGAGAATAACTCTGATTCCACATAGCGCAAGTGAAAGTGCCATCGGAAGCGATTACAGAAATGGCGGCTGTCGATGATACAAATAGAATTTCGTATTCTGCAGATATTTATTTTTAAATTTTCCAAACAATAAACGGATTAACTCTTAAAATAAATATACGTTAATATTTCAACGTGTTTTATTGCATTACAGCAATTGAAAAATGTGATTAAATACGGCAAAATATTTATTTCGCGAATGTTGAACGCTATTTAAAGTCGAGCCAGACTTTATTGGGTAAATGTTTATTTGCATATGACACGTAGGGAATCATTAAAGAGTCATTTATGTAACAGTCATCTGACAAGTATTCTAAAATAGAATTATTAAAACTCCCGTCACGTATACTAAAATGTCACGTACGTATAAATAAATTAAAACGAAACTGGCTCAAAATATACGTGCGTTTTTACTATGCGATGTATTATTTCAATATTCAGACCGGGTATCAAACGATCAATACGGTTAAGCATCGCGAATTGCAGTCAAGTTATTAATGGGTTGCTGGTAGATCATAATCATCATAATCTTTTAAAGTATGTGCCTTTAGGCTGGCTATCTCAAGATATATTAGAAGATATGATTTACGATATTAATATGTCTATTCCCTTTGACATTAAACATTAAAATGAATAATAACCTAGAAAATATTATATGAATGTTCAGTCTGTACACACTTTTAAATGGAATTGCATTCTATTGTTTTCATTGTTAATGTTAGATTTTAAATTTTTGTTTCCGATATTCAATTGTTTTTTTCAAACGTACCGTTGTTGATTTGCAAGTTTTGCTTTGTTTGGTTGGATAGAAAAAAGTTTTTATAGTTAGATTTGTTGGAATTGATTTGTTCGTCAGAATAATATGAGTTTTTAAGTTAATGTGTATAATTAGATTATAAATAACACGATCATGACTGTTCATTCATGAACTCATTGCTACAATTTGCCAATACTCTTCCAATTGTGGCTGTGAAAATGCCAATGGGATGCCAAAAGACGAAAGAGTATTGTTTAGTTGTTTTTAGTCAACTGAAAATTTTCACATTCAATCACAATCTAAAAAAGAACCTGTCATTTTAGATTTTTATATCCCCTACAGCGTACACTTAATATGAGAATTACTTCAATGGTAAAGGAATCGAAATATACGAATAAATTTTGAAACTTCAGGTTTTAACGAGCAGATCAACTTCAAGATATGTATTAATTCAACCTAACGATAACAATACCCACGCTAAGATAATCCGAAAATCCATAGGGCTAATGTTTCCATACCATGAGAGTAAATTTGCAAATCATTTGCAAGCTTATTTGCATAAGAAAAGCAATGCACAAATGTAGTCTTTGAATCGTGCTGCGGTGCTCGCGTTCCAGCAACTTCTGGCGAGCTTCCAAATTTTATTTCCTCTGCTATTACCTCGTGACAGCGTGAAAATAATTCAATAGTGTGGAAACAATTTCTTTTTATATATTAGGCACCGTTATTACACTCTGTATTTTGAATGCGGAAACACGTAGGCACAGATGTTTCTTTCTCCACCTATTACGATAGTTTGAAAGCATTATGTAATGAAAATAATACATCTATAGTGCATATTGTAAATTCAGCGATGCAATAGTCCAATAGTAATTTTGGGCATTGAATGGTTTCCTCCAAACGCTTACGTACGGTGACATAACTTCAATGATCATATACAAAATCCCCAAATCTCATTGAGGTGGTTGTGGGACTTCTAGATGTTAAAATCTATGCTTCACGATCGACAATTCAAATTAAGCCCTAGATGAAGCCTTAAAATTCGCCGAGGCCGCAAATCTATTTTACAATCGACAGCTGCTATGAATGCAAGTAGAACTTTATAATGAGGCGTATAATATTATGTCGTGTCTGTTATTGCAGCAAAAGTTTTGGTTACGCTTAGTTTGCTACGAACTTATTTCTGCCTTTATTAGCTGCATGTTTGTGCAATATTTTATGTAACTGTTGGGTAAATACTACAGTTAATAAGAATATATAACGTTTTAGGTTTATTATAAGTGTAAAAAAGGTTATAGAAACATATGAAATCTGAATTAAAATCCTATTTAGCCACTAGTTTAGATGAGTATTTTTATTACGATTGCGTCTATGACCATATTAATGCAAAAGTATGTCTTCTATGCACACAACCGAAAATCGTCAAAATGCTTTAAGGGCAATATCACATCACAGATAAAGATGAAATTAATTATAATAGTCCAAATTCAAAATTTAAAAAAACATAGAAATATTTTTAAATCATCACCTGCAAAGCTTGAAAAGGGTTATATATAAAAATCTAACCACACGATTTTAATGAATTTAATACATGTGTAGTTGGTAGTCCATTAAGGACTCAGACAGGGTGGGGCTCCATTTTATGATCTGCACCAAAGGGTGAACCACTCGGAAAAGCTTCATAAATGTCAATTATTGATAAGGTAAAATATTTTAACACCATGTGGTAACACAATGAACTACATATATTTTACTTGTAATTGAAATTTGATAAGTCGCACGTATAAAATGAATTTTAGGAGTTTCTTTCATAATTCCTGTTTCCGCTAAGTTTGTGAGATGACAATTAAGAAACTATTTTATGAACGCGAACTGTTAACAAATTCCGTATTGATGAAAAACTTTCGAGAGTACCTAGTTTCATCTACGCTACTCGGGCGGATACTTAAACGCAAATTACCCGGTAATTTAAAATTCTTGGCGCGATTCATGAATAAAATATTACCACTAATGTTCTGTATAACGAAGTCATTTTATAGAATGTTTTTATAAGTTACATAGTATTAATTACCCTTATTAAACCAAATATTTGATAAACATATGATGACGAGTGATAAATGAAAATGAAGCGACTTTTTTTATGGATAAAGCGAGTTTGTTATTTCCAGTTACGGCTCTCAAGAAAATGTGAATCATAAGATAAGAAATCAGCGCAATTAATAAGTGGTGTAATATTTTACGCATAAAAAGGGTGTAAATTTCAATTGCATTAAAGGCCGGCAACACACTCGTAGCTCTCACGTCTTTGCAGGTGTCTATGGACGGTGATAAGAACTAATAAGTAATCTGGTTTGACGCCCCATTTCATACAAACAAATATTTCGCAGGAAATCGATTCCTAGCTGAAGTAAAAAATACTTTAATTTATTTAAGTTGCTATTCATCGTGCAACATCAAGTTTAATCTTAAAGTTACATATTTAACATCACAAATGTAAGATTACGCCTATTACTCGTTAAAATAATTCGTTACAAACATTCAAACCTCTTTATTGTAGTAAATACAGATTAATAAATAATTAACTATTACTCCAAGTCTAATTTAAATAACAGATAGTGTGCAGTGAATTCAAATTAAAGCTTAAACTAAATCTTTAGTTGTGTCGAAACACGAAACATGGCACTGTAACCAGGGTACTGACAAGGTCTTAACAAAGCTCTAACTGCGAGTGTACTCTGCTTTTATTTCATGTTTACTCCGAACGTTTCAGCTAATTAAAGACTTGCACCTTGTTTTCGTATTACACCTTATAGAATGATTATACTGGAATAGCTATCATGTAGTTTTCTTAAATATCGGGACATACTAGATTGGTTAATATATAAAATATATAAAATTCTCGTGTAGCAGTGTTTATGGTTAAACTCCTCCGAAACGGTCTTCCCAATTCTCATGAAATTTTGCTGATATTGGGTAGGTCTGAGAATCGGACACATATTTTTCATCATCCTAAATTTTTTTTTATATTTGTTCTATGGATAAATACCAAATCATACCCAAATTTTTTAACCATCTACGATCAACCCCTATTTGTTATTTATTAATTGAAAAATGAAATCACAGGTAGGGCAAAACAACTTTTGGCGGGTAAGCTAGTATATATATAGTTCCAAATAGTTATAGCTCCTAAACTCTATAATGTGGACTGATCCGGGTACTAACCTGGAACCCTCTGTGTACACTGTGCTTGCTTTCAATTGAACAATTGACATTAGCTTTTTTAAACATAAATCACCTAGTGTTTTAAATTACGGTATGTAATTTTCTTTTCTTCATAGCTCACACTATATCTTTCCAAACCTGGCCATTAACCATAATCAATATTTAAAAAGCAATTACAATATCGGAAAATGAGACTCGTTGGCTGAGTGCAGTTTGTTGCAGGAATTTCGCGATTTCTGCTTAACTAAATAACTTTTCACTTTTAACCTCATCTTGAAAGACATGAGTTTTCATCAAAAGTGCATCTAAATAGATGTTTACTTCTTTTTTTAATAAAACGTCAAAGAGAATCGTCATACTTTGAATAGTGGGAATTATTGATAAACTTTTAAAAATAGTAAGAAAAGTAAAAATAAATTTAAATACCATTGCACCGCGAAATTGCTAGTTTCAACACGGCTAGCCACATAATCGTTTTATTGAAGGTAAAAAATATAGGTCTCATGATTATTATCCCGTTTACATCCCTACCCTAAGAGTTTTTCATACCCTTCGTCAGCCACTAGCCTTTAGTGACAGAGGAAAAGCATAAAAAAACGTTTCTGAGCTCACAACGGAGAAGAGATCGAGTGAAAATGTGCATCTATGCAAACGGTGAATCTTTTGAGAAACAATATATTTTATAGTTCAATACAAACATAATCTTGAAATTTAGAGCAACATAGTCGGTTAAAATATTTACTTAAATAATACATTATACTACTATTAAAAGTCGTGTTTATACTGCATGTAACAATTTTTTTATGATAAACGCAAATAAAGAGAACTGAATATTCATCAGCGTTGACCTTAAATCTAAATAAAAATGGAAATGAAAAAAAAAAACAACCAAATGAAAGAAATTAAAAATGAAAGCTGCCGTTAGTGCTGAGCTTATAACTAAGAAGCGGAAAATAATTGTGAGTAGAAATGTTACTCTAGTCTACTAAATAACTGAGTTGGCGCAATGAGTGACAAGCCCGCTCCCGGTTCGATCCCCGGTACGGTCTATATATGTGTCATGAGCAAAATATATGAATAAATTATGTTAGCCGATTCTCAGACCTACTCAATCCACTCACAAAGTTTTATGAGAATCGGTCAAGCCGTTTCGGAGGAGTATGGGAACGAAAACTGTGACACGAGAATTTTATATATAAGATTTATTTGGGGCTAACCGACTATGTGTTTATATCTTATCAAATTGACTATAATTACCGGGGATGGAATCCGTAACCCTTTGTTCAGCAATCAACATTGTTACGAATGCGCGAACTGGGTCGCCCAATATATATATATATATATATATATTTTTTTTTTTATATATATATACTACATCTGTCTAGTTTAAGAGTATCAGTATAAGAGTACACTAACTATTATATATGTAAATATAATTCTGAAAGTTTCTAAAACAACTACAAGTATGCTATTAATTTGGTAGATGAAAACGTCTCAGTTCAGAATGAGACTCGCGGAATTCTAACGTTCGCTTTGCCATTGTCGTATTCATTCGTATTCATTCAAGACTTATAATTTTGTTAAAAACTTAGCCAGTTGTACAAATAATATGAAGGTACATATTGTACCTCTAGACCTTTTTCGAGTGAATTCAATTTTCATTAAATTTAAACCGATTCCAACAGAACAGAAAATGATTCATTGATTCAATAATACAACCATTTATTAGCTTATGCATGTATGGAGCTAAATTTATATCAAATTTATATTTTTACTAAACAAAATGACAGCGTAAATACGTTAGGCAAAGATACTCGTAAATTATGTTAAGTTGAAATCCAATTTAATAATGTGGTAGACTTCAAGCTATAAATTTCGAAATACTAACCTCACGTACGTATTTTCAAAGGATTTTCGGCTTGAAAAAGCTCAGGTAGAAATGTTGTTTCTAAATTAACTTAATCTGTTAGTTTTAAAAAGTACTTTATTATAGTATATTTAATAATACGAACATTTCATTACAATTAACTAAAAAGAAATATAATTAATTAAAACTTAATACCTTTCATAAATTTGTGAATATTTTTAATTTAGTAATTTAGATAACTAATGAGTTAAATAATAAATTCCTGTAAGTAATACTGACAAACATATTACAAATTGCATCGTCACTCTAGTTGTGCTGACGTCACATATTGTAAATACTGACAACTAAACGTTTAAGGATGTTCTATCGGGTTATTTATTTGTAAAACAATAATAGGGATGCGGAAAAAAGAAAGTTCTCTTAAATCCTTAAGAACTCCTTAATAATAAGTTTCATATATGTGAAATTAAACATATTGGATAATACAATCTTATTCAGGTTAAACTGTAACGAAATCCGATGATACATAATCCACCCCCACTCGGGAGCATTTAATTTTTTATTGATGGCATTTTAATGGTTTCAAGCACGATCGTTTCATTCGACACTTGGATGATGAATGACTATGGAAATAAAATTTATTTGCTCAGCTAAAACGCAATTTGGCAAGTTTAATTCGAGCGGAAAGGAATATTATGAAATTGATTTCTTTCAAACCATTCTGCTCATCTTAAATAAAGAGAATGGCTTCGGAATCGATTCTTCCTCAACATTAACTACTTATTATTGGGTCTAGACTTGACAGTCTAAGTTGAACTGTACTTAGTTAAATACACTATATTGTCCACAATTCTGTACTAATTTGATATTTAGTTGGTAATTTTATTAACCTTTGAGTAATGAGCATTTGTGCTTTTGGGACATATGGACCAAAATAACTATTTAAATAAAATACTATATAACGGATTACGACGCCAATTATTACTAATATTATTTATGCTAACGTTTCCATTGCTTTTCAGGCAAAAAAGTGACAAGTTTCTGATTTGAACTATGACAAAATTTCTATATTACGAAGGTAATTATATTGATATACTTGGCTGTGTTAGTCTTATTTAAGATATATTAAAGAGTTTTACTTAACAAATGTTCGTACACTATGCCTACTTATGAATTGATAAAGAAAAACTTCCTGTTGAAATTAAATTATTACCTAGTGAGTTTGGCGCCAGAGATCGATATTGCAAGCACATTGATGCAGTGCCGTGATTGATGCTATATCGAAATCGGGCTATAAAGCAACTGCATCCTGTTTTTGCGCGCTTTAGCTCAGCTTTGGAATAGACAGATTACGTCCGGAAATTGATTAGTACCATAATATATTGTATGCTGACATGTTAATAAAATTATTTTTTTTTGAATATATATTCCTCATGTATACAATGTAATATAGATTTTATAGTACTCGTATTATGTTAGATATTCATTTAAGTGGATTTTACAACTTTAATACATAACAAACAAAAGCTGATATGTCCATAGACAACGGACTTGCGTACACACACGTATAAGAAACAGTCGTCTAATACAACGATTGATGTAAAAGTGAACCGTTTTTTGCTAATGGTATTTTTTTAAATACATTACGTTGCTACGAGCTACGACAATTACTACGTAGCATACTGCGTAGCGTATAATAAGTGTGTTTCTTTTAAATATAAGTATAGATATAAAAGCTAAAAGCAAATTCATCCCCAAAATTTACAGCTTGTCGACGATTCCAACCACTCTGTGTGTTTTGGAAAGAGGAAGTAGCTGTTACTCCCACCCAATAACAGTGATATGAGCACAGTATTCCATTGGTCATGTGGTATAAGAGGTTATAGAAGTTTCGTTTAAGGCACAGTTGATTATATAATTAAACGAGATTAAGATGTTAAAACCCGAACGTTCTAGTAAATTATTTAACCTTTCATTGCAACTACACCAGCATATACCTATATGTATAGGAACGGACTTTTTACATTGACATATATAAGAAACAGTCGTCTAATACAACATTGACGTAAAAGTAAACCGTATTTTGCTAATGGTATTTTTTAAAACATTACGTTGCTACGAGCTACGACAGTTACTACGTAGCATACTGCGTAGCGTATAATAAGTGTGTTTCTTTTAAATATAAGTATAGATATAAAAAAGCTAAGGCATTATACCATTCAAAACTTCCCTTCAAACTTCTAATGTCTAGTAAAGTTTTTTAGGGAAATCAACTATCGGAAATTCGGCAGGCGCAGAGCATAGAGGAATTCCCACACTTATCCAATGACACCCGTCCTTTGAATTGACTAATGGAGTACGAATCGTTCTACACTAGTATTATTAAACTTGGAGTGAACTCTGCAGTGACTTTTGAATTCCTTTATTGTGTTGCCTGGCTAATGTACTAATGAATTTGATTAGGTTACACTTTCAGTAAATAGGCTTGTGCTAAATTAGTCATACTACAAAGCGCACTTTTAATATTCCTTGCGTGACGGGAAGTCGTGATTTTTTGTATATAAAAATAATGTTCTTGATTTTAGAATGTTGAATAGCAAAGATGACCATTAAAATATGTTAAAACTCTAATTAATAAATCAAGTGTTATAAATAAAATATTAAACTTAAAGATAAACAATTTCGAATTTTTGTTTGATCTCAGGTGAGTTTTAGTTGCTGAATGCGTTGGTGTATAATTTGTTTTAGAAGAAAATTTTATTTCTATAAATACAATTTTCATTCCAGAGCAACTCGCGTTTATTTATATTCGACTCAGTTTCATTTATTTCTTTCTTTATACAAGTACAACAATATTTGCTCTTAAATATAAATAATGGTTCTTATTTGATTTTGTCTAACATATTAAATTAATCAGATTTCATTCCTTTCCTTGCATGAATTTAATTTTTATCGCTTTTGAAATTGAAAAAAGAACTAATTATTATGTCATGAATATAATAACTATAAAAAACAAACTTATAATATTGCATTATTCTATATAAACTAAAAGCTTATTCTTCATAGACATACTTATATAATATAATTTATAATTTTTATTTTTTTAATTTATTGTGATATACAAGTAACTTAAACGTGATATTGTAAAATTGTTAGTTAACGCTAAAATAAAAAGAATAAACCGTAAGTAGAAACGGTTTAAATAGTCAGTCTATATTACAATGAAATGTTAATTTAAAATTATTTATTTCTTAAAGTAATTCTTGCTCTGGGTAATAATTTCCTATGTTTAACTATATATACTATTTTTATTTTAATACCAGTAGTATTGTATTTGTGTTGAGATATTTGTTGCCTGGTTGGGTATAATATTGATAAAAATGTTGTATGCAGTCATATGTTTATCAGTTGTGTTAGAGAAGCATGCTTCTTTAAGTTGCTAAACTGTTCTGTATTAATTATAAAATAATGATAAGCCGTTTTTAATAATTACTCTTGTAATATACGGTAATTTTCGTTATATTTAAGTGTGTTATTTCGTTTTCGTTATGTTATTATATGTTTGATATATAAAACATATTATGTATTTGACAAATATCGTTTATATTCGCTATATCTTCTTTAGATATATGTAAATGTGACGTAACACTCGCAATAATCAAAGACAGTATAATGTTATGGGATATATGGGAATCGTGCTGCGTCACTGTTTTTGCAAAGCCTGCTCTTGCTTGCTTTTCAGCAGAGAAGTCACTTGAGAAGAAAATAAACAAAAGAATCCTGTTTTATTTCAACACTCAGTTATAGCATTGTAGTTGTGTTTGTCGTCCATGAAAACGTAATCCTCGGTACAATGAGGTAGCATCTTAGCGTGTATAGTGCCGCTCAACATGAGAACATTTATCTAAAGGCTCTATGTCGTATAATGTTTTATACTTAAGTTTTATGCGAAATATCTCTTCATATATTCTTTATTTTTAATAATAAATTATTACATGTTTTTGTTTTTGATAATATTAGGAGACATGTGAAATGGGGAATATTATTGAATTGCTTTTGTGTAATAAATATATATATTTATTACCAGCCATATTTTTGATATGAAATAAATAATTGGACCCTCTATGAGCGTCGTTCTTACGTTTCCATAGTCCTTTCATTTATAACAACAAGACCGCTTTCGAAAATTTTCCGCTTTTGAAAATTTTATTTTTTTAATCATACTGAAAGATTCGATTTTTTGATAAATGATATTGATTTAGCTTTGTAAATATTCATGAAATTAGAGATGGCTTTAAAATAATGAATAATATAATAGTACAACTAAGATGGAAAAGGAGCGTGCTGTTAAGGAATAATGCATGGTTCTGAGAGTTACCAAGACTAACAATAAAATAGTAGAAATCAAAGCGAAGACAAACAATCTAAGAAATCATTTCAAAGCCTATGAATACATAGGCTTACAAAGAAATATCTTTGTGTTAGTCTGTGTTTAATTATGACTAAACATTCAGTCTTCTAATTTTAATAATACCGTGTTTATTATTCAGGGATAACTATATATTCGTAAAATGAGCTGTGTCATTGAATATTAATATCTCTATAACCACACAGTAGTCAAGTATAGTAATTTTTGATATTACACTACATGAGTAATGTCCCATTTTAATATCAGTAATTATTGAGCATCGAATGGTTTATTTTTGATAAATAATTAACACTCTGTAATTTTGGTATATCAAGGTTGAGTACATTATTAATCGTTATAATTAATCTGTAACGGAAATAAGTTAAACTCGTACTAATGTATGTAATCTCATAGTTTTGTAGAAAATAAAATTTTCTATACTTCTTTCATATATGAATTGTGTTACAAAACATTGAATTACAATGAGAATAGAAGCTTATTACGATTGGTTTAAAGCGTAACATGAGATAATATCTTCTATAATAAATGAATATCTTATTATGTATTTAAATTAACTGTATAGAAGATATTTTAGCGGGCATCAGTAAAGTGACAAAAAGAAGAGACGAAAAACAGGAAGAGCCAAACATTAAATAAAATCGTTCCACTGTTTTTGTGAATTGTGTTTTGTTTTGTAGTTGACTTTATATAGGACGATATTTTAGGACATAATTATGTTTTACCCTCGAGATATAGACTCCAACACAATTTTATTATTTTATAAAATCGTTTTTAAGGCAATTATGGCTTTATTAAATAATTATAGAAGCATAATTCATATGACAGTATTGGTATTTTGGAGGTTGGCGATGGGGAGGCCGAATCGACGGCTATTGAAAAAATACTTTTATTATTATGTTTTTGTAATAGCAGATCTTTAAATAGTGATCCGATGTAATATATTAAATGTTAGCTATATTAAAGCATTCCTTTTGATGTTTCAGATTAAGATAATTTAGCGACATAAAATTAAAACGAAGTTCTGGCAAGCGACTGTGAAACTTAATATAATATTCTCTTATAGATCACAAGATGTAGTTAAGGAGTTTTGGTAATTATAATTAGTTTCGAACAGCTTTAATCAAGATAATTAATATCTCAATTGTGAGACTATAATTTGAAACTTAATTGAAATTGTAATGAGTATAAAATTTTGAGAGTACACAATTTATGTTCAAGGCTTCTATTGTTAATTAGATGTACGTGTGAATTTTCCTTTTACAAATACTGGTGAGTTTATTTTAAATTGTGTTCAATATATATACATCTATATATATAGTTCTATAACTAGATTGTCAAATGCTTATTAAACCAATTATAATGTACCCTCCTCAAACGGTAAACAAATTATTTAATTATGCTATGCAATTAAAATGTAGTTCAGAATAACACTTATAAAACATTTTTGAATTAATTATTCCGCCAATAAATTCACTGACCGCTATCTGTTTTAATTTAATTTGGATTTTACTTACTCATTAAAATTGCGCCTAGTTCAAGAGACTATTTGTTACAAACTGGGGCTCGTAGATGAGCTAACGAACTAGGGCTTGATGAATTGGTGTTCTAAATACATGATGTAGTATCCATTCCGGCTATAAACAAACTTTCTACCGTTATTAAACCGATAGATCAACTCCGATACGGCAATCTATAGCCTTACTAAATCGAATCTTAATTATACTTAACCATTCGAAATAAGAATAAATAAAAATCGCACTGACACTCTATAATTAAAAAAATACTTACGAATAGTTGAAAATCACATCACTCAACACAAGTTTCAAATTCAAAGTTTAGCTACACGTGAACGTTTGCCGCAACTATCCGTCACTCGCGGATGCCTGCAGTGCCTTTAATTGATAACGAAACATTTTGAACTTGCCGGGTCGCAGTATAAGGGATGAACGGGACAGACGTCCGCTATGTCGCTGAGTAGGTTTCACACTGAATTTCGAAGGCTACAAAGGCCGCTTTGGGCAGGCGCCGCGAGCCTTTCATCTTCCACCTCAGCTACCTGGCCAGTCGTGTTCAACTATGCCGTAGTTATTCCGTACTTTCCCAATATTTGTACGAAAAAAATATTAATTCCGTTTCCCGGGAATTATAAAAAAAAATATCCCATAACTGTGCGCTATGAAAATATTATATGGACAGAAACAGCAGTAATAGGTTTAGATTGTAGCTTTAAAACATAATTGATATGATCGTCGGTAAATATTTTATCAGCTTTTACCCGAGCGTTTGACCGAGCGTTCGACATGCAAGTGATTCAATAGATCTTTAGCGATAAAAACTCTTACAAATATATTTTTTTACTCGGCGTTATATAGAATCACGTCAATACATTACAATAGTGTTTTGAATCACGACACCGATAGGGAAGGAATATGAATAATATAGACAAATGCTTACATTCAAATTTCTAGTTAGATATTTTATTTTTGTCCCTTGTATTCAAGAGTTTCTTTAATTTTTAATGATATTGTCGAAAGTCCCCGTTTTGTCAGAGTCTAGGGGGTATGGTTTACACATATCAGACGGTTTAGTGAGCACAGTTCTATATTATATACCCCTCGTGTTTGTATATGTCCTGTCCACTCCGGTTATGAGGAATAGTTATGTTCATTAAAAACCTATTAAAACCTCATCGTGAAAATAATTTTACTACTATAAGCTACACCCGCTATTTCCTGGGGTTTTATTTTGATACACTAATTAGGGGTTTTAAAAAAGTAGCATATATCTGGGACGATCAATCTTAATTTTAATGTCAGGAATAAAGTTGTATGATATAGTCGTAAGAGCGGAACCAACAGACATTCGCAGTTATACTATTTTATATATATATATATATATATATATAATATCAAATATTATATAGATAAAATATAATAAATTTAAATAATATAATATTAGATATTTTCACTATTCTATTATGTTATCACATGTATGATTTTTTCTACACGATGCCTAATAAACAATTTTTTGCTCCTTTTATCAATTCTAGCTACGAGATGTACCTATAACTGGGATTATTTAGGTTTACAAGTGGCTAAGCGGCTAAATGTAGATTAAGCTGGCTGCAATCGGATAAGCTCAGGTCCAGGAGACCACCGGCTTTAGTTTAAATACTATTGGGAAAATCGGAAATTTGGCTGTGACATTTCTTAGTTAGGTATTCCATTACTGATTCCTGACACGGTGAAAAACTAATTTTAAACCCTTAACACTTGCGAATCTGTTGGAAATAATAATTATTAATTATATCAATCCGATAAACTTAACATATCTCATAACATCTTACGTTAATGAAAAGAAAACCCCGAAGAGAAAAAGTTGGACTAATAATAGCAAGTATATATATAAAGTTATGTAAAACAGATAGGTTTGAATAAACTATCGTTTCAGATTTGGGTATAACATATTTTTCGTTAATGTACTAGTGGTCATATAGTAGTAAACTATTTATTTAACTTGACCTCATTAAGAAATAAATGTCATTTTGTAAAAAATAAAATATCATTAAACAATTATCAGATATACAATATAAAAATGTTTATGCTCTAACTTTCATTTATAACAAAATAATGTGAACTTGTCCTTATATTTTTATGTACGTGAAGACGTTGTTCCAACATTCCTTGAACTAAGGAGACGTTGTTATCAAAAACAGACTTATTCAGACTACAGAATATGTCAAGAGTGTAGGTCTGTGATAATTTTATATTTCGCGGTTATAATAACTTTGAAATATATTTCGACTTGAACTTTTAACCACTTCCTTGTATAAATAAATAATTTTCATGTGCTCATAAAAAAAACATAATTTACGTTCATAAGATTATAAGGTACGTAAAATTACGACTTTGCGACATATATAGAAACTTTTCATATATAAATATTATACCTACGGTCAACGTACGCTACCAGATTTCCATTATACATAAGGTAATTTTCTTCGTCCTATACGTATGTGTACGTTGACACACTCCTATGAATATTTTATAATGTATAAGCGCATAAAACCAACACGGCAGACATTTGTTAACAATTTATTATGCCTACTTTACATATTTGGAATATCCTCACCAAATGTTTGTCTGTAAACATAAAGTCGAGTGCATAAACAAAAAGGACTTGGCTATGAATAGAGAATTTCTTAAGTGAAAATATTTATCAGGGCCGAGCACACTTGTTCAAACCGCTCCAAAGGATCATAACATCATATCAAAAGAGCTCTTATTTTAACTATAGTAACGAAAAAGAGTATTGGTTTTGTCGGGTACTTCTTTGGAATGCAACAAAGGTTCTATCTATTAATATTTATAAAACATAGTTGCTTTAATCCAGATAAATATGATTCAAAGGAAGGAATAATACGGTATTGTCTTTAGCTTATACGATTTCTGTACATGTATAGGTATCGTACCTAATCCCGACAAATATGTACTAGACCTTAATCACTTCAGCCGTTATATGTAACTTAACATAATATATAGTTCTATAATAAGCGGTTAAAGTAATATTTACAAAATATAAAATGCTGACGTATTTACGTTTTGTGTACATTTTGATTTATTACAGTGATAATTTTGAATTTATATTTATCGAATGTGTGAAACGCTCTTGAAGGTAATAGTGTGAAGAGTTTACGTACAGTAAACATTTCCACGTTTGGGTACATTAATTAAAATTACTTTAAAAACAACCAAAATGTTGTAGATGTTGTTTATATGTACAATATTTTTGTACTTTTTTTATTTTTCATAATCTGTTCGAATATAAGTCTCACTCTGACCAAGATGACTTAAGAAAAGAAAGTATAGGCCGGCAACGCGCCTGTAAGCCTCCTGGCGTTGCAGGTGTCCATGGGCGGCGGTAAGCACTAGTCTAATTGACCCGCCTGCTCGTTTGCTCCCTGTCTCTTAAAAAAATATATAGAAAGTAGTACTTCAATGATACTTACATAAAACTAAATGATATACTCGTATGTTTTTATTTGAGAAATCCGTATGTTTGACGTGAGGCTATAAATTTGTTAAGCGATTTAGAAATCTTATACAAACTCTCACCCATAATTTCCAGAAGGGTTGATTTTAAATAAAATGAAACTTCACTCTTGAAGAGTGAAGTTATTTCATTTCATTTTAAATTTAATTCATTTCGTTACCGTGGTTTAGTTGTGAAGGGTTAAAATTTACCATACCGCAATTCATACCATATCAATAGCGGTGTTGCTATTCTATTCTCCTCTTCACTTACAAAGATCTAGGTAAGACAGTAATCGCGAAGCACCTTTAAATAAAGTGCACGTAATTGTGGAGGTGAGTGGTGTGCGGTACCGCCGCAATTATTTACCGGCGAGACATAGGGGAATGAAGAGGTTTTGAGCCGACGCCAAGAGCGAGCACCGACCGTGTTAAGATTGTACTCACGAGTGCTCATAAGCCTATATGCACCACCCTACTCCCTCCAGTGACTTGAACGGTTCAACCGATAAATCTCGAGTAAATTCCCGCTTTAGCCTGAGTATAAGTTCTGTAATGTTAAGACGATGTTTATTTCACTAATCAAGTAAGCGATTGCGACCTTAATTAATTATAAAGAATGAATAAAGACATTTATGGAGTGTATTATAACAATCCAATAAATCGAATCTGAATTTATAAAATCTATTAATTACATTAGATGATTTATGCAGCCCTATACCGTTTGTAAACAGCAGTGTTAAAGAACTCGCCTTTAAAACGAGCACTAGCAAGATATTTTAATTTTGCTTGGAGAAACGAGTCGTGCAGCGGAAAGATAATAACGGTTCTTAAAATAAAGCCTTTGTGTCATTATTTTGTGTCACAGCATCACTCTGGCTCTTTCGAGGTCGGGAGTTTGGAAGCAGTTTATTCTGCGTCAAAAGTTTTTTATTAATTTGCTCTCGAAGTTGATTTACGCTTCGTGTCCTTTATTTTCATATCCGTGTATAATGTTGAGAGGGGAGCCACAGACTACTTAAATCTTTCAAAGCGGTGTATTATTTCAGTCTTGCGTCATGTGAATTGAAATGGAGACGGTGCTTGGAGTAATTACTCCGTAAAAGGATATTGCAATTATATATGGCTGGCTTCGTGGCGAATCCTGGTTAATCATTGTTTTAGTTTACATTGACAGAAAATTAAAAGCTGTATTGCCTTATAACTTATAATACTACTATTAGTATAATCATACTATATAATCATATAGCCGTTAAAATAGACACATTTTTGCATTTGTGTCCCATTTCCTGTTGAACTGGTATGAGAAGGCTGAATTTAGTATCACGAAGAATTAATCACGAGGCTGATACATTATCGTAACTATGTAATATGAGTTTTATCCTTCGAAGCACTTATTGTCATATAACCTTCTGAACTTTGTAAGAAGTGTTGTTATAAAAGATAATATATCTCTCTATAAATACTATTTTGTTAAGGTATTTCTGAACAATTACGACTTAGGGACCATCAACAAAAGAGCGTATAAGCAACTTAGAGGCCGGCAACGCACTGGTGAGGCTTCTGGGCCTCTTCTTCGCGATTGTCCATGGGCGGCGGTGTCACTTAACATCAGATGAGCCTCCTGCTCATTTGCCCCTTGTTTATAAAAAAAAGTGCATAATATTCTTTAACATGAGTCTTAATTCGTTTGTAATATATTAATATTATTCTCTCAACACTTTTAAGTTGAAGTTTTAGAATATATTAGTTGAGCACCAACAACTGTTCGGTAACTCAACATTCTTATACAAAATTTACTTATTTTGTTCATGATGATTGTATCTAAATTTATTTTATTTATATCTAAAATAAAAAATAAAAAAATAGTTTCTGACAGTGTAAAGGTTACTACGTCAAGTGTAAAAATTCTGGCTAGTGAATATTATTTTCCAATTGACGAAAACTCAAAATACCATTGGTATGTGAAATGTGAGGTTTGGGTGTCTATGGCGACTGTAGAATGAAAATTTCCCCCAATAGGATTTCTACACTGTTTCAAAAATGTTAGTGTTAAAAGCACTTTGGCCACTAAAAAAGAAATTCCATGTTCGCTTTTAGAGCATATAATTTCATGTTGACTGTGAGGTGAACCAAGCGCTTTCAAAATAAAATGTTTTCATGAATATTCGGCCGCCCTTTCAAAATCAATATACAATCTAAGTTTATTTTTGGCGATCGGTTTTAATTGTTTCGGTTGCGAAAACGTTTTTATTTCTTAACTTATTTCAGTGTATCTGACTGAAGTAGGCGTCAACTAGGACCGAGAGCGATTTATTAAAAAAAAAATAACGTGATCGTGGGTGTGTGGTGTGTTAACAAACTTATAACGTACCTTAGTATTGTCGGTTGAAAAGGAATAAAATAGACGCAGATATATTTCTCCAATTTAAAGTTACGGTATGGCGCAGAATTGATATCCTAACTAAATTAATTTAGGGCAAATTTTATATACGTCTGCGAAAACTTTACTCATCCTAGAGTATAAACATTAAAAGAAAGTATCCTTGTATAAGTTACAGTAATATTGTGTAATGAGAAGCAGTTGTGTTGAAATTATTTTCAGTTTTGAAACTCCCGTTAGTGAAACTACGTAAAGTTTCAAAACCAATTTAATATTTCGAGCAGTTTTGTCGAGGTGCTGGACTGAGGCAGACAATATTTTTAAACAATATATTCAACATTAATATGCATGTAATTACTGGTCGTTTGAAACTCAAGAAGAATTAATTACGAAATAAAGTTGCCTAAATATACGAATGTCAAGAAAAATTTGAAATCCTAGTGTAGAACATTATATTGAATATCGTTTGTCGGTTATAAAAAGACTGCAATCTTTGCAAAAAACAGATACAAAAAGCTCGTTTATCAAAAAGTACAATCTTAAATCACACAATGTTTCGATGTTACAAATGTTGACATTGTTCAAAATATTATTTATATTGTAGGTTCTTATTCTCAAAAATATTCATACATAATTAGGTTTTAAAGTTATATAAAATAGGATAAAACGTTAAATACGTGCTTTTAGTGTTGCTTAACTATAATTAGTAAATAAACAATTTTGCGTTTGTTGAAATTGGGCAAGTATTAACAAAAAGTATTTAATCTTCAAATCAAGATGGCGGCTAACAGTGGTGCTACAAAATTGATGCAAGGCCCTTTTTTCGATTGACCTAATACGCTAAGCAAAATTGTGAGCATATACATAACTCAGTTTTAGGCAGCGTATCAAGATGAAACTTGTACTTTATGTGGTATAATGTAAATCTAAAATCCAATTAGTAATTTTGCATAACACGTAACGTACACAAAGCGTTGTGTTTGACTTCTGTACCGTACACATCTTGAAAATTAACCTTTATAAATAAAGGTAAAATAATAGCTTCTATTGAAATAAACAAATGAACCTGAATGATTGTAAAAAAAAGGACGAATTCGCCGAGTACAACTAACGGATAAACGCTTCAGGACTACCAAGATACTATTTTGGTCTTAATAATAGCTGTTACTGTGTAAACCACTCACCATACACGTTACAGGATATTTACATTTATGTTACACATTACTGACGTAAATAAAGCTAATAAGATGACTTCCAGTTCATTTTAGGCTAGTTGTTTTAGCCAATTTCTATGCTCTGTATCCCTTCAATAATGTTAGAAGACTCTTGCCAAATTACAATAGTGAATTAGACCATCCAACAGAAAAATTCAATTCCGACAAAAGATCCACCTTAGCACATTCCATCAAACAAAATTTAAAATACACTAATGTAACATATTTGTACTTATATATTTAGTTATAGAATCAAGCGATATTTAGTCCCGAGTATACAGTTCTATACGACCAATTTGTTGTCATATTGATGTTGCCTCTACGAATTCACTCAGTGTTCATTAAGGCTGTGTTCGTAGAGGCAACATCCTGAGTATGGCCCGGTGTCGAGAGAAACGTACGTCGAGTGTGTGGGTTTTTTTTTCGTGGAATTTTCCTAATACATTAGTCTACAACAATTGCATATATAATATATTTAACATTTATATGTGTAATATCAGTGTGTAAATGGAACTTGAAAAGATACTAGGTAAGGCAAAACATGTCGCAGAGGCTTGGTTGTTTTACTATAAGCTGGCTTGTAAGTCGATATAAAGGCTGACTTTTGGCCATAGTGTCGGATCGGCCTAAGCGGCCTGCACCGCTCAATGTCGGCAGACTCGTTGTTCTCAAAATAACGTTCAACGGCTGTTCTATATTTGAAGTGTCTCGCTACTTGAATAATTTATAAATCGAGCACGTCTCCGAGTGCATTTTCGGAATTTTCACGTTAAGGATTTAATTAATGAATACACATGCACATTTTGAACGGAACTTATTTGATGACCGCATTATTGTGTTATTGTTCTAGTGAAATTCGGAATATTGGATATATATATTTCGCAGGGATAGTTCTAGATTTTATCTAGAAAATGATATAACGAATAAAGACTGTAAATGTACACAAACAAAGATCAAAGGTCAAATCCTTTGAATTATTTGTGTTTCGATACTTCAGATAACTGTACGTTGATATCAAAAGGGTTCATGAATATGTTTTCAAATAAAACTATTTGTATTAAGCAATTGCTTATTTACACGTGTTCCAATATCTTTAAAGGAACCTATTATAAATAAACTTTGTAGGTGTGTTTCGATTTGAATATTTTATGAGAGCAAACTTTTAAAGGCTATAAAGCAAAATCATTTACGCATCACAACATTTGATGCCGACGTTTTGAATGTATCTAATAGTTTTAAATTTAGGACACGAAAGCGAGGGGTGATAGTTCAACTACTTAAATGTAATGTGAGAGCAATTGTCAACATTTTCATTAGGAGATACAATTTGTGCGTGTAGCAAATGATTAACTATTTGCGTGACGTTGATAATTATTATTTCAGTATAAATTATGAAAACACGCAAAGGTGAAGTTATCGTTATAATTGTTCAATTATGTCATGCTTAGCATGAAATATTACTATGAAGACTGAAATGCTATATCACATACAAACACACAGTCCATATTTTATGTGCTACTGTTTCATTGATAAGTAAATAGTCGAAGGTGTGGTGTTTCATTGAAATGGTTCAAAGGAGGGATTGTGTCAAACTTATTGTCTGACATGTGTGTGCTGAAGCTTAAGAAAGCAACGAAAGAAAGCCATTCAGTATAATATCAAATAATTGTTCAAATGCTATGAGCTTAAGAAACGCCTGCTTAGGACTGCAGTATTCTCATATATAGAATATCTACCTACTGTACTTACTATAAAAACTTTACTGTACTAAAAACGTTTCAAAACTACCTTAAAACATACATTATAATTGCTATTGAACTTGATCTATACATTCGTTATATGTTGCGTACAAATTATAAAGAAAAAAGTAAATAATATAAAGAACTTTATACTTACCGTTAAAAGGAAAAACAACATGTATACAAACAACACTTTAAGATAATTAAAGTCATGTTAACATTAATTAATCTCGATAATTCACGATTAGACCATTTTACACACAAACATTAGCAAGTTCCACCCGAGGGGAATGCTCTTACAAGATTTCAAGTAATAAACATTAATAATTAATGTTTCCGTACCCTAATCTGTGAAAGAAAAAGCGAATTTATCCATTAAAACTGTTAATGGATTGAATCCTTAAACAATTACAATAGCACGCTGAGTTGAGCTTAAATTGAAAGTTTGAGACCTCAGTAGATTTGTTTCAATTCCGCGCACAGTAATTTGACTAGAGCCGTCCAACGTTACTGGAGCTGGGTTACAAAGACCTTAGATATTAGCTTACTTGGAATTAATAATAAAAGTGGTAGCGTAAATTATACTACTATTACACCACTATGAGTTATGGAACCATTTCTTAAATGTGGTTTTTTGAATGACGGTATTCTAAATTGCGATTACATACGATAACATCAATTTTAATTTCATACGAAAGAAGTAAATTGCTTAAGTAATTTCAAGTGTCCATTAATATTAATAATAAGTGAATATTAATAGTATTCAGTCCTTTTTAAAAAATTAAGTAGAACCCAAGGAATACCAAGGAGATCAAGTTTAATATATAGAATACTAGCTGACCCGGCAAACGTTGTTTTGCCATACATGTGCTTTATACGGCCACGGCGCGGCGCTATGGCGGTTTTGTTTACTGTTTGAATTTTTTAATTCGTAATATCTATTGAATGGAAAGTATCAATTTAAATAATTTAAAAACTATTTTATAGGTAGTTAAATGGTCTTGACCATAACATATATGTAATTTATTTGGATAAGGATTAATATAAATATCTTATTGTGGGTTATCCATAAGAGATAAACATATACCATCACGGACTTTTCTGTAGACCTTTTCAATGTGTACAATACTTAGTACATTATTTTGATAAAACTCGCAGGGTTCAGTTGCAATGTAAGCGGAAAAAATGTAATTATTTACGACATCACATTAGAAACCTTAAAAATACAACAGTACTTCTCTACTATTTAATGGATGTTATTATACATATAAACCTTCCTCTTGAATTACTCTATCTATTAAAAAAAACTGCATCAAAATCCGTTGCGTAGTTTCAAAGAAATAAGCATACAAAGGGACAGTAAAAAGCGACTTTGTTATATACTATGTAGTAATTTATAAACAAACTAGCTGATCCGGCAAACGTTGTTTTGCTATACAAGTGATTTAAATTTTCAATTAATAAATAAAAAATAAGGGTTGATCATAGAAGGGTGAAAATTTAGGATTGTATGTATTTTTGTATGTTGTATCATAAAAAAATAGAAACTAAAATTTTTTTTCTAAAAAATAAAATTTAGGGGTGGACTACCCTTAATATTTCGGGGGATGAAAAATAGATGTTCGATTCTGAGACCTAGTCAATACGCTCACAAAGTTTCATGAGAATCGGTCAAGCCGTTTCGGAGGACTTCAAGTTTGAACCCCGTGACACGAGAATTTTATATAATATTGTGAATCTAAACCATTCCCAGATCCCCTTGAACACACACAAAAGATTTCATCAAAATCGGTCCAGTCGTTTGAGAGAAGTTCAGTGACATACACACTCACAGAAGAATTATATATATAAAGATCAAAAGTACAGTCCTGTTTACTCATGCAACATTGTATGTTTCACGCTGTGAATGATTTTTTGTTTAAACTATTGATTTTGATTAAATGGATTGCGGTAAATAGTAAATAGAACTAATAATACACTTATTTAAACACGGCGATGTTTAATGTTTAAATTAATGAAAATAAAACAAAGTGTTTACAGAAAATTTATTTCTCTAGAGATGTAAAAATGAAATAATTAAGCAGATAAGGTAACATATTTGTACTCTACGGACTGTGTAAAGATTTTTATCACAAACAGTTTTAATTACCAGAAGGTCGCTCATTAAGTATTCACAAAGGCTGGTACCGGTGGTTGGCTCTGTTTCTACACATTTAAGGTCCTTTCAGAGGACTGCTACGAATGCTACGTCGTAGACAAAATATAGTTAGTAGATTGAATGGAGTTACCAAAGAGGATTAAATTGTTTTATATATATTTATAAACATGGTTCAATATGTGATATCGTTATATAACAATATCTCAATAAAAAAGGGAAATAATAAAAATGAAGCCGAATAAAAATAATAAAACAGTGGATGGTAATGACGTATTTTTATAATTTATTCACATATTTAAAGTATTATGTTAAATTTGCGATTTATTAGGAATCCGTTTGATTTAAAATGTAACACAAAACGTTGAAATCAGAATTCAAGGCAACGACGTAATTTGGTTGAAATTTTCATTAGCTTTTATTAAGTTTGGCTGAATTGTTTGTTTTCGCCAAAACAGAGGTCGTTGCGGCCAAGGCGAATTAAGCATTAAATTAAATGAATATAACTATAAGAACTCTTATATATATAAAATATGTTTGTATATCTATAAATATAGCAAATTATTTTTCACCTATTTATTAATAACTATATAAAAATATTACTAGTGTAGTGTACTATTAAACTTACTTTGTGTGCTTGTATTACAAAGGGTTGTGTACAGTTCCATTAAACTTTAGAATTCATTCAACGTAACGTTCTAATCAAAAATGTGTTACCAAAATCTTTTGTAAAAGCGAAAGCCAATCTTTATTCAGCGAGGCGTATTTGATGGCGCGCGATGTAATTCATCTTACTTCGGAAGCTCGCAGCTACGCCAGTTATGAATATACATAGACTGTTTACTGCCATACTTTACGAGAAACGTTCCGCTATAGTTTTCCACTATATTACGTGAGTACTCTTAAACTTAGATGGAACTATTTGAGGAAATAGCAGCTGCTGTGGTCACTAACTCGGAGATGCAATGTTCATTGAACCCGAGTCCATGCAATTTTGCTTGTAGATTTGTTACTTCAAAAATATGCAACATTATGGTTAGTAGTAGTTTTAACGGTATTCTCATATCTGGTACGAACATATTAACGTCAGTGCCTGCAGTTGAAGTAGTACTTTTGTACTGTTCTTTTGACGAATAACAATGGGCTTTGACATTCTGGTCTGTTTAACGCGAGTATTACGCATTTAAATGAAACTTTTTTAACGGATATTAAGTGCATTACATAAAAGCATTTTTTTTCAACTCAACCAGATCCTTAGATTAGCTCGTTCATGTGAAGGTTGAAGACAGTATAGATACAAGTAGCTCATATCTTCCCACTTTTAAATTTACATATATTTAATTCATACAATTTACTGACTTTAACAGACTTTATTCCAAAACATTTTGATTAATTAAATCATTATTATATATCTAAAAGTCAAATTAAACAAGTACTGACCATTAAAAATTCCTTCATCTTGGTACTTTAGCAATTTCTTGTTTCATCAAAAAGTTATAAAAACTTTTAAGATATTAAATTAATATTCGTAGATCGTTGATTAAGATGCTACTGCTGCCTCTAAACGTAGACGAGGTAAGATTATTGAAAGGGAGAATAATTTGATGAACAGAAATGAATTTATCTAAGGTAAGATATCTTGCTCCTTTTAACTGTGTTTAAATATAACTCGATCACAGGGATAAAAATGAGTCAGTTGCTCGTTCTTGTTGTATTACAACTCAAAATTAAAAAAACATTGTTAACAAGTGTAATTGATAATTTTAAAAAATATATTAATCAATTTGTTTTTATGAATAGTATAATTAGTTAGTTACTCCGGGATCCGGGGACTTTTTAGAGAGCTTTACCTTCGCAGATCGCATGAGTCTTTGGCTCGCGTATCCTTTGATGTCCATGACGTTTACTCAACGATCTCTGGCCTGGTGACTGGACAGTATAAGTTATAACTTATCGTTATAATCGTTAATAACTATCATTTATTATGGTTATAACTATTGAAAAGCGTTATCTCTGGTCTCCAAAGTCTTTAACCTTATATCCTAATGTTCTAGATTTATGACAAAGATGGAATGTATGGTAAGGTACGGTTTTAATCCACATGTAAGTCATAACAGCTTCAGTATGCAAAACGTAATTATATAACATATAGAATGAACCTTTGGTCACGTTCCAAGTGTCGAGTCGAGCTGAGTATAACTCGACACAACAAAAGAACCCAGTTAAAGGGCTCCGAGATGGTTTCTTGAAAATAATACACCTTATTAAAAGAAACTGTAAGTTTCCGAGACGTAAACTTAACTAGAAATTAATTAGTGCGTCCCTTGTTAGCGCTGCGGTGTCAGGCTTGCACGGACACGGTACCTGCTAACATAGTTTTTGACTTAGCGGAAATTAGCACTTTTGTGAAAGGATTTAAAATTGAAATTCGCATCACGGAAATGAAATTTACGAATTCGAAACGATAAATGTTTGAAAAAACATTTTTCTAAGCTGCGACTAAGTTTATTTTTGCCGGCTTAAATAATTGATGTTGTTATCATTTATAAGGAAAATTTCCAGAGGATTATAATTCTGATGTACAATGTATTTGATATGTAGATACAGATTGTGGAAAACGTTCTCGCTTTAGATGATCATATATACCTAAGCGGACGGAATATTACATATTACTAGCTGATCCGGCAAACGTTGTTTTGCCATACATGTGATTTCAATTAATAAATAAAAAATAAGGGTTTATCGTAGAAGGGTGAAAATTTAGGATCGTATGTATTTTTGTATGTTGTATCTTAAAAAAATAGAAACTAAAAAGTTTGTCTAAAAAATAAATAAAATAAAAAAAATTTAGGGGGTGGACTACCCTTAATATTTACGGGGATGAAAAATATATAATATTGTGAATCTAAACCATTCCCAGATCCCCTTGAACACACACAAAAAATTTCATCAAAATCGGTCCAGTCGTTTGAGAGAAGTTCAGTGACATACACACTCACAGAAGAATTATATATATATAAATATATATATTATAAATATACATGAACGCTTGGAGATTGTACATTCTAAGATCATGCAAACTATTAGAGCATTTAAGCGCCTTTACAAAAGCCAATTTGTAGCAGGATTGGAGTAAATTTGGGTATTAAACTTAATCTTTCCTATATTATTTGTTAAAACTTATGTATAATGTGAATCTCTGTCTCCGTAATGTTTTTTGAATTGACTTGAGTAAAGGAATTTCAACTGCCAATGAAAATGCAATGACATTTCATATTGTTTTTAAAATTATATTCCTATTTATTATTATTATTTTGGAAATAAATATTACATTGTCTACCACAGTTGCAAGTTATGCAATTTCATTTACGTGCATTACTCTTTGTCCTACAAAAAACGATTGTCCAGTAACGTCCCTATTATTAAAACTTAATGAATTATTCACCCTTTAAAAGGTAAGAGTTTTAAACTTTATAACACCGAAGCTCAAAGGGTTGTGTTAAAAAAGCATGCTAATTATTTTAAAGAGGGTTCTAAGGTTGCACGTGATGCCAATTTTAACAAAACAGTTCATTAGTCTCCACCGTCTACAAAGTATATTGTATGCAGTCCACTTTTTCAAGTTAATTGGAGGAATATTAAAGTTTCCTTTAAGGCGTGTATGAGATAGACGTGATATAGTAAAATATTGACATCATTATACAAATTATTAATTTATAAACATACGTTATTCTGTCTTAACTACTTATCTTGAGATGTCATTTGTGGTATTCGCATATGTGCCATAAATAAAATTACATAATAAAATGAATACATATGTGTATGAACGAATAATAATTATTTATATTGGTTATGTTTTAATTTAAAATATTCGCTATTTATTTTTCTTTTTTTTAAAGAAAAATTATTAAATAAATACATACATTATTATGTCGGATCATTAATTTGGTCAATCGTCCTGATATTTTGTAACATGGAAAATGGAATACAAGCAATCGAAATATATTTCTTTCGAAGCTTTATTCTTAGAAATTTATGAGTATCGTCCTGGTACTACAAGTCTGTGTGAGGTAATCAATACAAACAATCACAAGTTTATCCCCTTCGCCTCCTATAGCCTGCGTGGACACGGTTGACTAAGCATATTGATGGTCATTGGGGTGACAGTGGAATTTAATGTTAGCGTGCCATTTCCCTGGAAACGGAATAGCTCGATGGATTACATTGTAAAAGTATAAGCTCTCTTCTGTCTTGCAACATGAAGAAAAGGGACTGATGAAATTGTACGTGTGTTCTGATATTGTACGTGTGCTGAAAAATGTCAGTTTACTAATATGCTATGCATTTTTATGATATGAAATGAAAAACGGATACTTTGCTATTGTGCAATTGATTGTAAATTACAGTCAAACAGAAACCAGTTCTGTGAGCCCTCTTAACTCAAAAATAAACCTGAATTTGTTATTTAGATCAAGTCCAAAACAATTCATATTAGATCTAAAATCTACCTCACATATTCAAGCTAAATAAGATTATTCTACCAACAAACATGTCAAAAAATACATAATAGTCAAGAACTTTGCACTTCAATAACAGATCTCGATTCTAGGAAGTCGAAGTCGACTCGATAGTCGAAGTTCAGAACGATGCATTTTGAACTTTACCTCTCACTTCTATGTTGTTATGGGATTGTTCGATCTCCACGTGAGCTTAGGTATTATTAATAAACTTAAAACCGAGCTTTATAAATCCTATTAGTGTTTAATAGACCTCAAAAAATCCTAAAGGAGGTTCACATTTCGGTGAGTGTTTTATAAAAATCTCCACGCTGAGAGAGCGTTGTTAAAGTCGCAGTCATTCAAGAAAGGGCTAGCTCAAATCGCTGAATCATACTGTACTAACAAAGCAATTCCAACTTCTCTCAGATTGCAAGATACTGTACTCAAGTATCTAATTTGGAACAATCGAAATTGGCCCTTCGGATATTTAGTTTAAATGTGTAAATTAGACCTTTAAAACTGAAATAATAGGAGGTTGTTTCACGATTTATGAGTCTGTCCTGTACCTTTTGTCTGCGGCCTGGAGATAACTGCCGTGTCTGACAGTCGATTGTTTTTAAATGAATGGCTGTGATTAGCTATACTGATGTATACAATACTTATACTAAAGGTTTATTCATTTTATAGATTATAATTACATCTTATACTTTATATACTCGTAAAATAGTAATATATTATAAACGTATATAAACAGTAAATAAATGTCGTATGTCGTAGGAATTAAATTCCCACTAATGGATTAAGTATTCAACGAAAATCCATTCCAAAATAATGAAGATAAAGAGTGTATTTGTTTAAAAGTGGGTTAAACCCCAAAGTACATATAATAGTAGCATATAATAAATTCGTTTAAAATTGATATAATGATTAATTACTAGAGAAGTTTCATTATTCTTGTTAATAGTGTATTGACAAGAATAGACTCCACCGTTCTATAATATGCTGTACATTTGCGAATCGTTCATTAATAACGGTCTCAGACCACGAAAGACATTCTTGACTCATAAAAAATGAAAAGGATTTTTACGCATTGGAAATTATTGATTATATAAAATCTAAATAAATGTCTTCAAGTACTTTATCGAGATGATAGTAAAACGGAGTCGTGATGCAAGCTATAACCTTGTACCCGATAGGGTTAAGGAAGCAAAACTCAAAATATTTATAACCACAGCCTGTAAAACCTACTCAGTTAATTAAATAGCCTTAATTAGTGGGATTTAAAAATCCAAACCGATTTGTGGCGCTCTGACAAGAATTCTTTTTTTATTTTTTTATTTATTTTTATTATTAATAAGCCATTGTAGTTTGTGCAAACATTTCTGATTACGTATATGATGAAAAAGAAAAAAGTAGATATATTTACTGCCTTAGATACTTTAATGACAAAAGCAAGGATCAATTGTAATATTATAACGTGATACTAGTAAAACATGCATAAGTTAAATGTATTAAATATTGTTTGTTGCGCCTCCTGGTCTTGTCGGATGATTAATGGCGCATTCATCTTACTTACCCATCAAATAGCTATTCGTTTTTAATCAAATTTGCATTGGGTTAAGACTAAATGGCCTCATCAGTCTACAATTAAAGGAAGGCATATATATGCTGGAGATAATAACTGCCTTCATGAAATTACGCAGAATATGAAAGCCTAATATATATAATTCTCGTTCGAACTTGAACTCCTCCGAAACGGCTTGACCGATTGTCATGAAACTTTGTGAGCGTATTGAGTAGGTCTGAGAATAGGCCAAAATCTATTTTTCATCCCCCTACATGTTAAGGGTAGGCCACCCCTAATTTTATTTTTATTTTTTAGACAAAAATTTTTGTTACTATTTTTTTTATGATACAAAACATACCTTAATTTTACAATCCTTAATTTTCACCCTTCTACGATCAACCCTTATTTTTTATTTATTAATTGAAAACTGAAATCACATGTATGGCAAAACAACGTTTGCTGGGTCAGCTAGTTTTAAATAAGAGAATATATTTGATTTTTATTTATAAACTGATAATTTGGTGTGTTCAAAACTAAACCATATATTAGTTTTTCACAAGTGTATGCAATTTTAAGGCTAGGCCTAGAGTTGGCCAAACTTCTTGAGATTGATGTATACATTTGTTATTACTAAATAAATCAAACCTTATTCATCGATTTGAAAGCTTAAAATATTATGTGATCCGATTAAATGTAACGCCTTCAAATGTACTATATTTCTTCTAATGTGAATTATCTTATTTTTGAAAATATAATAATCCTATTCGTTAAGGAATTAGAGTAAGAGGCGAATAGGCTAGGCTAGAGTAGGCTCACTTACCAAGGTCACACTGGCAGAACCTGCAAAAGGTGATTTTATAATTATTTATATCTCAAATATTACGAGTATAATAAGAGGAGAGTAAGACAACACGCAGTTTCGAGTGTTTTAAGCACACTTGCGTTTTGGTGTAAATAAACTTAAGATTTTTTACTAATTATTCACCTAAACATCCTATGAATTCGCTCTGTTTTTGAAGGTACCTAAGTCATCTTGGTTCGGAAATACCTCTATTAGCAGCTGGTTCCATATAGTTTATTAACGGACATCGATGTTAAAGGTGGTTCAATTTAGTATTCTACCTTGGTTTTCGATGATGGAATTGGAACAGCTGCAGGGTTCAATTTGAACAACTCCTCCAAACACTCTCTAAGATAAATGCGATGTAAAAGATGCAGAGAGACCCTACATCTCTACACACCGCCAAAGGATTAAGCAGCTAAGGATGTTACTGGTGGTTGTGTGAGACTTTTTAGTGTTATCTAAAATTTCTGTATAGGTCGTAACAAATCTCTTTTTTATTTAACAAAACGCAAAGAAATTGTCTGGAATGTCTAAAAGAATACTTGAAAGTTGAGAGTTAATTTATTTCGGAGTTGTTTGCGAGTAATTTGTTGTGGCCCCATTCCCGAGGGACCCACCATGATGTACTTACCAAACAATTTTTCCTTAGAATTAGTTACAGTCACTTTCAGGTACTTAAGGTAAATTTGTAGTGAATTCGAAAACAATGATGTATTCATTGAAATTTAGATTTTTAATTTGTCTGTAGGTAGGTAAAACATATCAAGATAATTTTTAGATACAAGTTTATAGAAGAATATAAAATATATTTTGACTATTACCTTTATTTCGGCAATAATACCAGGGGAAAACAACAATAATATTTCTGAGAATTCGTTTCGAAACAATATAACAGCGAACACTTTCAGTAATTAATAGTTATAATTAATGGTATATTGTAATTATTAGTGTCCGAAAGTAATAGAAGAGTATGAAGGAATTATTTCAGCCATTTTTTGTATTCGTATCATAGAACCTGTTGATTAAAGTAAAAACAAATAGGCAATTTTGCCATAAATAGTTAGGAAATATAATCTAAACCAAGTTGTTTAATTCAGAATGTAAGAGCAGGTATCCGACTACTTTGTCAGAATTGATACCTTGTTACTTTCCTAACACTTTATTGTAACCATTAATATTACTATGTTTATATATTAACGAATAGTGCCTACTACTAGCCTAGAATAGATAATTGCAGCAAACCATTGTGGAAAATTAGAACAATTTGATTTTCGAATCTCAATAGACAGCCACGATGTTTTCATCACCCGATTAACCGTCACAGATATTATCTAAATTTTACCGTGTAAATTTACTGCCTGATTAATTTTACTAGAGAAAATATATTTTCATTTTCGAGCGTCTCGGGGAAACGTTGTTTAATTCAATACACTTCCGATGCGGAAGTGTCGAGGTGAATTTGATGTCCAACGACTTACCCAAACAAAAAATTGAATTTTAAACAAGACAGATTTCCCCCGCATAAAACGAAAGGGAAAAAGGTTAAAAGCCGCGCTGTATTATTAAATAACAGAGTCGGGTACGCCTTGTATCGGTCCTAAACTCTATACGTAATAGTTTTTTTACTTTTAGTTTACATGTAGTACCTTCTTCTTGTGTATTATACTACGGTACTACATTTAAGAGGAAATTGATATATCTTAGACGAAAAAATCAATAATGTAATCACTGTTTGATATAAAATTCACTCACTCTGCCAATCAAACAGAACTCCAAAACTTCCTACGTCACCTCCAGATTTCAATTGTACCAGGTCTTCCTCTACCCTGACGATAACTCTGGGCTGGCTTAGTTCAACATTCTTGCGGACTCTACACGATTCAATCCCCTCCTGGTCGGCCTCAAGATCTTACATACATTAGAAATTATTAAATAAAAAAATCATGATACTGACATGCAATTGACCGTGATACTATGGTCGGTCCAACACAACTGATAAACATGTACTTTTATGTATACTTTTTATAAATAAAGAGGTTTTATGGGAATCAAGTCAAATGGTAGTAGGTACATCTTAAGAGATTAACACCTTTATGATTGTAAAATAATTTATTATTGAATTGTTTTTTGACGAATTAGTAATGTACTAAGTTATATAAATAGCAAAAGTCAGCAACTATAGTTTGTGCTATATCATAGACAGTTTTGTAGGCAACAGTAAACAATTTAAAATTGGAATTGTTTGAGTTGATTGCGCTTTCGTTTTGCAAATTTAAAATTCTGATTTATAATCTCAGTTTTTAAAGTACAATAAAGTTAATAAAACAACCTTTAGATATTTAAATTACTAAAACTTTGCTTGTTTTACGTAAATAAAACCGTTCAGTGTATTAAAATAATTTAAGTTATAGCATTGACCTTTATCAAATATTTAGGTTCATCTGTTATTCAGAGGTGAGTTTTAACATCTGGGAATAAGTTTAACATTTAAAATCTTATATGGCATCTCTGAAAACCTAGTTTCAATGCCTGCCTTTTTCAATTATACTCAAAATTTTCAGGTTCGTATGTTTGACCTAATTTGAATTTAGAACAGCGTAGGCCTATATCTCTAATTAAATGAATGTGTATAAAAATTTACTGCACACGTATATAATGTATCTTGTTTAAATAAAGGCTAAATTACAAGATATAATTAATGGGGATCAATAAATTAAGATCGCTTTTATTGTTATTTTTTAAAAGGATAATTTTTTGTTACTTTATTCGTCAATAGCCAAATATAAGATGACTTCAACTTAACATTTTTTCGTTTATACTTTTAAAAGCCTTATACTATATTAAATCAGAATGAAGTATTAAACCCACATTTAACTACATTTTTATCAAATGTGCGACGTAAACGTTGAAAAGATTGGCACGGTTTTATTATAATACCCATTTAAATTACTCAGGGCGAGCGTGTATATAATTAAATGCATATTCACTTGATACATTATATAAATCACCCACGACCTTTCCATGTCTCCAAGTCAACACTTTAAAAATAAGCCATTTGTTATGAGCTTATCTATGGCTTACTTTGCTAGAAAATTATGCACCCTGCTTTCACGCCACTCCTTCCTTATAAACGGTCACATTTTCACGTGAACACATTGTCAACGAATATTGTATTTATGTATTCTAAATGATGGTGTATCGTCAACATTACTGTGCCATTCGCGGAAATTCCCAGTGCAGAATGCGGGCGTGCAAATGTTTGTGTTATAAGTAGAGTTCATACCATTAGGTGTATTTCATTTACACGAAACAGAGGCGGATCGTCTTCGCTATCATACATTATTCCAATAACAAGTTAAAATATACCACAAACATTCACAAATTTTGTACAACTGTTGTTTTCTTACTTCATTAGAGAGAAGTTCAAGTCATCAGAAGTCTTTCTTAATGCTTGACGTGTTCTGTACACAGCTTATCTTTATATTAATCTTTGTTGTCCACCAGAGAAAAGCAGACAACACGCCTATACCGCTACATTTGTTAGTAAAATAATTTTAACCCATGTAGAGACAAAAGAAATCATAATCGTTTCTTTTACGCTAAGAATAATTAAAGCAGAGCACTTTAAATATTCTTAAACACGCAATCCGGCACTGCATTTACTCAGCTATCCCAGCCGCTCGTTGCAGTTTGTGGCGGCGTCGATGGCTAACCACATTTGTTCATTTTTCTGTATATCCTGTGGTGTTCCTTTCTGACAGTTATTTTTAATTAGCTATGTTTTTATAAAGCAATTTGATTTTAGAACGCGCAATCGTGAAATTTTTTCACTTGCAATTTAACTTCCCCTAGATGTTTGTTTGTGGTTGCTAAAGTTTCGCTACTAACTCGTTAGAGATAGTTCCAAGTTGTGTCCGCGTGACCGCGTTATGTCCAGAACGATCTTTTTATAGGGCAACGAAAAGATTAGCGATATATGTTGTCGGAGACTAACTTGTATTTACAAAGATAAGGTTTTTTTAACATTTAGGCATTATTATTTCAACTTAAGTACCTTTTGGTGTCTCCGTTGTGATAAAAAGAGATACATGAGTATATTAGTCAAAATGGTGATATTAGGCGAATCTATTTATAAAAGAAATGTAGCGTATAGATTCTTAGAGGCTGTTATAATTTTTTTTATTGTCGCACAATATTAACAATTGTTATTCTATAATATATGTTTGAAATTTAAAATAGACATGTTTTAATATGATTTTTAATAACGAATTGAATATTATTAATTGTAGTGTTAACAAAAAGAACTTGTATAAGAGAATAACGAGAGGGTCGTTCACATAATGTTCTGAACATAAAACTTTTAATTTCAATGGCATACGCCGTCCTTTGCTTAGTTGGAGTTTAATCTGCAAATATATAACTTAGCATTATTTTAAAAGCTGCCTTATTTCACTCCTTTGTTTTATTAGGCAAATCACTAGTGCGTGACCACTGAATTCACAAGTTACAAACAAAAGGGCAATAAATCATGACTTTTGATAACTACATTACATGTTAATGTCTCTATAAATCATTAATCAAATCCTCAAACGTGGAAAACATAAAACATTAATGTGTCGTTAGCTCACAAAAAACCACATAAAATACTTTACTCGCAATAATTGTTAAATTCTTTTCTACTTAATCTAGAAAAGAGAAAAGATTCACTTTAAACGAGGTAGATTTATTTTCAGCCTCGGGCCATAATAAATATAACCAATAAAGAAAATAAAATGTCCACAAGAGAAATTACAATGGGTGGCAATATGTTTTTATTTTCCGCTGATTCACTCAAAAGACGATGCGTTAGGTCAGTAAGTAATTGCAATTGTCTAAAGTATATTGAATTATTCAAGCGTAGGATAATCATTTGTACTAAAAAAATAGGAAATTAATAAAAGAAATAAAGTGATATTTGAATTATCATTCGATTTTTGAATAAAATTAGAAAATATACAAAGCAATGAACAAAAAACAATTTTGTTTATCAAAATGCGTCCATTACATCTAATGACCTTAATTAATACATCAGCTAATTACTAACACAAAGTTTCAGCAAGTCTTCGGAGCGGTTTCATATTTCAGCTAATTGCTGTTGGGTCTTGGTTAGAGCAACGTATACACAGGAGTGTCTTCTGAAAGTTGTATTGTAAAGCATAGTTAACAATTCATGTATAATGCGACTCGTCTCCAGGCGGTGCTCGACAGTAGACCAACGAGACGACGTACATTATAAACACCGCTTTGACGCGTTTCTCGGAGTATATATGAACGTAAAATAAAACTTTGATTATATTAAAAAATACACTATACGTCCTTAAGGTGAATCTTGTATATCAATATAGAAATTAATTCATTAAAGGTGAGTTAATGATTTACAAAAAACAAATATTTTAGTTGTTTTTAATATATCGATAAACAGATAATTGTAGTTATTGTAAAAACATCGCGTTATAGCAGTTTTGTGATATTACTGGGATCATTTACATATACCCTATATGAGTCGCGCCTTCCTCGTAAATATTCAGGGTCCAACAAGAACTCGGCGCGCCACGATACATCACTCGTCTTACCTCCATACATAACTTAACCTCCACACGCCCTTACGTGATCCGGAAATTCTCTCCGTGTTTAACTTTGTGACACCGCGCGAATTAAAGGGGAAACAATGATAGCCCGGAAATTAAATAGAACAAAAGATGGAATTTTGCTGTTTATATCCGAAAACACTGTCTGCTGTATTTCTGTAGATGTTTCGACCTGTAAAACTGTTTAGCTGACACAAATATTTAAAAACTCAACATCCATTGTTCGATTATTTCCAACGAGGTACAATTTTCAGGAAATATTAAAATTTGTTGGCTGCAATAAATATTAAGTATCGCGGCAATAAGCAGGTGGCCCCCTAGATGTCCGGAAAAATCGAGCTCGCGGACATGGCGCCGAGGGGAGATAACTTTCGGTGGATTCAATCAAATCAGTTAAATGTAGCTGTAAATTGGGCAGTTCCACTTGAACGGTATTGAGTAATGGCTGCTGCTCCGATATTGATGGGCAGCCCTGGGACGCGCACCGTATCTCACTGGTGACGTGTTAATTTGTCAAAACCCACCGTCATAAAGGGACAGCCGCCTGCGATTAGCATAGGATAACGCCCAAAACCTTTATAATGGCTCAATTTATCGCACCGTTCCAAATATCGCTAAGTATATCAAAAGATGTGTTTACTTAAGTAATCTAAGCTGAGATAACGGGTCACGCGCGCACGTCTGTCGTTACTTCTTACCTCTTACATTTTATTACGAGCCATTACCTGGGATTAAGTTGTCACAGGGAGTATTCTGTTTCATATCGCCAACTCTGACACTAACGTTACACGGCGTTCATAACTGCGCCTTAAAATTATTTTAAAATACGATTGTGTCGGGGCGCGGCGATGCGTGTTGCTTCACAAAAGCAGTCAAGCAAAATTCTGCCAGGATCCATTACGATCTAATTAGCACGCCGAGTGGCGTATTTAAAAGTGTATCATGATTTTCTGGTTCGCTTTTAATAGGGATTAACGTTATCTTAGTAGTTGATGATGCTTGATTTTAGGAGACGTGTTGTATATTTCCAATCTTCGGCCACAATTAAGTAGTATGATAGTGTTTGTTTGTCTAAAGGCCTACCTAAGTAGGCCCCTGGTAGACAGTATCGGTAAACCCAGAGCTGGTGCTTACCTTAGTTAGCGTGTTAGTATCCCAATAAAGCAAGGAGATGCTGCCAGCAGTAAGGGTTATACTTTATAATAACTATAATAATAATAACATTATTAATTTTCTTAAAGTGTTGTATTATTTTTTACTATACAACTAGAATAAAATTATATTTTAAGTTTCAATATTTCATATTCGAAGTGTATTCTTTGTAAGTGTTGATTGTAATATGCATGCAATTTTTTGTAATTTTTATATGTAATAACACATATAAAAATTACAAAAAATTGCATGTGTATTTAATATAAAACGAGGGCACACGCGCTCGTTCATATAAATCTTTAAAATTACCGTGGTTTAAGTCTTCTTGCCGAGGACACTACTCGGGGTGATAAGTGTGTTGAATTAAATATAAGGACTATTATTTAGGAGAGACACCGAGACTTGTGAATGTACATTGCATATTTTCTAACAAATTTACGTCTTTGATGTTCCGTACTTAGAACAAGGAAGACGCGTTTCTCCATGTAATCTACCATATTTTAACAAATTAGGTGTCGACCTTAATATAAGGTAACAAAAGCTAAGAAATAAAAGTACTTTAAGTCATAAAAGCTATCCAAATACGAGTACTATATTATGTATTTGGATATAAAATACAAGTGTACAGAAAACTTTAAAATATACAACATCAAACTATGTAGAGAAACAACTTGAAAACTTATTAGTAATATTCGTAATAAATACAATAAATTTAACATATCAATAATGTAACGATAAAGAGGCAATAATAGCATTATTTATGTCTTAATGACTTCCGAGATTGGTAGTACGTTTGCAATATATGACGGGTATGATTTCATAATCAAGTACTGAATGTAATATAATTTCCGTACAGCGCTAATGAACGTGTATTTTGTTTCATCTGCCGACTGTAGAACGTGAAGTGCGACGCAAAATCAACATTTCATTTGGCGCGAGTTACGGCCAGTGTTGCGAGGTCCATTCGATAAATTTTGAAAAAAGAACTGAATTTGAATCTGAAAAGTATATCTTTTTTTAACTCTAAGTAGGCGATCGACCATGATTAGTTTTATTAGTCAAACATTTAAAAAATACAGACCTATATAAGGGATAACTAGATGTACTTAAATTAATTTGCACTTGCACAGATACTCTCAACTAAAATTGGTGTGAAATGTCAACGTTTTGCATATCCCAATCAGCTTACCTGGCAACACTATTAACGACCATTCCTGTCTAGCTTCCGTTTTTAAAATTCTGTCAATTCACATTTTTCTTCTGCGAGCAAATAAAAACTATCGTGCAGCTGCTAATTAGCTCGATTTATATCACTATTTTCCGAGTGTAAGAGGAAATTGCGAGTTTTTCTCAAACACCGAGTAAGTTGTTAGTTACAAGAATAAACAAACTCACTTCCGTTATTATAGTAAAGGTTTTTTAAGTGGAGTTCTTTTTTGATATATTTTCGTATAAATACATTTTATATAATAACTGTTGAGTTATATGGGTAATTTATAGATGAGTTCTCCTTATTCGATAATATATCTTTATAGAATTGTATAACTGATGTTTTTCTTAAATCTCAATGGAATTTGAATTCGTCTGAGTTGAAAATGCCAACCAATAAAGAATGAGATAAAGGAATATTATATACGTTACTATATTATTTATATGTGTCATTTAAAATTCTTTGAAGTTCAGGTAGTTAAATTAAAAATATACGATGTCGAATGTACTCAGATTTCTTACAGGGCTATGAAAATGGATCTCATCCAGCCTCGCTGACTACAACATAACGATTAGTACAGAAAAAACGACTTCATTAAGCAGAAAATCACCTGAAAACGGACAGACAATCTATGAGCTCATTTAAAGCAGTTTCCGCATACCAAACATACAAACTTGTATCTCATGAGCTAGTTTAACGTCGCTTAGCTAGTTCGAGCGGCGCGATCGGTGTTTTCTTCCGAATTGTTTTATATGGAGGAGATTTTTGAGTTACAGTTTTTCCGTTCCACGCCAAAAGCCAGTATTGTGGGGTGCACTAAAAGATTATGGAATCACGATAAACTATTAAAGTTCAAAAATGAATTTGTCTATCAAAATACCGTTCGCATACATGTACATTTTATTCAATTAAACCAAACTAAACATACTTTTAATACTATTCGAGCCTATTTTAATAATGAAAACCGTTGACTGCGTAATTTATTCTTTGGGAATAGAAAAAGGAACAAGGTGCCAGGTTAAGAATATTCCCCATACGCTGGCGAATTAGCAGAGTTCTACACTTCTTTCTGAGTTCACCTTCAAACATTTAATTGTCAATGGAATTGGGATAATTGTGCGTAGTGCATATTACAGCGTTTACTGTTACTTTAATTGAGATTGTCAATAATTTCCGGCAAATAAACATTGCAGCAATTGAGTGTCAATATGCTCGATTGCTGCAATAAATCTGAATCTAAGCATTAATGTCCAAGCATCTGTTACTGTGTTGGGTTGCTGGGACGTCCACACGAAATTTGACGCACCTTCGATCTGGTAAGCATGGCACTGCACTCAGTGATGCGGTCCGTTTTTTTGAGCCTTAGACAAACAGCTGTTTTGTTGTTTGTTTGTGAAGGTTGTCTATTTGGCTCTTGCCTATGTCTAACGAAGCGCTGATGTCATGGTAGGTCAGGTGCCTGTCAGTTTCAATCATATGGTGATCATCGCGAAATGAGTCACTGAGATTGACACAATCTTGAATTCTGCAAACCAGTAATAAATAGCATTGTGTTTTATCACTAAAAGGTTTAATCCAAACGATACTCTGTTGACTTGTCAAATTACACTTAAAAGGTAAAAAAATCATACTATGAAAAGTTTCCCGAGTTAAATGTTAATGTTGACACGCAAGTTTTTAAATGGTGCCACAATGTAAAAACAATTTGTTCGAGTGTGTGAATGAGTTCTATTTTCAAATGTTGTCTAAATATTATTTATGTAAGTGGCCAGTTCCGGAAACTTTTAGTGTGACCTATGAATTATACGTTAAAAAGAGATAAGGGACGATTTAAATTCTTAAGAAGAACTATCAAACGTAGATATAAATAAGGGGAGATAACAGGAAAATATAAAATATATAATCGAAAGACTTTACCTGTTCTAATGGCGAATAGGAAAAAATCCCAAAATGAAAAATCCTTTAGATTTAATTTTTTTGAGGGGAGCGTTATGAAAAAGTTGTCTTTGTAAGTAATTACAAAGGCAGTACGCCTTCTACGAATATATGACTAAGGTAGTATATGAGCACATTCATGTAGCCTTTAACTTTCATAAAACAGACGCTCTGTTGTCTATACATAATATGTTTAATAATAGAATTTTTCTATTGACTCTTGTACAAGTTTTATGTAAACGACGTGTAAATTGATATGAAATTTTAAATTATGACTACACTATAAAAAATTATGCATGTGTTTAGCTTATATTAAGGATTTCACAAGGCTGATGGAGCTAGACTATTTCGGTCCCCACTCAAAGGACCCCAGTACGTTTATTTACTCAAGCATTCCGACACAGCCTCCTGTTTGTAATGTTAAACTAAAATATATTTGGTCTTAATCAACATTGTAAATTAGTCTTAGAACACTTCTAAGCAGAGTATCATAAAATAAATTGTCTTCTAAGTGGCGGCCGGGTTCGATTCTTCAAAATTTTTGGCAACAATCACGCAACAAACCTGGAACGGAAGTAAAAACAGATATATATTTTTTGTTGACTATATTTTATAATTAAAATCATGGTTAAGATTGGCAATAATAAAATAAGATTATTTTTATAATTATTATAAATAAATAGGTACTTATTGTAAGCACATTTTAATTAATAAACATTGAAGTCATATTGCATTATATACACCTACCTAAATAATTTTATTAAGAATATTATACTGATTTTGACACGATGTTGTGGCATTTAAATATTTCATATTACATTAATAGTCTTTTAAACTAATCATGTAGTCTACAAGCAAAACATGATTTCCTTGAGATGTGTATTTGATCTTTGCATGCATAACGAACTAGAACTGGACTATTGTAAACCCACAAGTCGATCCAAACTTCTAGAAATTGTATTTAACTGAAAAATTAATAGAAAAAATATGTCACTCCATTATTGCAAGTCATGAAATAAAAACTATGAGTTTGTTTTAGTGTTTTTAACTCATTGCAAGTTAGATAGACCATATAAGAACCAAATCAGAATCAATGTATAGTATGTGATTCTATAGGATTTAATGGGTGACGAGAAAAATAAGCTGTTAGGTTAGAATGAATTACTAATTGCCCGCCAATGAAAAACCGGCAAACCGAAAGATGTGGAGGTGTTCTCAAAAAATAATTGTAAACATAAATTTGTTGTATATAAAAATTTTCAGCACTTCATAATATCAGTGGATCGTATTAAACTAAGCGTTTCACACCTTACGAAAGAACTATTGCGTGCTACTTCTAAAATGATCGTAAATCTTTTATATAAATTACGGGGTTGTGTAATGTTACCGTTTTTTTAACTATTTTAGTATTCTATCGTCATATCCGCGTGTCTAATAAAATCAAATAAACACATTATAGTAAATATTTTATTATTATCAGGAATATCAATGAAAATTAAGATGCAATTACACACCTTTAGTTCAGTAAGCAATCTTTACTTTATTATATAAATAAAAATTCACTCGCACAATCAATATTTTGAGACTCGTCTTAAGTATTAAAATGATACTATTACAAAACATGACACGCCATCTATTGTCTCTAATGCAATACTCCGGCAAGATCTTTGAACAAGTGTCATCAATTCGTCGGTTATGTGGGTGGTTTATGGATATGACTGGCTTCGATTACGAATTAGAACATCATAAAGAATACACTGACTAATCATGCAGCACAGTTTTGGAAATCAGTTCTTTCATGTTTTATTCAGTACTATTATGATTGTATGATATGTTTGCAAGACTAAACCGCAGCACCGATTTGTTATGAAAAAGTCGAGGAACCAAGTTTAAATATAGACTTTTTTACAATAATAGAACCCAATTGATTGATCAATATTGTCAATAAATTAGGGCAAACCGCTAGTATTGTAATTAATTCACTATTTTATCTACTTAAGTAGTTTTATTTACATTTTAACAAATGTTGGTTGAAAAGTAAGTTGTATTATATTATATATCCTTTTTTTTATAAAATAAAGGGGCAAACGAGCTTGCTGGTGGCCTAGTGGAACAGCTGCAGCCCATAAACACCCAATAATGGGGGCAGCTGGCCCTTAACCCTTAAAGCCCCTTCCCACCAAATTTTGTCTCTTTTTTTTCCCCCAATGAACTCGCTGGTCGCACAGAATTTAAGTCCATTTTGATAGACTAGAGACAGCTTTTGTATGAAGATGTTTGCCTGTTTAGAAGAATCCCATAAACACTCCAATGATGGTCGAAACAAAAGACCGTTAGGCCCCGGCGCCAGGCCGGGGGGGCTTTTATTTTTTTTTGGCCCCCGGGGGGTGCGCTAAGCTGCATAATAGAGACAAATTCCTATTAAGGAAGGAGTACGCTCTCTTTTTGAAGAATTGGAGGTCATATCTCGAAGGGAAAACCTCTGCTGTCGCTCTGGAGTCGCAAGAGAAAAAGCCATGTAACGCGAAATGTGGAACTTCCATTTTTCGAGATGGAGACCATGATGGCCACTCTCAACATTATTATTTATAATGTTTATTAAGTCTTGCCATTATCTGACATTTCATACGTTCGTAAAAAAATCTTTACGGATCAACTAGCTGATGAAAGCTACCACAATAATGCAACTGAACTTTCGTATACACAAATCACCGACATGTCAGAAACAAATCCATTCAAAAAATTATTCGCATCTGAATGCCAAAAAATTCAATGCCATTTTAACCGCGGCCTCGTATCGTAAAGAAAATTTTTTCATACAACATCGCTATTTGAAATAATGAAACAGGTTTTTTGACATTTCAATTATAAAACATGTTAGGAAAGTTGTGGAGTAAATAGCTTAGTATTATTGATGCATGTAAGTTTACTAATTAAAAATTCTCAGAAACCCCAAAATTTTTTTTTTGTCACTCATACTCATAGTGTGGAATGTAATATTTAAAATATTAATTTTAAAACGCATACCAAACAAATACTTTTAGTATAAAAACAACTACCCGCAACATGCAAAGATTGCGACTTCATTCTTATAAATGACTGAAGCGGAAATTTTTCGCTCCCCAAAGGGATTTTGGCGGAACCCTACCTACTAATATTATAATCTGAAAGTCGTAAGAATGATTATTTGTATTGTCTTCTTTTAATGAAACATTACAATAGTTTAAGCACCAGAATAATATAGCTAAAAATAATATATTTAGTGAATTATCGTTAAGTAGGAAAAAAAATATTGAGCACTTTTAACGATATAATAATACCGCTACGGATTCTATGTTATGTATAACTTATTATCAAAATATTTGCCATCATTACAAAAAAATTTATATCAGAAAAATTTTTTTTTTTTTATTTCCTTTTTTTTAAAATCCCCGGTTTTGTAACGCAGGGTTTAGATAACTTATAGTAATCGTTTAGTGGCACCCTCAAGAGTACAAAGGCGCGAGATTCTCAAATATAGTACAAAATATACACTCAGATAGGTATATACTATACCGGATTTTTGTACGACACTTACTAACTTCTTACTACTTTAGGCACTACACGCCAGCATACTCGAAGGTGGATTTTACACTTGATATTTTATAGAATACATTTATAAGTTGTTGGCTATGTGTTATACTGATGTAAGAACCTATGTTATTATTAACCTTCATTATCATCGATATAGTAGTGTTAAGACATACAATAGCATTCTTACAAAATTTTGAGAGTATTAGTAGATTAACGATACAAAGTTAACAGTACTAAAATACACAATCCCTACAATTAATTACAACTCTCTGAATATAATCTCAGCAATTGGAAAATGCTAAGTCTCGCCCCCAAGTGATTGCAATAAGGAAAATATTAAATATGTATTTGACGTATACAGTTTTAAACATGAGTTTCATGAATCCGTGAACAAGTTGTAAGGCAGAAAAACGTTTCAACAGATTAGATGTATTACCATAAAACGGAAAACGGAGGCTACATTTTGAAAGAAATCTTCAATTATGCATGAGGCATTAGAATTCCAATTTTCCGAAGTATTTCAATTTTCCTTCTATTTATATGAGTGAGTCTGTCGGCGAATAGCAGAGCATTAATTTGCCAGAGATGTGGATCTTTAAATAACGAAGGATGTATAGTTAAAACAATCTCTAACTTGATGTTTTATGACTAGTGTACGCTTTGACAAGACGAACTGCTGAAATTTACACCCAACACAACACTCGCGACGTTGAACATAAAAACTTCATCATACGATCACTAATAATTAGAATCTATTATAATATTTAGATACTTAGTTAATAAACACTAATAGAAAGGCAGACAATAAATAATATGCCTACTTATATTTAGGGCAAGAGGCGAGCTGGCAGAAGGAAGAAGTCGTGGTTGCAAAACATATGGGAGTGGATCGGAATTACATCCGCGGAGGACCACTTTCGTTAAGCGCAAGATTCTCGGCGATTGAAATTGTTTAGATCAACCTTTAGCAATCAAGTGGTACCAGAAGAAGAAGAAATATTTAGCCTTCATATCAGTAAATAAAGCTTAAGAAAAGTACGTACTTGATACAGCTTAAGTTAAAGAAACTAGAAATTTCCTATGAAGATCCTAAGTCTTTATATACTCATTCTACCTAACCCCGTATAAGTAAGAAAAAATAATACGTGAGTTATGTAATGTAAAAAAATACAAAAGAAATATAACGGTTATAGCTCTATCATATAAATAGTGTGAATATTTAGTCTTCTAGTAAAATGTGTATGAAAAAAAAAATGGATAATGGACATTCTTAAAATATTCGCAACTGCTGCTAAAATAAATTTGATATATATTTATTAAAAATTAATAGTGTATAAGAAAGCAATATAAATAAATTTGTAACATTTATTACAAGAATACTTTAATTATTGACATATTGAAGTTCTCAGTTTTATTAATAGATCAGTTAACCTTGTTTCATAGATTCAAAAACCTCAGCAATTACGAACTAAATTCGTATTATATTTCTGCGTCATATTTTGAATCATCAAATGTAAGACTGCACGGGATTTGCATTACAGCCAACTATAATACAGATTAACATAGCCTAGTTAGCGCTAACGACATAACTACGAGTACATGATGCAAATACTGGCTTAGGATTATAATTGTGTACCCAACTTGTAAATTAGATTAATTTGATTGTCGTACGTTCGTATTTATACAATGCCGTAACATTGTAAAATTATACATGACCTCCCGTGACCTATTGAGGCAGATTTCTACGTATGTTTATAATATATTTTTATGTAAATAATCATGTGACGACACATAGTTTAAGGTTATCCATTGTTCGAATTTCTTCGGTCGTTACGTGAACAGATCTTGGATTACATTGCGTGACGAACAAATTTGTTGGCTGTAGTCTAGGTCTATTAATCGCTTCTTCGTGTTAAAGCATGTATTGAAATGTTCATGTCTGGGTATGGTAGTGTGTTTATAAAACCTGTATGCTTGGATATAAAGTATTAAATCATTTGTTATATATAAATCACTTACGGGACTAACGTATGTGAAATGTGTCATAAAAAATCATTATATTAAAAACTAGGTTGTTTTTTAGTTATAACGCATTATTACTGGAATAAATTATCTATTATGGTGGTCGTTATCTGCACTGCAGGCGGTGAAAATCCTTTAAATGCTACTCGAAAGTTAAGAAACTTTCAGATACCTGGATTTGGTGTTAAGTCTGGTCATTTGCATTTTCAGTATGAAAAACTTTTGATAGTATTCTGGCAAAAATATTTTTGCGAAAATGGCGGCGTAAATTTTAATCTTTTCACTGTACCTGCATTACTAGAATACACTTGTAGTGTTCTACAGCAGTTTAGTACAAAATCGTAATTTCTACACTTTTAGATGCTGGCTTATTTTTTTTTTAATTTAAATTTATGCTATTACGATATTTAATCTTCATATAACTCTCTTTATAAGGTTAATAGTAAATTCAAATTATAAGTAATAACGGGTAAAAGGATCATCTGATGTTAAGTGCCACACCAGAGGCCCCCCTTGACAGAAATCAGTACAGCTTCCGTATCTCACTTTGCTATCGATTTGTGGTTTTAACACGTGCGACGGTTTTTTAAAAAAGATTTTTCATTTTACTACAATGATTGCGTTAGTAGTAATAAAAAACTTATGCTTTTGCTCTAACTGATACAAGATATACAAAACACGAATTTTATTGATTATGTCGTATGGAACATGACAGATAGAAACGTTTATAGCAAGACGGAAGGAATGGACGGTGAAGATCGTTTTAAAAATGTTTTAGAACATTTTGAAAAACGAACGAATCGTTATGAACACGATCCATCACGTTATGTCATCGACGCTCAATAAATTTTATGCATTTTGCGTTTTTCACCGATAAACAATAAAAGATCGCCTCCCTATATAATTTTATTATTATATATTACGTATTATTACTAACCATTAAAGCATAATTATAATTCTCAACACAGAAAAACAAAATATGCCATATTTTATTTCTTCCAGTTCGTAAGTCTGTTCGGGACAGTTATTTTCTACAAAGTTAAGGCTTTATACTTTAGGCTGATCGTAGGAACATGCCAGGTGGCGCCAAGCCAGCTTATGACTCACAACTATAAACGAACAATGGAAAATAGACAATTATTTGTGCACGAACTTCAATTTGCAGACAAAACTTGCAAAAACTTGGAAATACTTTTTATTAGCTTTAATGGTGTATGTAAATAAGTAAGGGATTGGTTTATTGGTGTAATTTATTGCCTCCATCCGCGGCTTATTGATATTAGATGGATCGATCGTACTACAAGTGATTGAAATAGCAATCCACCCAAAAATCGAGCGATAACAACACATATTGAAGTTATATAGGAGATAAACAAATTTAAATTTCAGGTCATTTCATATGTACATAAATCAATTAAGCTGTGGCTAAACAAAGTCAGGCACTTTGCCAGTGTTAATAGTTACAGTTTGAGGTCGTCGGATACAGGGCACGCGTCAGTCAGAACCGCCGCCATATGGCGCTAGAAACTGTTGCGTATTTGAAACGCGCATCAGCCCCGTGTAGACACTTATGGTCTTCTAACCCAACGCAAGATTCTCATTAGAGATGGTTTTCATGAGAACGGGTGGAATAAAATTAAGAAAGAAATTCGGATTTGGAAACAGGCTCTCGAGTAGTGTGAGCAGTTATAAAGCGTAGCACAAAAGTAGACGAAAATCACAAATGGATATACCCATTTATGAAACCATATTCAAATTAATTATATATTTACACCGAAGCGACGTAAAGAGTAGTGATTTCTTCTTCTTCTTTCTTTCTTCTTCAAGCTTAGATAACTCTAATTTAGACACATAATCATCTATCTATACAGAACTGAAAACAAATAGAATTTAAAAATTACATAAACCAGTTTTATACTGTATTTTAATTTAGGTTTAACCTAATATTTAATCAGTGATACAACGGTAAAGAGTTTCATACAAAGGTTGCGGGCGGCTAATTAATTATTATTTGCGTTAAACTTCGACGGCAGGTATGTGGTGGCTCAAATAATGTAGTGTTTTGTAAATAATTCAATGGACTTGGTATATCTGTACTATTAAGAATAACAACATACTCCATACTCCTTTGAAGAAACTGCAATGAATAACCACAAGCCCTTCTTGGGAAATCGGAATATATACTAATACAATTAAAATGAATTAGTTAGGTTCGTTAAGGGGAAAAAGGTATACAACTTATACTTGTTACTCCTAAAACTATAGGTTGGCTCGTTATCTTCAACAAAATATTCATTGTTTTATGTAAAAACATAAAATTATACATAATATATTTAATAGTCAGATATGAAATACTTCAAATGCACTATATTTTAGCTTATTTTTCTCTTGGAGGGAAGGGAGCGTAGGCATGCTAAGGGCCAATGGCACCTCTCTCACAGTGGCACCGATTTCTTTAAAAGATTTGGAAAACGAAGCGCGTCATTCACGTTATTGTCCGTAATTTTCCGTCTGTCAAAAACATTAATTACACATTAGGTGTACTTTGCCAGTTATTGATTAAATACCGTAGCAAAACAACTATCAATTGAAATGGTTTCTGTTACGCGTTTCGACGTTCGCAAATGCAACTGCCTCTCAAATATTAGCAGTACGTGACCTAACAGTGAGTCACTAAGCGACTAACTTCTCGCCTCGTTACCGCCTCTGACTTTTCCTTTATAGTCCATTTCTGTAATAGCAGGCTTAATGACTGTCTTTGCCTTTCACGATAAACGGACTAAGTAATTACTATTACGGACAATTGTTTGAATCGCTGCTTCGAATCGAGTTAACTCTTGTTAACGCCATTCACGCGTGTTAATTGATAAGATAAAATTTTAGTGTTATTGTTATCTAGCTATGAAGTCGAATTGGTATATAATAAAAAAGGCGGTAGATGACTTACGTGAGCTCCTAGCGGCTGACTGGCACGTAACAGCGTGGGATCGGCGAAGCTGACGATCAGGAGGATTGGATGCAAAGACTCACTTTGAATGGCTACAACATTGGAGAATGTTATGTAAAAAATTTTATGTATAGTATTTATTGTAATACTGTGTCACACAACTATGATTTATTAAATCCTACATACGCAATGGGTGTGTTAGGACCCGGACATGAATAGAAGTGGCGTACAACCGGATATGTGACAAAAATGCAATTTCAAGATTGATTTGAAGCTTGATACGGTGATAGTTATATCATAATTTTGTTTATTATTGTTGGTCTCGTTGATTCATAACAAAATATTCTTCAATGAAAAAGATCCTAATTCTATTTTTTTACAAAATACAGAGGGATACAGAGGGATACGCATGATAAAAACCAGGAACCTCACCTATCCTAAATATACAAACATTATCAATTATATATGAGTATATTAATTAAAAGCCTTTTTATAGCAGTAATCTGATCTCATTTCAACCATTTGGTTGATACCACCTGATTAGCAACCAAATCATATTTTTCACAAAAAATAATCATTCCATGTTGACAAACTTGACTTCACTATATTTTTACTAATATCAATATACCAATCCAGTGGCAAGGGCTCAACCTTCTTCTATGCCCAAATGAGCGTGTTCAGTATCAAAATAATGTTCTATTGTTATTGACGTTTCTTTGTGTACTTATTACAAATTTTGAAAATTTTAAAAGATATTTTGTTTCTTTATTGTCATACCATTTCGTAGACAGTTTTCTAAGGCGGTAATATTTTCTAAATTTCTTCTGAAAACTACTGCTAGTAGTGCTATTTACATGTTTCTGGTATTAATTTTTCTAAGCATAAATTAATGTCATATTTCCATCATTTATTATTACAATCCTCAATTAACCTGCTTTTATGAATTTTATCTCCTTTAAATTTATATCTTTAGTTTTATACTAAATTTATTTTAATTTAAATTAAAAAGTTATACTCATTTTACGAACTTTTTTTGTTTTTATTTATGAGGTAATCAAGTTATATCGCTACATATCGCTAGGGACGTTATTTAGCTTAATCATTAATCTAATAACCACAGCCATTCTCTGTAATCTGTTATCGACTTTGAATCAATCGGTTACTATGATTAGAAATCTTCTTGTCCTTCTTTCAATTTCATTTTGTACAGCTAGTAGATAAAAAAAGGTTGTTAAACAAGAGATATTTTTTTTAATTTTTTGATTGTAATTATATTTCACAATTGTATAAAAGAATGGCTGACTTTTCTGACGTCAGTGGTTTCAGTGATGCTAGCTTGGGATCATGCAATCGAATCCCAACTACCTTATTATTTACAATAATTATTTGATACAAAATTTTATGAGACCTTGTTGATAGAATGCATTCAAGGCGATCGCCGGACTGCCCCAAAGACGTGTCGACTGTCAAACCTGCCATAAATTAGAAGTAAGAAACAAACAAGCTGGACTTCTATTTCTTCTCTACCTTAATTAAAATTTAAACTCGTTTCAGCTGCTAGAATTTCTTCTATAATCAACGAGTAAAGCTGTTTGTTTAAAAACTACACGAAAAGTGATTACTAGTAAAGTGCATTCCCCGCAGTCTAACCACATATGTGTCCAATATGTACTGGGAAATTTAAAAAGCCCGCACTAATGGGCATTAATGTTGCCGCCAGTCTGGCAGGAAGTAATTAAAGTTGCCATCCTGAAAACTCGTGTATCAGAATATTCTATTTTCCATTTCTCTAGATTTTAAATTTCTTAATGTGTTTACAGAACGGCACTGTTTTGACTGTACTAATTCCATGTAACGCGTATTCTTGCATCAGTGAGTGAATTCGCCTTCAAATTGGATGCCATGAACTAAAGGACACATAAACTGCTGTCGGCATGTATTCCATACATAAAAGTTAATTAATAAAGCAAGAAATAAATCCATTGTTGGCAAAGTACACAGAAGAACGATGATCAGTCTCCACTAAATATCAAAATATTATATATACTTACTAGCTGATCCGGCAAACGAGTAATTTCAATTTTCAATTAATAAATAAAAATACGGGTTGATCGTAGAAGGGTGAAAGTTTTGGATTGTATGTATTTTTGTATGTTGTATCATAAAAGAATAGAAACGAAAATTTTGTCTAAAAATAAAAATAATTTAGGGGCGACTCTCAGGCCTACTCAATACGCTGACAAAGTTTCATGACAATCGGTCAAGCCGTTTCGGAGGTGTTCAAGTTCGAACATTGTGACACGAGAATTTTATTTATATTTGATGAAAGTGATTAAGTTGCTGTTAAATTTACAAGTTATTTTTTTGTTGGTAAATGTAACTGATTGCCATTTTATATCATTTGGTACAAATAAACGAAGACTAATAAAACCAAATATAATATTAATTAATAATTTAAAATTCCATATTAACAAGCAGTTTATCTTCTCATTACTTGCGTTTTCTTTGCGTAATAGAAGTTCTCCTGGTTTAAATTCCAGTATATTTATTTTAAATAAAATAATAATGTGTGTACTAGTTGCGTCTGAAACACACGGTTGCGGAGTTAATAGCGCATTAGAGATGCCATCTCGGCCGGTCGCTTTTAAATATTTACTTGGGCCTGAAGCTTTTTATTTGCGGATAACGAGGTTGTATATAATGAGGTTTCTTATTTACAATCTTTTAGGTGAATGAACAGTTTTCTGAATTTTAAAAATGTGGAGTTCTGTACTCTAAACATTGAAGAATTTATTTCATTGTAAATTGTGATCTTCACCACGAAACTCTAATTCTTATACTTTCCAACGTGTGAAATTAATTACTTCGTAGTAGTAATTTAAGTAATTATAAGTATTAAAACTTAACGTAGCGTAATTATTTAAACTTTTATTTAAACATTTAAAAATTTGAAAGTTTTTGAAAGGGCTTAACCACTTTTGTATAAGTAATTATCAGTTTCAAGTAAATTACAAAGCTTTTGGGCTATACTAATTCGTCTCTTCTGCTTACCATATGAGGAAAAGAGACAGAAAGTAATAACTGCTATTTATTTACCTTCACTCCAGTTCTGTGTGATATTAAAGTTTCAATAAAATGTATTCGTAATACCTTCGTGAATATTGCAAATAACTGTTCGTTCTTGGTTGAGGAGGTAATGAGTTAAGGGACGAATTACAAAATTAAGTGGATCCTTAACATGCTCCATTATTATTTATGGCTTTGTTATATAATTTCAAAGTTTAATTGGACTTTGGACTCTCACATCAATATTAATGAACACCCTCGTTTGTAAACATGTCGTCAAGGAAAAGAAAAATAACAATAAGATTTATGAATTTGCAGGAAATATCTCTTATTACAGTGTTTTTGAGGACTGATTTTACATAATTGCTGCTAAAATGTATTTTTCGAGTATTGTCCAGTTCTACGCAAAGTCACGGGCAAATGGAGTTATATCTGTGTTAATTGATTTATTGCTGACCGAACGGCAAAATGATAATGAATATAATGGCTCTGTAATGGAGCAAATGTGTGTGGTGGTCCCTCATCATATTTTATACAATCCTATCCTGTTATACGTGAGTAGTATATACCTTTGTAAATGCGAATAAATTCTACTAAAATGGTATTGTTCGTAAGTTTTTGTGTTTCGCACAGTTCGAAAAAGAAATGAAAATAAATATATAAATTATAATTCAAAACTCCATTTACCAAATTAACAGCGACCTTTACGGAAACCGATTCGTTTAATATTTTTCTAAACTTTCGCAATATTTCGCTGAAGTTTCGTAAAATGGAATTTGCATACTCAGGGGTATTACGTCACAAACAATGCTCCATTATAGAAGCACGAAAGTGCCATATTGAAATTGAATTTAAGTGGATTTCTCTTATTTCAAAGGCCTTACAAATAGACTTACTGAAATTAAAAAAATAATTACGTACTTAATTCTCCATCCACCATTTTACTACTATAGTACCTCTAGAAAGTCGACAATGTCCGAACCAACCAATTGTGGCCCTTCGGACACGTACATTACTTTATTAATACCGTCTAATCATTCATAATATCTCCTATTGATACTATCCCACTAGTAAACCCAAATTATACCAATATTTAAATCAGTACAATAAAACTTGTTGCCTTAATTATGTTTTGCATGTTTCCCAGGTCCCGCATGGACTTTGTTGATTCACACAAAAGTGTCTGCTTGCCCAATCTACTCTCGGAAACGGTATTTACAGTAACTTGAAGTACTTAATGACAATAGCCAGTGTATGTGTACATATCTCGATTTAAGTTTTTAAAAGGAATTGTTCATGTTTAAAGTTCCTTGTTTTGAAACTCATGCGTTTTGTTAACAACATAAAAAATACCTCACTGTTCTGCAACTTAATCAAAATTTAAGTAACTTTAAACGTATCCCACAATTACCGGTCTCAAACAGGAACATATTAAACATGATTTTTACTGAAATTCGGAATATATATTTTAGGACAATTTAAACTTCAGTGTCTGCAATGCAAGGGTAATTAATTAGATTTGATGAGGAAATAAAGAATTTTGTGACAGCTTTACTATCCTGAGCAATGTCAGCGGACGCGCATCACCGCTGAGATTCAAAGGTTGACCATTCAGAGCTGATTTACGACTGGGACCTGTGGCTGCTCGTGTTTAAATGAAAATTATACACGGGCCACAGGGACGCGACCTTTCCCTCGTAAAGTAACTAATTTATGAACTCGTGATACTTCAGCGGTGCCCGCTCCACTCTTGAAAATTTAAACAGCACGCCGCTCTGTGCAGTGCAAATTTTTGTCGTATATAATCTGGATTCTAGGTTATATCCTTTTTTGTTGATTTAAGTTTTTGAACTTTACAGAGAGAACATCAAATGAAACAGTTAGCTATATTTCCCTTACAGAAATTATTATTACTAATCTTTCAAATGATGTGTATTCGCCTCAACAGTCAACGAAATGCAGAAAATCACATAAAATTGCTGTTAATTATTGTATTTCATTTAACGTACTCTATGTTTAATAGTGCTATCCAGTTTAACAGTATAAAGCTAGTGTTCATAATAGATAACGTTAGATTTTATGTATATAAATATTTCGGAAGCATGTTCGAGGTTCCACCCGCCTACGCCTCGCTAAAGTTATTGTTAACTCTGTATTAGCATAATAATTATATTGAATACGAAATTTGAGACATTAATTCACGGGAAGAATACTAATTACCAATGTACAAACAAAAAATAAACGTTTATTTATAAAACTCAGAAAACACGTTTTAGCAATCCATTCTATTACAGAGTATCCTCATCTGAAGGACCGCCAATACTTTCGAGCTCGCCGGCTGTGAGAGTGTCTAAAGGCGGTAGAGTCACCTAAGATCACCTGCCTCCTGCCCGTTTGCCCGTTATGTATAATAAATAGTAACATCGTAACTTTTGATCAACATTTTAATTCCGAATTAGTTGGTCGGATAATTACTAATTAAAATTGTAAATCCATGCTCCGATGAAAGATTTAATTTTGTGGTAAGTATTAATATTTCAACTATAAAACACGTTACCTGTGGCTACGAAATAATAAAGGCTATTTAAATCGCAAACAAATTTGAAATCACTGATTACATACTGTACGAGGAATCAATTCAATTCAACTTAAAGTTATTAAGTTTGTAACTCTGTTTCAAACGCATAGGTGTGGTCATATTGAAAATCTTTTTTCTTTATATAAAATACTAGCTGATCCAACAAACGTTGTTTTGCCATACATGTGATTTCAATTTTCAATTAATTATTCGAATATTATTTAAAATTTGACACTGCGATGGTAGCGCCGTCTGTTGGATCCAATGTAAAACATTCCAAAATCAACAACTACTAATAAATTAAAAATTAATTAAAAAAACATTGTCCAGCGGACAAAATTGTTAATCTAAACCATTCCCAGATCCCCTTCAACACACACAAAAAATTTCATCAAAATCGGTCCAGTCGTTTGAGAGAAGTTCAGTGACATACACACTCACAGAAGAATTATATATATAAAGATATATAAGGTAAATAGACGAAATTATTCATATAAATAAATTAGGTTAGACCTTCCTTGTCAATAAACAACACAGTATTCATAATAGCAAGCAGCTTTACGTTTTCCGAAGCCACTGACCACTACCACTAACCCACTTTATTGGTATATATGATGGTGTTACCATTCACCAACGAGACTCGTGGTCACATGGTCACTGTAATGAAAAAGGTACTGGACAGAAATCCAATGAGAATCCAATTCAGGTGTCGCTCTGCACACAACGGTCGTCATATAAAACATATTGATAAGGTACAATCATAATTTTACTATTTCTTATCGGTTACCTATCTATATTTACCTTTCTCGTCTTGTTTGAGTCGGTTAAAATTAATACAGCACAGTGAGTGGAACCACTATGTATAATATTGAGCCTGACCCGGAATTTTGATTAAGCGTAAACTAGATTACATCAAGGGTAGAAGCCGTTTCTTACTACTAAACAGTTAATAGCATTCGCCTCAAACTTGAAAGTTACTTATTTACTTAACATTGAGAGTTATGCCAAAGTTTGTTCCATACCTCTGTAATCGCAAATCTTTAATCTATGCAAATCATGATACAAAACTGTTGGCGATTTATTACATACGCTCCAAAGATCCAGGGAACTGTAAAGGGAAAGGGTGAAACTATTTTTCGCGGAGTTAAAATCTAGTACTCTGTTTTTTTTTTAATATCTATTGAATTGATATTAAAAAAAAACAGTTTTTATTTATTATTTTGAGTTATAGATGCTTGAAGACGAGTTTATTCGATGCCTTCTCATGAACTATTGTTTCTTACTTTGTCATAGGCAACTGTGATTTCAAAGCTATTATATATACTAATTACATGTGATAAAGGCGTTTAAAACTTGAGGAGATCTATAACATTTCTAACGGCTTTCAATTTAAATGAGTTTTTAGAATTCCGTTTGATATCCCTAATTCTAATTGGCCGCGAATTTGTGAAGCCACTAAATCGTAATACTGGTTATCCTCTATATCTCCAACGGGCAGCGATCCTTTGCCCATTACATCTCCCCTTCCCCACCTCCCTTGAGCCTCACTCCGACACCTTCACAGAGAGGGTTATTCGAGCAACGATTCGTACAATCCGCAACTGAATCTTTTTATTTAGGTGCAAAAGTATTAGGAAACAGTGTATCAGGGTCAGTGAGACCTTATAGAATTAAAATAATCATAGTGCTCTCACTATACTTTTTTATAAGCACTAAATTTACTTAAGCTAAAACTTAAAAGCTTAAGCTTTACACGATTAATTTGCTACGCTATTTTTAAATTTGTTACTATTCCATTTGGCCAATACATATTAATAAGATTAGGTTTCAACGTGGCAATCGATTGTTACTTATGGACACTTAATATACTTTATTAACGAGTATTAATAAATAAAGTACCGTTTTTTAAAATTAAAATTACTAAATGTGCAATTGTCAAGCGATCGTACGATTTCAAAATAACCCTACCACGCCTTCATCCATGTCCTCGCCGCTTGCAAATTATTCACAAAGTACGCATGTAAGGCCCCGCATGTCTAACCGACCGTTGGAAATATTCCTTTTACTGTATATAAAACAAAAGTTCAGGTTCAGATTGGCCGTTCACATAGTTAAATTCACCTTTTTTCATTTCTTCATTCCACCAAATGAAATGAAATATCTTCTTGACTAATTCATTCATTTTACGATATACAATTATATGGTTGTGGTGAATATTTGTGTAAAGTATTCATTTAGGTAAAGTATATCTGTGTCGGGAATCCTACTCTTTCTTTTAACTGTCCTTAATATTGTTAAGTGTAACAAAAATTTATAGAAACATATTACTTTAGTTATATCCTACCTTAATATTGTCTTTTATTAACATAACTGTTACTTATTTAGTAATAACTTAATAATACATAACTTAAATCCGTTCATAAAGTGTTTTTCTTTAGATCCTTCCTTGTTTACTTTATTACTTGGAGAGATTCGTGTGGCCACACCAGTAATATTTTATACACATTTTATTGCACTAATTATTTCTAAAAAATATTTAAAAAAATAAACAAAGAAACTCTTTCTTCTAGCCAACCCAAATGAAGGGCCTATAAAATCTTGAATAAATTTTAGTTATAGCTAAATCTAAACATAACATTTGATACTCCGTTTTGGTTTGATTTTATCCAAAGTGTTTCATTTTTAATAAATCGAGAATATATTGTCAGCACGAAACCATCACTTACTAATAATAAAAGACCTTTTAGTTACATCTTCAATGAAATAAATCCATAAAGAACTTTTTATGAAATTTTTAATACTCAGAGCACACACTGCTCCCATAAATCAAGTACTTCCTGCCCTTTGAATTTCCGCGAGCTGTGATATACCGCGCCTGACAATGCCTTCACATTTTATTCACCAATATTCCTTTGACGGAAAGCGATACTAATTGCTCGGATACATTATTGAAACCGAGCTTACTGGGGGATTAGATGCATATTGCGAAAATATTGCCGACGCGGTTTTAAAATCACCCATGAATCTTTAGTGCAGTTTTATTTTATTATTAACAAAATTTCAAAATCAGATAACACAATTATTTGACATACTTTAGTAGCTCTAACATGAGATTGGCAAAATTATAATTGCTAAGTGTTATAGCTATTCGCTATATTAAGACATTTTATACATATTAATGTTTGACGCAAAAGTTTCGTGCTATGTATGTCCTTTATTCAAATTTGTCAATTACCCTTCATACTTTATGTATGAAGCCATGATTAGACTTGTATGCGGATATTTTCACAGTTTTCTTTATTTGATCCTATAACTTACCACTTACTCTTTTGGGTTTTTAAAATGATCGTCCACTATTCTTCAAGGACCACCAATTTTTTACAAATTTATTACAATCGACGTTCAACGGCATGATTTCAGACGTAGAAACTAACACTAAAATATAAAAATCATACTAATGCTTATACAACTTACATATATAAGTAAATACATACTTCTTAATGATCTATTCCAACTAACAATAATGATTATCATATGAAGCTGGTACTTCTATATCAGCTAGATTTCGGCCAGTAACCATATGGATATATTTGCCGTAGTGGTAAAATATTACTCGAACAGGAATTTCATTACAGTACCCATTAATTGTTTTTCAGCCCGACATTATATTTAGCTTGTTTTATTCAAAACATATTAGTTTTTACGTTTGTTTAGACCAGATTAGAGTTTTCATATAAACGTTTTTGCCTTGTTTACACCTATTATATGATCTAAAAAATATTTTTATTTCATGCCAGTAAACTACCAATTACTATGAAAAAATGCAAGCCTTTTTGCTTGACTTGGCCCCTAGATCGATAATTTGTATATGGAAGTACATATTAGAAGTCTCAATTTATAGCGTTGCATTTCATTAAAATTATTTTATTACAATATCTAAAATCACTTATAATATATCAGTTTAGTTATACCGTTTTCTAAACTATGCGTTATGGAATATTATACGTAAGTAGGAAAAATTTTATTTTCATAAATTCAACGTAAATAATTGTGGAAAGGAAACACCTTGTAATCCGATAGAACTGTGCTATCTTTTATTTCCTGTTGCCCGACCTCGTTCAAGTGGAAATGTAAAAACACAATCAAACATTATGTCATTCAAGAATAATAGACTCTCTATTTATAAAATATTTTAAAAAATCGCATACATTCTTCAAACTTAACGCAATTACATCTGTCTCTATACAATAAATATTAAACAAATTAGTTAATGCTAACCGTTAGCTTTAAGAGTCAGGCCTCCAGTTGTCCAGGACCGTCGCGCAATCTCAGGTCGTGTGTTCAAATCGTGTGTGCAACAAAGAATTGTTCTTTCTATGAGCGCAATTTAACACTCGCTCGTACAATGAATGGAAACGTTATGAGAAAACTGGCATGATTTAGACCTAAATATCCTATTTGTCAGGTACAGAAGGCTATCATCAACTTGGCTAAATAAATACAAAAAAATGATTATGAAAAAAAGATTACTAAAACTTAGTTTATTAAACGTCTGTAATTTATTAGGTACACAATGGTGCGCTTCCTTTTTCTTAAGGCGGGGCTTCTTTTTTTTTTTTTTTTTGTTGCGATAATCTCTCAAACTGTTCTGTTAATATGTGAGGTTAGAAGGTGCGCTTCCTTTTTCGTAGGGGGGGGCTTTTTTTTTGGATTTTTTTGCTGGTTAAAAAAGGGTTTTCCCCTTTCTCCCCTATTCATGTAACTGATATAGAGGGTGAGGTACTAGTGTAGCTTCAATTTGTTGATTCGCTAAATACGAGTACGACACGTTCAAGTTCCTTACCATTGTCTAGCATTTATTTATATGTTACTCATATAAAACCCACTGTGGCGTATAAAATTACAGTCATGGTCTTTAGTTAAAAAAACTACACAAGATAATGAAATCATATAGGGGTGAAGGTTTTTAAGATCACCTTAATCCAGTACTTTCGATATAAATCTAAATTTCGTTAACTCATAGATAGAAAAAGCAATCTCTTTAAGGACAATACAGTTACATAAACCCAACCTTGCGATAACGAAGTTGTAAAAAATTCTCAAAGTACTTTATATTCTGCGAGTTGGCTTGTAAGAGTGTAGATATGTGCCTTTATTTCAGGGCTGCTTAGCCTCAGGTTTAAACGGAATGAATTTTTAATAGCTGTAACAACAAATGTTGTGTGGATGTGATGTGGTTGTAATATAGCCCAGACTATTTCTTTCACAAAAATCCAAGTTTCATTGGATTCTGTAATCAATAATATGAAATTACTTTAAAGTTTGCTAAATAAGTATTTAAAATTTGTTATTAATAAAATATCCTCATAATTAATGTAAAAATACAGTATTCATATAAACAAAGTATTTAATGACGAAAACCATATCATAAACAAGTATTTATTTGAAAAAGCTTTCACTAAGGATTACATATGTATATTTGACATAGCTTCCTCTGTTATTTTAATTCCAATGTATAATATAGTCAATACACAACCATTCATAAAAAAATAATTTGAATAAAAAATCCCAAATTACCTAAAATGAAAAGCTAATATGATGTTAATTTTTCTAGTTTTGTCTTATAGTTTGCCAAATAACCGTTTCGAGAATGAGCGTTCCAGACACAGGTAGCTATGAAAAATGAAAACAAGATTTAAAGAAAACTTTGCAAAAGCCCTTAGCTAAAAATCGCGATTTGAGCTTTAAAGGTGAAGAATCCCTGCCTAGGTTGTCGGACGTGCACGAGCAGATATTCCGTGCTCCCAGAGCGACAATAATTTGTTGGTCCATCGCGCCACGCTCCGCGCACTGCCACGATATATCTCCTTCAGTCGTTTACCCTAATCGCGTTCGATATGAACGGTTATGTGTTTTATCTATTTCAAGGGCTCTTTGTTAACTGGTTTGCACCTTTGTTGGGTGAAGGATAAATCTTGTCTTCGTACAACCTTAGTCACCTTCAAGTGCCAATACTGTAATGAGTCCAATATAAAGAAAAGCACTTTATTAACGGATTTCAGTTATGTATTTTATATTTTATTTTTATAAGTCGTTAATCAAGTGTTTTTTTTAATAAGTAACAGTCATGTTAATAAAAGACAATATTATGAGTCCAATATAGATTAGTATTGTCTGATAGTATATTTTGTTTAAAATGAGGAAATAAATTTATAAAAATCTATTTAGTTATCCTACCTGCGTAACAAAGTTTAGTGGCCAGTTGTAACATGACTGGGGTTCTACACGTCGCTTCGAGATAAAAGTTGTACCATTTTAAGTTCTGCCACTGTACAATTGTGAATGCCGCAGTCAGCTTGTTTTATGCCTACAATAAATATCGACGAGTACACTTTGAAAGTTGATTTTATTCTGTTGAAATAAAATTCTCTAAAAACGTAAAATCTCGCACTCTCGGCTTGCACTCGACAGAGCAAGATCAAGATAATCAGATGTGGTAACAACTTAATTCTACAATTTAGTGAAAACATTTTCTCATCCATACTCGTATGAGCATTAGTAGAGAAATACATTAATGTGGTGTACAATATTTCTTTCATTATCGCGAATATGTATATAACACTAATAGGTCAAATATTGGTATCATATTCCGGGATTTATGTTCAATCCAAAAAAGTTGTTTTTGCTATGTGCAGTATCATATATCTATATGTTAATACCCATATCAGTTATTGATCCTTTGTTGATGGTTTCTAAAATTTCTTGAGAGAAGATTTCCTACCCAAACATTTTTTGTATGGAATAAAAAACTGTAATCCGATTAGTTAATATACAATATTTATATAAATAAGTAAAATTTCTAACAAAACATTTTAAACTATTTTAACCAACCACAGGAGTCACGACTACACGCTAATATAGATTAACGGTACATTGTAAGGATTTATTTATAGCCATTAGCTTCGAGACTCTTAAGCTATGTTAAGCCATAAAGTGTAGTATCTTGATGTTATCTTATTTCGAAATGGTTATTTATCATATCATCCATTATGTGATGAATTTAATATTCCCAAATATTCAACCTTAGAGCAATAATAAATTTTAAATCATTAACTATATTCTAATTTGAAAACATCGTCCTAGTAAATAAATTGCACACAAACGTACAAAAAATAAACGCTTGCTAAGATTCTATCATATGATAAATTTGTGGTAAAAACGATGCACATTCCATCCGCAAACATGCAATATAAAATACATCAATGTTGCAAAATAAGTGGAAGTAATATTAAATTAAATTGATAATTTTATGAGTGTGTTTAATTTGTTAAATCAAATAAAAATTATGTAACAGTTCTCAATAACTTTGTTCATTAAACATCTCAGATAAACAACATATAAAGAATAATCGTTATAATAAGATATAAATAAATTGCTTTACATTATATTACAATTAGATAAAATATCACGCTTATTACCAACAAAAGAATTTTGACAGGAATTCCGGCTAAATTTATTAGGTCTACATTATTAAAACCAACTAGATGGAGGTTCTTAATATCAAAAACTCATACGACTCGAGTCGCAAGTTATCCCACGTAACATCTTCACAGCCACGTTCCATCAATATTTGAGTATGCTTATAGCAGACTGACTTATACAACATTCGATACACAAGAGCAATGGAATTATTTTATATAGTTAATTGACTTGCAGTTGAATGTATTTCTTAAGATAACGTAACTGTATAACGCCGGATCTTTGGCTTTTGGACCATTTACCAAAAACTCATGTATGTAGTCATATGCGTCACATATTTAGACCTTTGAGTTACAATTCTGGCAAAGATTCATGAAAAAAATATTATTTAGCAAATTGAAACATCCGAAATTGAAGCGATTATTACTCTGCCTTCCATATAAAAGATTGCTGCTGAAAAGGCCTAGGAGACCAGAGCTGGTGCTTTCCTCATTCAACGTTGCGATACAGTGAGGAAATGTGACCAGCAATATACTAGGGGCACTCTGCACAGACGCAGATTTTTAAATCAGATTATTGAGTTAATATTATTTTTAAATAAATTAAAAGCAAATTTATAATTTTAATACTACGACAAATTTGACTACTGACTGTACGAACAGGCTCGCGATGCCTGCCCCGCGAAGATAATGCTCGGCCGAGTGGGAAAGGCAAGACCACGCCTCGCCCGAGTTTGATTATAGAGTGTATAGATGGGTATAAAAATCTCGTCTGTGTAAATTAATTAATCCTATCTTCTAATTTAATATTTCTCGCGGATATTGCTTCTTATACATACAGATTTTCACATTCAATTTGAATATAAATAAAATAAATAATTTTATTATTATTTATTCATTAGTAAAAAAATTCCCGTCTTGTTATCCGTTTTGGTATATATTTCATCCAAAAATGTTGAGGTTTTCATTTTCTTTTCTTTACGAGCCGTAAAATTAGAAGGACAGTAGTGAAGATCTAATGATCGAAGCTAATGGCAAAACTGGGTCGGCCTTGCTGTGCGCAACTGCCTCGATCAAAATATGTACTCATTGAGGCTCCCTCGCAAGGCAACGATCCCGCAAACGTCTGAAATAACGCAAAAAATACTGTATTATATTTCTATTACAAACTTATAACTTATTACTTTAACCTTCTTGAAGGATCGGAATGTTACAAATCACTGGAAACACCTAAATACTTCCCACAAAATATTTAAAAAATTGAAATTTGCAATTTTTCTTGTGAAATAATATATTTTTGTTCGCGAAGCCATAGAGAGTCAAAAATTTCCAATGAAACCCTAATAAAGGAAATTTGTAGCTTGTGAATTGTATTTTTCGGGATTCATTTTAACCATGACATTAACAATATTTGCTCCATAAAAGTTAAAGTAATTTATAAGTTTCAACGGCCAAACATAAAATATTTTCTCAGCGTGTTTTGTTTTTTTTTATAGAGATGAGATGACTTGAGGAATGGACTATGGATACACAAAGCCATCTTCTAGTCGAATAGCAAGACCCTAACCACTAATACCATTTCGACTTAGAATACAATAATTTACACACTTTAATAAATTTACAATACATTTTCTAGCATTCAATAAACAGTGATCTATCAAATATTTTCCCAAACTTATGTTATGCAGTGATATTCCATAGTTAATCCAAATTCTTTCTCCAACATACATTTTTATTAATATAGAATCTTTATCTCAGCTTAAAAAGTTTTTATCAATTAAAATATTTTGCTTTTCGTAAACAAAAGAAGCGAAATTAATAGTGGAGGGAGTCCATTATCCGGCATTAAGCACTCGGTAAAGCAGAATGGCACGTAATGGCTGCAATAGGCCCTTTTACGATTCTAATAAAAACGTCAGTATCTCCCAATACTCATTATCCACTTAATAAATTCACTTTATGTGTAATAGAATAAACTGAGCTAAACTCAATGTAATGAAATTCGAAATACAAATTTGATGTTGACTGACTTTTGTAACGACGATAATTAATTAAAAGTTGAAAACTAGTGAAATGTATTTTAAAATTGTACTATCTTAATATATATAAATCTCCTGTCTCGATGTTTGTCCGCGATGGATTCCTAAACTATTTAACCGATTTTAAATTAAATTGGCACATCGTGAGCCGTCTGTTCCAACTTAAGAGATAGGATAGCTTAGATATTTAATTATAGACGCAATTTTATTGGATATTATTTGGCTATAATTAATTGACAGTCACAATTGTCTGTCAAAAGATTCTAACAGATGTGATACTTTTCGACTGGATTGTGTAAGTAATCAATAGATGGCACTGCTATGGCAAACCCACAAACGTGTCATAAAAGATTAATTTATGAACCTAAATAAAGTATACTATTATTTTTTAAAAAGCTTATTTTTATTGAACTAAAAAAATGATTGCTAGAAATCACATTTATGGCAAAACAACGTTTGCCGGATCAGCTAGTAATCTATAGATTTGTAGTATCTGACTGAGATATTTGGTAGGAATTTTAAAAATTCAAGCGCGAGTGGCGCGTCTAAAATTGTTTGCACAGACAACACCTCGAAACGTCAAACGCTTTGAATATATTGCAATAATCAATACGTATATTTAAATACAATAAGGTATAATATTTCACATCTAAATGATCAATAATTTGATTTTTATTTATTGCTTTATAACTCTTGTTTTGGTCTAAAATAATTATTGTACTTAATTTACGTGGTACTGTTGTCATATCAAGCAACAGAGGCTAAAGAGAAAAGCAGTTTTCTTTAGGTAATAAAATATAATGAACTTGACAGTGATTATAGCCTTAATTTCATTTTATTCGTCGATTTCTTTAGTGTATGTTCCCAAGTGAGTACTCGATGATACCATTTTGATGTGGAGAGAAGATAAGAGTGTAAACAAAACCTAGGAAATTTCCGAGGAAATCTACGTAGAGTAGACCTAAACGACTCGAAAGGTCTTCTCGTCTAGCAAGAAAAGCTCGCGTAAGCAGAAATTAACAGGCCTCGGTCTTTTAATTAATTCTGCATCTATACAAATCGTTGAAAACGCGAGTTTTAATTGATATTCTGAATCTACAATTATGGGACCTCCAAATAGAGACATCTCAAACTGGGAATAACTAATCAAAATTAATACAGCGAACAGTTGCTTTTGAAGACAGTGGCTGAAATTAATCTGACAGAAAGCCATAATAACAAAATATGACAATAATTTAAATTTCTTTTTCTGTTTCGACTTTGTTTTTGAAACACACAACGGCAACACACGTTTTTGTTCCTAAAGTGTACTCCGATAGTACAGAAAATGTTTTTTTTTTTTAAATGAATATTAAGCTCTTATGACATTCACGCTTCATCTGTTAGACATATTTATACTAAGCATCCATTGAATAAAGCTTGTTCTAAATGCAGTGAACGTTGCGCTAAGTAGGTTTACAAACAGCCAGATATCCCATCCACACATCTCTCGTAGCCGCGGGCTATAACTCAGTTTTGATGATAACTTTTTGTTACATATGTTATCCGTGACAGGAACTTATATTAAGGAAAAGGTTATGCTCGTTCTCGATCTTCTTAAGATGATCTTAGGAATGATACTCTGTAACAATAATACTGTTTATTTTATAAAAGATCTTACGTTTGATAAAATTCTATATCAGATCGTAGTTCCGCGTGAACTATTATAACATAATATATGTTAATTTGTACCACATATTACCATTGTGGTGGAGCACGAAAATATGTCTATATCTATAAAGAACAGAATAGGTGTAGCACATAATAGCTTAATCTTATATAGCTTGATCACGTTTAACCCTCCATAGTGTGAAAAATTACAAATTTTCAGCCACAAAGAAGAGTTATACACCGGATGCAATCAACAATTTCCAACATTCTAAGCTTCAAAGGCTGGACTTCCTATACGGGTCTAGTTTGCAATGTAAGGATCTGTATTTTGAGACGACGTAAAGTGTCTGTATAGGCTTAGCGGGTAACCGTACACTACGCACGCAGTTTTTACCCGCAAACGATTTAATGTAAAGACGTACGAGACACTTTCACACACACACACATCTTTATTATTTATACGTTGAAAATAGTGCTTAAGCCACTCCTTAATGCTTATTTTTTTTGTTTAAACTACCAGCGTTTTTTATTTTTCTTATTAATCTTGTATTTGAGATTGAAAGAAAAGCGATACGACATTGATATCCAAATACTCAACACTCTACACGTTTTAAAACCGCGATTTCGTAACAGTACAGCCTTATCCTTAATTTATGTTAATTCAGGATACTAAGCAAGGTTAAGCGAGCTCTTTGAAGTGCAGATTGTGAAGTTTTCCTCTAAAATGAACTATCAATTCGAGTTAATTATATAAAATCCTTTTAATGAATTTAAGACCTCAAACAGTTTGTCAACTCGAGATGTTAGTAAATAATATATTTGTTTAATGTTAATTCGTTTCAGAGAAATGGTTAAACTAAGTGTGGTGTTAAATGAGTATAAAGAATGACATTGAAATACAACATATTTTATAAACTCATTAACATATTTACGATATCGGTAGCGATCGGTATATTGTACACCTGTAAAACCTCTAAATTTAGGTTTAGACCTGTCAAACTGTTTAACCTATTCTATATATTTCTACATTGGCAATTTAAACCTTATTGCTATAAATTTAGAGATATACAGATAGGCTACGCTCTCTAAAACTTTTGAAGGTCTAAAACTAAATTTAGAGATTTTTAGTTTAGAGTGTGTACATCAGAATCGCCACCAATGTCTTGTATAGACATAACTATTACTCATTTAAAGAAAAACACGGTAGACTATCGTGTCCACGCAAGCTGTAAAGTACAAACGTGAATTAAAATAATATAAAATATATTTAAATTTTGCAAAAACACATAACTTAAATCCGTTAATAAAGTGTTTTTTCTTTAACTGATATTTATGAACCAAGCCTACATCTTTACTTTTTGATTATTTTTATTTATTTAAGTCACGTCTGTTTTCGACAGATTAGGCAGTGACGACCAATCTCCACTTTCTCCACGTACGTATATAAATCTCAATTTTCCACTCTCACCATTCCACTCTTATAGATTGTTATAGATTGGATATATAACATAACCTTTTTGTTCTGATCCGTAAAATCATGACCAGATCCACTAGCCTATAAAAGTTATAATCAGAATGAAATATTGCGAGATTTACTTACGGAAAGTGTGCGTATATTCAAGTAGCTTATAGTTTATAATTCTAGATCTTATTGAAAATATGTTTCAGTTGACAAATAACTAATCGTTCTTGAGTATTCTTAGTGCTTAATATTTTACGAAAGTGCCAACATCCCTTGCATTTTTGTGCCCATTCATAGGCGCAACCACGATTCATTAGGCGGTTTCCCCCTGAGTTAATGCGACAATTTTACACCCACTCACCCATTCAGTTTAATTTAAATGACCATCCAATTGCTTTACTAATTACTACGGTGACGGTTCTCAACCGTTCCATTAAATAGTGATAAAACTACGAATAATATCAACTAATATGTGAGGCTATGCGCTGGGGATTTGCACAGATAATTTTCATAAAACCCCTCTCGAAGCCACTTTGCTGTAAATCAAGTGTTCCGGTAACCCTTTCGATTTACTGACCGCGAAATCCCAAATAAGCTTTTCATTATTATAATTTTATTTCCTTTTCCAGAGGCTTTGTCTGTGTTTATTATATAGGATTTTTAAAAATTAGTCTATCATCCATCAGAGTCGTTATAAGGTAAATCATATATACCTAATAAAAATAGGTTCTTTTCATACTTGTATACTTTGTACCCAGTGTATATTTTACTTAAATATAAGAATCTTTATATATATGATATTTGTAAAATACACATTCCGTTTCACGAAAGAGGGATTTTAATGATACGCTGAAGTAATGAACAGGAGTTAACAGGAAAAAACAAAGGCACGCACTTGCTATGGTATAAATGAAATACAAATTAAAGAGTAACCTATTTTCTGAATGATTCTGTAGACTTAATGAGATTTTTAATTGTAAATAACGTTTTATTGTCCAGAAGGCCGAATAAAATTTCGCGGACGGCGAGGCTTTGTTATCAAACGCTCCAGACCGCGATCCTGCAGGCAGTGACGTAATTTAAATAGTAAGGGCCCCAGAAGTCTTTAGCAATAGGAACCACTGAATCAAATTCGTTATCTAGTCTCTATTACATCAAACTATTGCTGTGTTTAATACAAATTGCGACTTCTTGACCTAGAATAAGACCGTATAATCTTTTCAACCGGCTCGTGTCACTACGAATTACATCCGGCGTGAATTGTTATAGAGGTTTAGGTATTCAAATGTACCTATATTTTTTATGTCAAAAAAATTTGCTCAATACTTAAAGTATGAGAGATAATAGCTGTTAAGATACAGCACGCTATTACAGCACAATTAAAATGAAATAATTCTGTTTCAATCTCAGTCAGGTGGTTGTTCTCCATTTTGCATGAAAAGGTGACTTAGTTTTAGATGCCATATTTACTGTTTACTTTGGTTTCACACCGAGGCTATTAAAAGTGTGTATTATTTTGACTCTTAATTTTAAAAGCTATTTTAAACTTGTATAAGATTCTGTGCCCTTCGGCACTGATATTAATGATATTTTTTTATTAAAGAAGTTCCTTGTGAGGCTATTTATTTGCTATGAGGCATGCTTCGCACATTTTAGGCAAGGGGCCCGCTGTATCTCCACTAGCTTAGAAAGGCACTGTTTGGAGAATTACATCGTTGTTTACGAGCACTTTATTTCATTATGCCTTTAAAATATAAGCAGTATTGTGACAAGCACTGGCTTAAAAGATTATTTTTTTAATTGCTATTCCATTTTGTTTATTAAGTACCGATAACGGTGGTATTTTTATAGCATGATAACTAGTTTAGAATCTCATTATGTTTATTCTGTTTTCTCAAAAAATAAACTAAGTTTAGAGTATAATATCGGATTATTAGGATCGCATTCAAATTCATTATGAATAAAACATATCTCAAGGTCCTAAATTTAACTGAATTTCAGCCAGTAAAGGAATAATTATATATAAAGTTTATTAAAATTAATAAAGTTCGATGAACGCTGTTCGTAGAGGCAATGTCCTGATGATGCTCCGATGTTGGAGCGAAACGTGCGTCGAATGGTTGTGGGTTTTTCGCGGAGTATTGCTTGTATATTGGTCGACTGGGATTTTGTACTATGGACTGATTCTAATTAATTATATAAACTTTATTGTTATATATTTTGTTTTATCAAGCTCGAAGCATATTAAGTTCTTAACTTCTATTGAAGAAGCGTTTAACTTCTTATATGATTAGTTATTTAACATAGAACAGAATATAGTGAAAAAACCGTTTACATTAATATTACAAAATCTCGCCAACATTTCCAAATTTTATTTCAGTGTTAAATTGAATTTGAAGAGATATTGATGAAGCGCTCGCGCCATTTGCGCCTCTTTGTCTGAGTTCGCTATTTGGCTTGTTTAGTACGTAAAGAAAATATTTCACCCTGAACTGTAAATAGAAACACGATTCAAGACGATGATGGAAGTGTAACTGAATGGAAAATCGTGGGAAAGTCAAACACGAGGCTTAATGAAAAACAAATCCAGTCTAATTTCGCTGTCAATGCAATAATTACAAACGGTAGCTATATATAGCTATATATTTATATTCGTTAAACTTTGTAAATATTCAAAATAGTTTTTCTACATTCTTTCAGGTACATGATTAAAATAAAAGTAGGAAACTATATCAATGTAGTAGGTATGTTATACATAATTTGTTTATAATAGCATCTGACCTACATACGTCAAATATCAAACAGATAAAGAAATATACATCGTTGTTTTCTTCATGAATTAATTATTGTATTATAATTAAATATATATTATTCTTTAATTACAAAATTCTGTTGTAAAATTTGAAAACAGCGCCATCTCACGGAGCGATTGAAAAATCAATTGATACTATATTATATAATGTCCGTTATCTGTATTAGACAGGTCAAGGGTTGCGTACTCACGCTTGAGATCACACACGATCTGTCTGAAGCACGCATTCAGAACATGTCCTATCTCGCAACGCAATCTTCTCAAACTATTATAATTTAACCCGAAACCGGCATGATAAGCATAAGCAGATTTTTATAATATCTCTGCTGCTTGCAATTTTACTTTAAGCAGTGATAAAATAGAGGCTGACTTAAAAGAAATATCAAATAAGGCATCGTATCCATCCTAATTGTGTATACTATATGTATATTATGTATTGAACTGATAGGTACTCTTTATCCGCTTTAGTTATTATGGACGGGAAAATATGTAGCCCTTAGCGTCCTTTCATGGAAAACAAATGAAAATCGAAAAATCCCCAATGCAGTATGAAAATAATGAAATCTTTTCCGTTGCTAAGATTAGCGTGTTCAACAAAACTTATATATGTACATAATATAAGTTTGGTTGAACACATATATAGCTGTATAAAGTTAGACTGGGTTTATGATCAAAAATTGTTTTAAATTATTTATAACATGATAACAAGGTTGTTAGTATGAACATGAGACCGTTCAAAGGTATTCAGTTACAATTCTGCTTAGTTATTTTTTAGTCATGAAATGTGCCACGGGAAATGCAAATAAAATTACACTCACACATTTTCGGATAATGTGAATTCACTTAAGTAAAATTTATATTAAACGCTTTTTTTGACACTTTTCAAACCAACAATTTATTTAATTCATTTGGTGCATGAGCGCTTGATAGTTCAAAAAGCTTGGAAACTGAAGCGATTCTTTTTACCCCTACATGATTATTATTTATATTGTTGAGACGGTAGAATAGAACAATATTCCCGCTGTGCTAAGGGATAAGTCTCGCGTATTCGATGACATGTCACGATTGATATAATCAATATCGATTAACGTCAAATATGTTATTCTGGACACATATAACAGTCAAGTTATTCGAAATTGTTAAATTGTAGTTACGAATTAAAATTTTTGTTAAAATAATAATTGTCGAAGACATTCTATTGTTGCTTATTTATTAAACGAAGGAGTAGAACTCTTTTTTAATGTTATAATACTTTAATAGATATAACTTGGTAGAATAATAAATTATTGTTAAATTTAAGAAACCGAAAGTAAGTTAAATGTCATTTATCCACGTAGACTTTACTGACGTAATGAAATTCTTTATTCAAAAACTAAACATAAGCTTTCATATTAACGCTCATAAGAATAAATCTCAGTCTCGCGAATTGTACATTAGAATATCAAACAATGTGTCCTCTATGTAGAATTGTAACGTATTTTATTTAACATTATTCAGATTTGCGATGAAATTTTGTACATTTTCGTTCCTAACAAAGAGCTTTAGGTCAATTCCATGTTCGTAAATTAACTTAGAAGAAATTCGCTTACATTTTGTATTCAGCAGTAAGCACAATTTGCAATCAGCAAAGCCTATTACAGAGTCTACAGCCGAGGCCGCATATTTATAGAACCATTAAGCATATTGTCATAACGAAATTTCATCTCCGAAGACGTTTACTTCATCAGGAATTCTAAAATCTCTAATTCCACGGTATCATAATAATATCATTGTCAAATTTAATGAATTCGAAATGAAAATTTCGTGAATGCTAATAAGAATATTTTACCCCCTTATAAAATAGAAACGACCTGTATTAACAAAGTACAAAGATTATAGATAACAATGAGAAATACAAATTATTGGCCCTATTACTGAGTAGTCTAGGCCTCAGATTTCAGTATCTGTCTCGTAATAATTTCTTCAGTAGCTGGTCACTCATCAGCCTCATAACTTTGTGTCGGAAGGCAGCATATTCGTTTTAAGTAACGTATTTTAATAAAGTATATATAGGTTCTGAAGAAGTTTAAGGAGTATAAAAATAAGTGCTTATAAAAATCCATCAATCCAACAAGTAGGGATACTTGGCCATGTGTGAAAACATCTTCTCTTGATTTTATAGAAGAGATTTAAATAAAGGATTTAATAATTTTTACACACGGTTTTTCTTTTATAGATTTTGAATAGTTACCGTATACCGTAAGATGAATTTAGTTTTATGATTATGGAAGTTTCACGGTTGTATTAATATTGAAGTGGATTGTCGATTTAATTACGCCTAGTAGTTGTACGTACACATATATACGAGTTATTTACTCACATTTATTAGTTCACTGAATGTTTACTAACCCATTAGAGACAGAAATGTCAAACCTGGAATCATATTATTTAAAGCAATTATGATTTTATGCTTACTCGACTTGACGTAATTGCCTATGTCTAGATGAGCGTCCATGATCTTCCAAAATATTAGGTCTCGAATTTCGCATTTTATCTCACCTCAAGTCTATCTTGCTCTCTTTACTTCATTCATATGCTATTATTCACCAAATTGTTTAAATTTTTACGATAAGATATATCAATAAGTACAGTTACAATTAATATTATCCTTATTTACATTTAAAAATATTTTGGGCTACTATGATTCTACATAGTAACCTCATTAAGATTTGCATGGTACACATTTCCGGGTGCATTGCAATTTTTATAGAATTGAACGGTCAGCCGTCTGTACCCGATAATCAGTGTATTGCCGGAATTCAAAAACAAAACATACTTTACTTTAGCAACGGGGCTTAATTTAATAAAAAGATAAAACGATAATTAAAATAATAAGTTCATAATAATTAACTCACAGAAGTGTAGTAAATAATTATGACACGAATACAAAATTGCAATTTCACTCACGGCGCTTGTGTAAATACGTCTTTATTATAGACATCTTATTTGGAGGAAAGCAGTCAGAAGTCAGTTCGGTACACTTAGCCTGTGTACAGTGCTTGTTCAGCGAGCTAGCATAATCAAATTTTGAGATAGTGGGTACCTATTCCAGCATGACAACAATTGAATTCAACGACTCTACAGCAAATGGACAAAACTTCCTTTGAGCCATTAACGCCTTTGCAATTTAAAATACCGGTTTAATTTACGAGTATTTTGACTTAAAGACTAATTGCCAAGGGCCTTTGAGTTGTTTTTAACAACCCTAAAGGGTCCAAGATTAAACTTCAAAATTTGGGTTAAGACGTTCAATTATATTTTTCAACAAATTAATTTATAAAACATTGAAGGTAATGAATAATTGATATACTCAGTATATCTCATACCAAAAACGTCTGATGCTTTATATAATAGTAATGTCACAATTTATTTCGAGTTTTTCATCGCCGCTTTAAAGGGCTTTAAATGTAAATATTCAAATGTCACAGATTAACCTCCCAGTTCGAACTCAATCAAATGACTTTTAGTATAGTCGATTTTTAGTATTAAAGCCTCAATCTATGGGATTTGGTTGCAATGCATAGATTTGCAATTCCGCAGCAACACAAAACCACAGAGCATAGAGACCGGTAATCAGAACGCTTTTGAGTGCGTTCATTAGTATTGCTTGTATGCTTCACATTTTGTGGTTGTTTCAGGCCTTTATAAAACTTAATTAAGACCGGTTAAGTTGTCTTGCAAAGTCCACCATTGTAACCAATATATGATAACAATATGATAATAATATGCTATAACTGTACTAAAAGCTATAAAAAATAAGAGTTGCAGAAACAAAGTAGTACTAACTATAAAATAATTTAAGTTATTACGCGTTGTAATTAAATTCATGAAGCCGTTGTCTCTCAACTGGAACTTTGAGTTAGAACCAAAGTTAGCCAAATGCGGCTCCAAGTTTTTCGTACACTTGAAAACATTGCATCGTTTTCCGAATTTATTACAACAGTGGGACGTATATCGTCTGCACTCTGTCTAATAAATGCCTCTAATGCACAACCGGCTCAGGTGATTTCTGAAACGCTATTTATTTCATCAAAGCGAATATTAACTCAAGAAACCTATTCATCGCCTGCCCTTTCAATGTTTAGATTTTCATTTGCTAATGGGAAAACAGATTAGTTTTCTATAACTGGTATTAATTTAAATATCTATATTTCCGCTCTGATGAAGTTTCCGCACTATTTCGATTCGGTTTTTCTGAGCTCAATAGCTTTTCAAATCAAGTGTATGCGTATATTGGCTTATTAGAACTGAAGCTGATTTCGTTGTATTAAAATTATTTATTAAAATAGTATATTACAAGAAGTAGGTCTGAAAAATTATAATCCAATATAATTTTATCAAATACTTCTTACTAGACCTATAACATACAATCTATAAAAGAAAATTTGATATTTATTCTACTTAAATGAACAAAATATATTTTTTAAATATTAATGACATGAAACAAATTTATTTTATTACTATAATTATAACTGATAGTGTCTACATGAATTAGTTTGTAGATTTTTGATCCAGCGTCAATGAATAAGATTTTATTATTAAGGTTTAATATTTTATCGATATCCAGATTATAAATTATTTTGTTTTACAATATAGTGAAGTGAAAAGATATCAGTTGTTTACGCAAAACAACAGAATATTATACCAATTTATTCGAAGTAAAAATTAGCATCTCCACGAAACGAACGCACACAGCCATGTAATCAAAATTCAAATGTATTTTGCTTCAAAGCATATATTAGTTTCTTGGAAAGATTGATGTGTTTGTAGCAAAGGGAGTCTAATAGATTCAATTAGCAATTATTATTCACTTGGTGTTCAACTCGAGACAAGTTGCGGAAACAGGAGACAGAAGCAACATGGGAATGTGTTTAAACATTATTGCCCCGAAACATGTTTCGCAAATTAATAGGATTTCCTTACGCCTTCCGTAAAGATAGTACACACAATCCCAACACTTCTAATTAAGGTGTGGGGATCGTGTGTGCACTCTTTACTTTTTTTATAATACAGGGGGCAAACGGGCAGGAGGCTCACCTGATTGTAAGTGATACCGCCGCACATCGCAATGCCAGAGGCCTCACAAGTGCGTTGCTGGCCTCTAAGATGCCTATACGCTCTTTTCTTGAAGGTCCCTAAGTTGAAATGCAATGCGTTTTAATTTTTTTTAAGTAGTTAGTGGTTTTTTGACATAGAGTCTCACATTAGGTCTCTTTCTATGTAATAGGATTTTTTTAATTGCTTTGATTACTGGTGCTAATAACCTCAATTTTCAATCTTGACAGGACCTTTGAAAGGATTATTATCTATGTCTATTGCCACATTTGACAGGAGTTACGGGAAAAACAGCAAATCATGAATTTGAGTTATTTTTAAATTTCATTTATTTTTAATGCGCAATCATTTAAAAACGAATATAGAACAATAAAACAATGCACATGCAATATTTCATTATCTAAGAAAACTGAGAAATACAATTGGTTATAGTACTTTTATTTTTTAAGTTTTACTTTTAGCCATGTCCATCAGTTTTAATTCTACACACCCGATACCATGAAGAACAACCATCATTTTAACTATTCACTTGTTTTAAATTACCAAAATCTCATTACCTAAAAACATCAAAAATCTTTTTAGTAGACAGTTCATAACTCGAAGCGCAGTTGAAGCAATATATTCTGAAGACGGCCACCAAATCTATAACAGTACAATAAATCGGATGTATCGGTTCCGTAACGGCTGCACGTAATGTGCGTAAAGCCTCCAAAACCTTATATCAACACTAACAAACTAGTTCCCACTCATTTGTACGTGTGACATTCGATATCTGTATAGGTGAATATTTGTTTGCGGGGCCACAAAATCTACATCTATTGAATGTTTGGTATATGTAAATATGGTGAAGGCTATGAACGCTTTTTGGTTATATCTATGTGGTAACAGTGATACTGATTGGCTTAGAAATTTAACATGGCCTAAGCCTCTTTTGAAACTATACTATATTTTGATAAATAATTTGTATTTACCACGTCATCTCATTTAAGAAGAAGTCGAAATATTTATAAGTCACCTTTGGGCAAAAAGCCGAGAGATATAGATATATGCCTATATAATACAACAGCCATATTCTTTATAGACAGGAATTCTTAGAGCAGATAATTTTCTGTCTAACATAACGTTTGTCAACATTCGACAGCTAGATTAAAATCGCTTTGTCCATTTCTAAGGCGCCAACGGAAAATGCGACTTAACTTACACGTTCGAATTTCGAACAGAAAAACACCCCTTGTAACCTGAAAGGCAATAAGGGGCGCACAGTGAGCGCTGTCACCGCCGTCGTTTATACACTCGTGTCCAACGTTTCAAGTGTCACATCCTTAATGTGGATCTTGACGGAGTGGATAAATTATATGTCCAACTGTTTCGTTACTGTATATAATAAAGGTGACATAGGAAATATATATGAAAGTTTTGCACCGTTCTACTGCAGACTAGCGGTGCCTGTGATTTTGCTCTACCAAAATGTTTTTTGGACATTCAGTCAGATTACGTAATACATCGGTATCTTCCGAGATAAGCGTATACGGAATAGACAGTTATTGAATGTTATTTATGGTGTCCTATTTTCTACACACAAGTATCTTTATTTAATGTTTGAGTAAAAACCCGCTTCTGTTCATTATACGCAGTCAAATATTTAATTTTGATGAATTGTATTGGAATGTACCTAGTACTTTGAATTAATTACCATGACAATTTAATTGAATGGAGTAAGATGTTTATCCTTAACGAGGGCTACGATTTTTTCAATATTTGTACCATTACTTAATAATTTAATATTCGAGAGGAGTCTTAGTAGATGTAATCTAATATATTTAGAATTACGACCGCAAAAACGATACCATTTGTCACGATATATCATTGAAACACACCTGAACAGTAATAACAAAGAATGATTGTTACGTTTTTATTTCCTCTTCATTGTCCCATTTTATGAGTATTCTGCTTTGATTTAAGGCGGGCAAGATATTGTACTCTAACTCATGTCACAGATTCGGCCACGTTATATTAATATTTAAATAGCCACAATTGTAGGGAAAGCTTTCTAATTATATTACAATACGTGTGAATCATGTATTTATATTTTATAATTTTATTTTATTACTTTATTATACATAAGGAAGAAAAGTAACAATAAAACAAATTAAAAAGTAGTATTTAAATAAAAGACGGCCTTATCGCTACATACCTTTAAAATGGAAGGACGGTTTTACAAAAAGAAAGAAAATGCAGTACATACAGCAAGTAACTTGGGATATAATATCTGTATAGATTCTATTTATGTTCTGAAGATTTTATTGTAAGCTATATTGTCCTAAAATAAATATGTTTCAATAAATCATATTTATGTACAGTTAACATTAGAGGTTATAGTCTAATATACATTTCAGTTTCGGTCGGTTTCTCCCAAGATAAGCAATTTTTAGCATTCATATTATGGGTGCTAGCACAACTGATATGGGTGACAACAAATATGCTTATCACAAAATCAAGTCTCCTATACTTTATTTTGAAATGTAACCTTTAAGTTTATGAGAATAAAAATTCCGGTGAGCAAGATTCTTCAAGGAATATGTTGGTGAAAATTAGTTTTGTAACTAGTGAGTTATACAAATTGTTTGTATGAATATAGAGTTATTAGGAATATATAGTTAGAATATTTTTATATGGCCAGATAAATTGGGAATATTGTTCGGATGGCTTAGTTGAATCTGAAATTATTACCGAGCGCTATGCGTAGCGTATGTTAAATAAAATATAAATGGAATAAAGGTTTGCGTTATGTCTAACCGTACTTTTTAATATTATAAAACGCAAGGGTATATTATCGCTGAATTGAGCGAGTAATGAGTAGTCTTTGGTAACTTTATAAAAAATCATAATTACTATTTATTGTTTTTCTATTTAGTATTTTAATAAAACTTCTTTAATACGTAGAGCACCATGTTTATTACAAATCACGCGTCGATTAATATTAATAACTTATAACTTAGTATTTTTTGTTAAAGAACGATGTCACGATGACATTAAGGATGTCATATAGTCAATTATGTAATACCTAATAAGTAATTCACCTGTACATTAAATATCCTTCTCCATTGTTACAAGCAGGAATTTTTATTTTCACAATTTTCGAAAGTTTTTAATTATTTAAAATTATTATTAAAAAATATTTCACATTTTGATGATATTTGTTTTTAAAAAATAAAATATCTTTCACACGGTTCAATAAAACTGGCTAAGTTTTTATTTAAAAAAAATATCGCCCGAACAGGGACTTGAACCCTGGACCCTTGGATTAAAAGTCCAATGCTCTACCGACTGAGCTATCCGGGCTATATTTGATACGTTTATTTACATGAATATATAGACATCTGACCTTAAAGAAATTACCGGCACATTTTTAAAATTAACACTAAAATTTGTTTAAAATTTTAAATCGTTTTATAAACAATAAAACACATATGTAAGGGACTCGCATACTGATACCGTATATGGTACGGACCCATTGTACGCGAGTCGAACTCGTACTTGCCCGGCGCTTTATTTAATGATTGTTGTATACAATTTTCCTGTATTTAACGATATTAACTCATTTCTACTAGAAATAGTAGAAACTACTAGGCTTTCTATTACAGAAATTGTGATCCACGTGCCTACCAGACAATCCTACAAAGATTAAAACATTTCATATAAAATAGAATCGAAACCTGAGATAACTTTAATTCCGTTTTGTACCGACGTCACTATTCCATTCATTTTAGCTTTTCATTACTGTATTTTATAGAGCTGAAATTTAATCTACTTTTTGTTACAATAACAAAAGAATTGAGCTACAGCGATATGTATGTACAGTTTTTAAAGCTTTACATTCATAAATTCACTATACCAGACTTGAATTACATCTATACAAAATATAGCTAGTTTGCCTGAACTAAATCATTTCATACATCAAAAGTTGTGTGAAGAGGTCAGAACAGGTTTATAATAAAGAAACCTTAAAATAAATTATTATTATTTCATGATAAATTATTTCATAAACCCCAAGGTAAGTTACATAACTGATAAGCTTACATATTATATACTTTTTATAAAAACCGAGAAAATAGTACATTAAAATAATACCGGTAAAAAATATATATATATGAATTTATATCGCTACATTTTTCATTAATAATACATACCTTTGATCAGCGCCCTGTCAAACGCTTGTCAAAGAGGTCTTCCCCGATAGGTACATATTTTCTTTTTATTGGATTGCGAAAGACATGCCGTTTCAATAAAAGCTTTTCGCCCCTTGTCTTAATAGACGTGCGGCTACTTTCTATACCTGATTGTATAACGAGCTTTAGCTGTGTATTTGTTATATTTTTCTTTTTATGAAATACATGAGTAAATTTAAAGTGTAGATGTCATAAAAAGTGTGCTTAAATATAAGTTGTATGTTTTGGTAATAACTTAAACTAGTTTATTAATATAAAAATCATTTCATGTATGCATAAACAGACATAAATCATAATTAAATTCAGAGCCGCAGATTGAATAATCGATCCGTGATCATAATATCTATAAAGCTTACGAAATGTCGCACTAAGAAATTATTATGTTTCGTAAATATTTTATTTATGTATAAATAAAATACGATAACCAAACAACAGTGCCTCCAGTGTTTAAAGTTCGTAACTTTTAATTCGTCCTCACATTTTAGACACTTTAAACTTCCTAGTGAGTGGATAGCAGGTTATGGTGGAAGACAAATATTAGCTAAGTTTAAATTGCTAACGAAATAAAGTGAAAAAATATCACAAGTAACTTACAAAATCTCCTTCCAAACCCCCAATTTTGCGTTAAGCTCCACTGAGTGTTATCATTATGGAATTGGAAATATATCGATATTGTTCGAGTGGATTATGGTTTTAATATCCCGAGGGATTTAACGAAATTCTCCCTATCTTACATCTCTTATTCTATTTCGCTATGGATTTGCAAATGCAATCCAATAAACTGGACTACACTACACATGCGACTTAAGATTCATTCCGATGCTCATGAAATTAAACGATTCTATTGGGACGTGCGAGAATGCCCGCTATGTGAATCGGTTCTTTGTAATCTGAAGGAAGAAGTGTTTTTAATATGTCCGATATCATCGTGTGAAGTAGGCAAATATATTCTGCTTGTATGATCAACTTGACCTTAATCGCGTCGATATTTGGTTCTCGTCTTACTCGTATATGACAGTTTCTTCTATTGTTCAGTGAGCATCATTGCCCACATAGAGATTGTTTCCGATGTTCAAATATATAGAAAGATGAAGGAAAGGATAGGAAAAGATGATACTGCTGTACAAAATAAAAAGTATACGTTTTCGATTTGATTCTTAACATGTCTTTGTGTTCCTTATTGTTCTGTAGGCATCATTGCTGACGTACAAAGATTGATACATCGTTGCCCATTCTCAAATATTTAAGGGCTGAAATAGATGCAAAGGCACTGTATAAAATTAAAAAAATTAAACGTTTAAAGAAAAACACTTTTTAACGGATTTAAGTTATGTATTTTTGCAAAATTTAAATAGAATTACAATATTTTAAAAAATTCCGACGTTTCGCGTGCTTTACACGCGTGCGTGGTCACGGTAGATTTTAGAAATTTTGCAATAATATAACTTAAATCCGTTAAAAAGTGTTTTTCTTTAAATGAGTAAAAGTTATGTTAATAAAAGACAATATTAAAATTAAACGTATTTGACTCTTGATTTATCATAAAGTTTCGTAACGAAACGCGATTTTACCTTGTAAACTCTGCGTATATCGTAAAAGATTGAGAATCACGCATAAATCAAAGACCTTGAAGAACTATGAATCTCCCAACTACAAACGAGTTCGTAATACATTTGCGATTCGTCTTATCAAGACCATCGCATTAAACGAACATTCACAACGTTCAATATTCATGAACTAACTTTAACTCGTACTGCGTTTAAAACGGCTATTACTATAATAGAATCTGTGTTTGTCTATTACAAGATGCTAACTATGGCAACTGGAATTGCAACAACAAACTAGCCAAGTTGTAGTTTTATTTGTTCACATGTTGACAACTAGTTAAGGGAATATTCCCTAGCTTAAAAGGGGATTTCAATGAAACAAGCGAATAAGTCCCATACCCGCTGGGGTTAACTCCAGACACTTTTTACATAGAGAAATCTGTATTTGCCGATATAAGTGAAGGTATACATTTTTTTGACGTTTTTAATGTTCCTAGGTCACATTAAAGAGGAGAGGAGATGCTTTAGTTACACTACGTAATATTTAATGCAGATTTATCACGTACAAGAAAGGATTAATTGCTAGAAATTGATATTGAAATGCAATATATTTACAATCCTTAAGAGAATACCTGTATAGTGTCGTAAATCTGAGGATTAATGTCAAACGCTGCGTTTATACAACTAAGAAAGTGGAGTGAGTGAAATATGCCCGTGACTCGTTCCATATACCTTAGAAGTACAAATGTCATAAAATAAAATACTGTCTATTGTTGGCCTAAAGTAAAGCCCGCTTCGGAGGCACTAGTTAAATCCATTGGATGTTAATAGAATCAGGCGTTACTTTGCGAAAGTCAATTTACAATTGTATTCGGGTATTTTATTCGCGAAATTTCTGCGGTAAAGCCCTTAATATGCAAGCAAATATGTCAACATGTGTAAAACAATTGAGCTAATATTCGCATGACCATGCAGAATTCCACACCAACAAGCAGGTTGCTCTCACACTCGCCGTACGTTTCGCCCCGACACCGGAGCATCCTCAGACAATACCCGATAAAGTGGTTAAATTTGCAGTCTATTTAAAGTTTTTAGAAGAAGCGCATCGTAAAGAGTTTGAGTGCGCATGTACCAATTTACATCCGGTACATAGATTTCTCAGGAACTTTAAACATATTTCGCTTTAAAACCCTTTAGCCTCGGTTAGAAAGTTTCGGTTATTTTATTTCGCAATAAATTTAGCGAATGCACGCTATCTATTCAGGTCTGTTGCTAATTAGTAATTACCTTAGCCGCCATTTACCTAAGCATAACCACGCGATTCAACAATAAGCTACGGCATTCCGCTTAATCTACTCAAACAGAGCTGACAGTATAATCATTGTTATTACGAACATTACATTAGGAATGCTAAATACATGTGACAATTAAGCGCCATTAACTAAAAGATTCTTGTTCATCAATAATTGAAATATACAGGCGAAAGGCAATTTATTATTAAATGGGATAAGAATCGAAACGAAACTTGTCAGATATATTACAAGCTTTGTTAACTATATGCAGCCTTTCCTATTCAATTATAAAGCGGCCATTCTCATTGGTCAAGTAGTGAGTGACATACGGATACGACTCAGTATGCAAATACAAAAATCAGAAACGATCACACAAAAAATATCAGAAAATAGACTCGGAAGATACATATGTACGAGTACATGCAAAGTATATCTGAAACAAATTATTCGATCAGGTATCAAAACTTAAATGGGCCACGGCACTAGGAATGTAAAATCGTCGATTTTTCGTTTTATTCTAAAGTTTATTCTATTACAGAATCGAATATAAGTTATCGTGTAACAATGTTGGCTGCACTCCCCGGGGCGTTGCACTACGATGCAAACGTATTTCAATCCTTAAGACCACCTGACTTATACAACTTTCTGAATCAATTTAAAACCCACGAACTTGCTTATTTTCGTCTTCATAGAATCTTTCTTGAAAATTTTCCTTCAAACCTTAAGTGACTACAATGAACCATATTAAATCAACTCTACATAATGTATGATATAATTTATTTTAAAGTTTATGTTTTTTTTTTTTTTTTTTTTTTTTTCCACGCCCCGGGGCCGTGGAGCTGCGAACCCACCCTTGACTTTTGCCTATCAAGGACCTTATTTGCTTTATTTATTACATTCATGTACATTATGTTATTCTTGGTTCGTATTCTATTTACATTCATAATTTTTACATTAACATTTTACATTGTTTCTATATATTACATATGAATACTTTATACACAATATTCACGTTTATTTTAACTTTTTTATTGACTTACATTTTGCATTCATTAATTTTACGTTATTACTATATCTTTATTCATTCTCTATTTAACTTACTTTCTTTATTTATTGTATGTATAATTATTTTACATTCATTTTAGAGTTTACATTTCGATGATATACAGAGTTTTGCATTATTATTGTATTTTTATTCTAATATATATCTTTTTACAATTTTAGCGCCATTGAATCTTCTTGTCCGATCCAGAATCCGCTCGCAGAATTTTTCCAGGGCCAACCTGTGCCCCGCAAGGATGTCGGGTAGCGCATTGCGTACTATCCGCATTCCCACAGTTTGCTCCAGGTCGTGCCTTTGCATGGCGAATATGGGGCACTCCACTAGGAGATGCTCCACCGTTTGCATTGCGTTTCCGTCGCATTCGCATGCGGGACTTGGCTTTATTTTGAAACGGTGGAGGTATTCCGCGAAGGCCCCATGCCCTGTCAAAATCTGGGTCATGACCGGATTGAATCCTTTGGACCTTGCGATTTTGTACGCGGCTTCTGGATCGGGCAAAAACATCCTAGTTGTCGCCCCGGTTGTTTCTTCAGACTGTCTCCTGACCCATTTCTGCACCGTGCTTGCGCGTATTGATTTTTTGATGTATGATAGCGGACAGCGGTCGTAGACCGGCCTCCGCCTTGCGTTGGTGGCTTCTTTGGCCAACTGGTCCGCTCGTTCGTTCCCCCTTCTCCCCGCGTGTGCTTTAACCCAGAAAAGTTTGACACTCTTCTCTGGGTGTTGGGTAAGAAGCTCGCGGATCTCGGTGACTAGGGGATCGAAAGAGCGTCCCCCCGCAACCGCATCTAACGCAGACCTTGAGTCGCTGTAGATGAGGACCTCGGTCTCTTTCCGCTGCACCGCTAATTGCGCCGCTCTTTGTAGCGCCACCAGTTCAGCCTGGTACACGGTGCAGAAATGCGCCAGAGGCAGCTTTTGACTCTTTACTTCTTTGTCTCCCTTCCAAAGGGAGATCGCAGCTCCCACCCCTTCTTGCGTCTTGCTTCCATCCGTGTATATTTGAATGCTATCCCTGTTTATTGCTACTTCCTCATTGGTTAGGATAACATATTCTAATGCTATCTTTGCCGGGTGGGGACTTTTGTGGAATGGTGTTTTCATTTCCACCTCAGCTCCCTCCAAGTGCTCGCAGGTCATATGCCCCTTTTTAATCTGATATAGGATTGCGTTTTCTTGCGCTCTCAGGTCTAGGGGGAGTAGACCCGCCAGCATTCTGAGGGAGCTGAGTGGAGCCGTCCTGTATGCCCTACACATTTTGATGGCAAAACTTCGCTGTACTGTGTCTAATCTTTTAGTAATGTAAGCTTTTTGCGCCGCGTCTGCCCAAGCATTGGCCGCGTAGAGGACTATGGGCTCGACGACAGCCGTATATATTGTTCTGATAATTTCTGGGCTAAGGCCCCAGCTCACCCTAGCTGCCTTTGAGACCTGTTTGTAGAGGCCTATGGCTTTGTTGCAGGCAGCTCTAACGTGGTCGCTAAAGGTGATCTTTCGGTCTATCGTCAAGCCCAGAATCCTCACACTGTCTGACATTCCTATTTGTGTGCCGCCCAAGCTGAGTCTTGGCGTATCATATTTTAACCGTCTTGTGATGAGCATCGCTTTGGTTTTCGCGGGGGCGAATCTTAATTTATTTCTGTGCCCCCACTCCCAGATCTGTGCGAGTGCATCATTTGCGGATTTTTCTGTTTCCAACGCCGTGTTGGACTCGAACAGGAGGACCACGTCGTCAGCAAAGGCCTGCGCGTACACACCGGCTGTTTCTAATGTCTTTAGCAAGGGGTCCAGCAACAGATTCCACAAGGTGGGCCCGCTAATGGATCCCTGTACGCAACCTTTGTTCGTTGTTTTTGTAGCTACAGCTCCTCCGTAGACGACACGGACCTCCCTGTCGCTGAGATAATTATGCACTAGTAGTGCTAAGTTGGATGGGCACCGCTCTTCAGTCAGTCTCACGCAGATGGCCGGCCACCAAGCGTTATCAAAGGCGCCCTCTATGTCTAGTGATATTAACGTAATAACCTTTTTGTTGTTTAGGCCTGACTTGATTTTTTCCATCAGGGCATAGAGGGCGTCCTCGGCACCACGCTGCGGCATGAATCCGTATTGTTTGGGGGAGAATCGGGGGACCAGGTGCCAGTTCAGTCTTTTCACCAGCATTTTTTCTATTATTTTGCCCATAACTGGTAGAAGTCCAATGGGTCGGTATGATTTCGGCTGACTATAGTTTTCCTTCCCTGGTTTTTTGAGGATAATTACCGTGGCCTTCTTCCAAATCCTGGGGAAATAGCCTAGGTCAAGGCATCTGTTCGCCAATGCCAGGAAAACGTCCGGGTCCGCGAAAATCGCCTCACTGCAGATGTCTGACGTTAACCCATCCCCTCCAGGGGCCTTTTTGGGGTTGAAGCTCCTGGCACACTCCGCGAGTTCTTTCAGTGTAAAAGGCGGGTCATGAGTGTCATCATGGCCCGATTCTTTTATCGCTTTGGACTTCCTCCGTATTTCTGTGTGCCAGCAGGTTTCCCGGGCGCTCGTATCTTCCGGAAAAAAGGTCTCCGCAAGATAGTGCGCAGAGTCCTGGTAGGAGAGAGTCTTGCCATCTTTGACGAGTTGCTGGTCGGTTTGCTTGCCGCTTGTTCTCCTGATGACCCTATAAATGCCATCCCACAAGCTTTCTCCATTTTGCTTTTCACAGAACCTCTTCCAGCCTTCCAGCTTGCTCTTGTTCACTGCTTCCAGATACTCCTGCTTCGCCTTGCTGTATTGCGATATAACAGCGGGTCGGCGGACCACGGAACAATGCCGGATTTTCCTTCTCATCGTTAAGGCGACTTTCTTCATTTGGGTTAGCTCTTCTGTCCACCAGGGGGGGGGCGGTGTGTTTTCTCTGTACTTTAATTTTTGGAATGTGTGTGTCGCAAGTGTCTGTAATTAGCTGTGTGTATTGAACTATGGTGTTTTCTAGAAGTGTAGTGGAGTCTAAGGTGTTGATGTATTGTGGTGTGAGTTCGTGTTCAGCAAGCAACTGTCTAACTTTCGTACGAAAGTGGGTCCAGTTCGCTTTCCGAACATTGTACACTCTAGTTGTTCTCGCGTGTCCATCGTCAATTTTGATCCGTGAGGTGATCTCAAACTGGATGGCATTGTGGTCCGAACTGGTCACACTCTGGTCCACCCTCCAGTCTACAATGAGACCGAGGAGGTCAGTCGTGGCTGCCATGACGTCGACGCAACTAGAGTATATTGTGTTTCCTCTGTTTGTGTTAAAAGTTGGCGTCCCACCCTGGTTTAAGATCTCCTAGCCAGCGCTATGGAAGGTCGCTTCTGCTTCTTTTCCCCTCTTATTAGTTATCCTATCCCCCCACCAGGCATTTCTGGCGTTTACGTCCCCTCCCACTATTGTTCTCCGTCCTAGTTTCTCGACGACTTGTTTTAGTGTCTGGAGGTATGGACTTAGGGGGTTTGGATACGGTTCGAAGTACATCGAGACTAGGTTGAGTTTTCCTCTTTTTGTTTTTACAGATATGGCAATCATATTAGGACTGGATATCTCGGGGTATTGTGTGACCTGGATGTTATCATCTATTACGACAATAGCCGCTTTAGTATGATTGCCAACTCCGATTTGTTGGTAGACTCTTGTGCCCGTATAGTCCTTCATTTTTCCCACCGCTCCTATGTAGGGTTCCTGTACGAGCGCGATGGAGATACGCCGTTTTTTGGCCTCGATAATTAACTCCTCCGTGGCGAGGGCAGATCTCTGTACGTTCGCTTGTATTACTCGGATTTCGCCTAGGGGGACTTTAGCAATACGCCACTGACCTTCTGGCCAATGCATCCCATTTTCTGCGTATTGGGCATTCAGTACTAAACGCGCTGTGGTCCACACTGTCCAGTTCAGCTCTTTTACAATTAATACATTCTGGTGTCTGGCTTTTATTTGGGCAGTCAACTCTGAGGTGCTCGCCTGTGCACTGGGAACAGGTCAGTTTGCCCTCTTGACAGTGCTTCCTCGTGTGCCCGTATCCGAGACACGTGGCGCACTGAACAAGGGGGGACTGATCCTCCACCCAGACCCTCTGGAGGTCAATATGGACTTTCTCCGCCCGGGTCAGCGCCTTCCACATCCCCGGGGTGACCTGTACGATGACGTGGCACTCGTGCGCATTCCTGGCATTTTGGCGGTGCTTTTCCGTCATCGCTCAGTCCTCCCCAGATAGGCTTCCGGTCGTTGCCCTGTTCTGCGTTTTGAGGGCGTTTTTTATATCCTCTAGGGTGTTGTACCTCAATATATTTTTGAAACGCACCAGCGGGTTTTTATTATTAAGTTCCTTCGCTGTAATCCCATTATTGTCCTGAGTAATTCTCTCTTTAACCCTTGCTCGTTCCTCCTCAGTGCGGCAACCAATGACCACCTTTCCTCCTTTTATTTTTTGTAGTTTTTCAATTTTAAAGTTTATGTTGGAACGGCAAAGTACTGTTTAGAGATGTTTGATCCACCATGATTATAAAATAAATCTAAAACAGTTTTGTACACAATATGACGTGGGCCGATTGTATAATTGATCACTTGATAAGTTTAATAAAAAAAGTAAAATTCGCAAACCTTATTCCTCGCCTAAAATAAAATTTAGCCTGTTGGAAAAATTTTACTGTATAAAAAGCTGTATGAACTTTTCAGCTTAACGTTCGAATTCGGGTCTCGTGATGTGATATAACGTATGGCCTAAATTAAGAAGGGCATAAAACAGGGATTAAGAAATTTAATGTGAATTCGTGTTTACCTCCTGTCTATCCTGTCCTGTTGATACCTTGCCCTATAGATACAGTAAATTGAACAGACCTAACAAAAAACTGACCTGAATAAAACCGCCACCACAACTTTGATGTAATAAATACTACCTATAACTATTATTAAGTTTTATTTTTGCTTTCATTGTTATTCATCGAAGTATTTGTATACATCGTATCGACCTCATCCTAATGGTTTTAAGCTACCACCAATTTACAACCAAGTCGGTACAGCAAACGGTAGAAAACGGAACTTAAAGCAGTTCCCCAACTATGATGTCACTTTCAATCTATAATTGGAATAATATTTATCTAGTTTAACAAGCTCAGTACGCAATAAAACGCCATGTATATTTAAAGAAGAGTGCATAAATTGAAAATATTGTCATAGAAAGCTTTCATTGCGACACACATGTATGGAATCGATGACTAGAAGCGATGCGATTTGACGGCAGAACACGAATATTTAAATAATCTTGATTTATTTATATGCACAGAAATTAAACAAATATGCAGATAATACCAATATAGTTGACGAGTTTGTTTTGTTGAATCTCAGGAACTACTGCTCCGATTTGAAAAAATTGTGTTGGATACATAATAGAACAAATATAAAAACATCTCGCTATCAATAAGAACGGAGTGGATTTTTAAACATGACGTGCAGGAAATAGAACAGTAATATTACATAACCGTTTCTCTACAAAAAATAGTGAGAAAATATACCATGACAAAGGCAATTTTGAAGATTTGCCAAGTCGTCGATGGCTGGCTTTTCGCAATAAAAATTGTCACCAATACACTTTTGCTGGCATAAGTTTCATTGTCTTCAGTTCATTAATTCGGATCTCGTATTAAAGCAAACAGAGGCACAATAACAGCTAATACACACATATCGTTGGTAGAGTAGTGGAGTTTAATGTAGTTTATGATCTAACAGCCTACATTAGAGTCGGTTTTTAATGTTCGCCTCGTGAAAAAATTGTAATTCTCAAAAAAAGGTACGAAAAACAACACACTAAAGAAAGGCAAGTTCATATTGAAGATACAACTTAACACGTATACAAAATATCCATATTACCGCCAACAGTTATTATGTTCATTACATAAAGATTTCCTTTGAGCCTATAATGAAATATGATTTGATAATCACTTGGCTTAAGAAACGAACACTGAAGTAGTATTATTGTTATTATAAAAAAAACAATATAAAATCGATTGTACTGCACAAATAAACGCTAAAGTAATACAATCCATAATAAAGCTTCACGTCGCTTTTACTATATGCTTTCTCACTGGCATTGCCTGATAATAGCTATGAAAGCTTCGCACAGGCGATTTAACTCAATCTGATGTTGACTCACATTGAAAATTCATTAGCCCTTCGTTATTAATTTTACGCTCGTTAAGTTCATTTTTGGGTAATTCAAATACAAACATTTTATTATTGAACCATTATAATAGTATTTGCGTTAATGATAACAGATTTTTATATAATATTATAGAATGTGACCACAATATTTTATGTATTTCATGCAAATTTATTTAACGTAGGCCTACTACCGACATATGCCATTTTTAAAATTAGTTTTTTGCGTGACACATTTTACTGTCTACGCCAATTTACACATTACGAATTTTTAAGTAGGTGTTTAAAGTAGAACAAATCTATTTTTCTGTTTATTTGCTATAATATAGATGTCTCGAAGATCGTTAATTAATTTGTTTCCCGAAAGGGGGGGGGGCAAAGGGGGGTTGGGGGGGGGGGGGGGGCCCCCCCCCCCCCCCCCCCCTTTTTTTTTTTTTTTTTTTTTTTTTTTTTTTTTTTTTTTTTTTTTTTTTTTTTTTTTTTTTTTTTTTTTTTTTATTTTTTTTTTTTTTTTTTTTTTTTTTTTATTTTTCCCCCCCCCCCCTTTAAGTCAACGAAATTGTTAGATTACAACATGTTTTTAAAGTAACTCAATCTTTCGTAGCCATTAATTATAATTTAAAATTATTTTAACTATATTTTTTCAATTCGATCACATAAATAAAGTCTTCCGTTTTTAGTATGTGCTAAAGATAAATTTGCAATAATCACTCAACGGTTCCCATGGCGGTTGTATACGAAGAATAACACAAGAAAGAAACAACTTAAACTCTTTTCAATCGATGTTTCGTCGTTTCCTACAGTCATTTGTTTCTGTCTAACTCGAAGGAAAATAAAAGTGGAAACTTATTTCTCAGTGAATACATTATTTAGGATTTCGTTCAGGTACACTATATCAAAGTCGGCGTAAATAATGCGCTTGTATGGCCGCTATTCATTGGGAAAGTCGAATGAATCACGTAGGAGAAATTTAATTGTTGGTTTCATGAGCGAAATTAGTGGGAGATGTAAAACTTTGTATTGACGAATACAACCAGTGTTATGTTTCTTGATAACAATGATTGGGCACGGTTTGCAGATTTTCGTGTTTGTTTCTGTTCTGAAGATTCAAAAACGGAAGAAGAAAAAGATTGTCCCGATATAATGGAACACAAAAATGACCACACAGTTCTTCAACAACGTAAGTAATACAATGTTTGTATAGATAATTCATTATGAATTAAATATAAATTAGTCTTATTTTACTCTAATTTAAAGTATTATATGTCAAATTGTGTTTGTTTCGTGGAATTCAAATAAAAAGATGCAATAATGTGTTCAGTCCTTTCGCAATACCTAAAAATATATAATAGCTCATGCTTTGAATATTTTCCCCTTTATATGTATCCCGTTGCACATTTATAAATAAATTCGTGCAAGTATTGATATTTTTATTGTGCCGCTTTGTCTCGAATGTTGTTTGATTGCATTTAGAAGGACGAACTTGAAAAGGAGATGCACTTTAGAGTGCCGCTGGCATCTAGTCCTTTTGCAATCTCCATGAGAATTTGCTTCTTTGTGCCCTAAGAAACGCGTCTAACTAAACCCAAGATTAACTCCAATTTGCTTGGTTTCAGTACTGTTTGTTATTTGAAACAGAAGCTTTGAGACGACAATATGAGACTATAAGGAAATGTAAGAGAATGCTTAACTAACATCCTTTATAGCTAGTACTACTTAGCTATAAAGGATTATACTTATTTCAATTCGAATATACAATAGTAAAAAGACGCAGCAAAATAATGCTAATTTTAAAAATTCTTATTGTAATTAAATTCGTTAAAATAATATTTTAAAAATTATTCTAAATGTTATCGTATCTATTGAATTAATGTTCGTATCTAATGAAATCTAATTTTGTTGTCACCGGGCTTTATATGATCTGTGCGAGTTTGACAGTTAACATTTCCATAGATACTTTATCTCTATTTCCTGTATTACAAAAATAAAAAACAGAATAACGGTTACATTTAGGACTTTACTACAAACGTGCTTTTTTTATAAAATACGGAACGGAACACCAGACAATATACCGGGTAAGTGCAAGTCGCACTTTTTTTGGTTCTTATATTATCAGTGGAACTGTATTTAGTTTCCATCAAAACAATATCCTATATTTATGTTTGCATCGAGTTCGATATTTTGTAGGAAGACGTCAGATTTAATATCTATTGTTTATTTCTTCATATGTTGCTTGCAATAACCTCGTCTATACAAATAAACAACCAATACAAACTTTTACGTGCATCAAAGATTATTTTATAATCATTTTACTCTTACAAATATCAGATACGATAAACAATAATTTTGTAGTAAATACCTTATAATTTATTTCTTTACGTTATAGAATTTTTTGTTAAAAATTTAAGTATATAATATTGACTTTTCTAATATTTACAACTTTGTGTAATAAAGTATTTCTGAAAGTCTATATACTTTTTTCAATAAAAAGGCAGTCAGAAATAAAATATTAGAAATGTATGTATCATTATCGTAATAAAATATTAAAGGTAATATTTAATAGCAGAATGTCATTTATTTCTTAAGATAATATAAGGAAAACAGATCCTTTAATGTATTTTACAACCGTATTTTGCTACGGCTAATTTATTTCAAAGCATATTAATACGACTGTTCTTTTTGATAACTGCTTTCGCGTGTATAAAACCACCTTTATAAAAAATAACATTCATTAGAATTGTGGCATAATTGGCGTAGTAGAATCCTTACATTATTAAGGATCTGATATAAAATCGCAAAATACTTTTGTGAAATTTTATATTTTTTTAGACAGCAAAGACCTGTATTATAGGAATGTTTTCATTGCATTGAAAAAACAGCTATTAAAGTTATAATACTTAACACTTACTTAATTAACGATAAAGTAATTATAAATTTAATAATATAATTTAATTTAAATTTTTAAAAAGTTGCTGTGCTGTCTGAATAAAAATTGATTTAAAAGAACTAAATATAAAGTATAGTGGTGAACTTCTAATATGAAATTGACAAAAAAGGTAAGTATGCGAACCCTCGCTAACCATAATAGTCTGAGCTCCACATTTGCTCTACGAAATTAATGTTGGCTCCAATTACGGTACACCAAAATATAAAAATTTTACATTCCGACCCTTTTGGAGATTTTGCTTTTGTCCGCAGCTAAGTCCGCAATGGTCATATTTTATTATAGTCTCTATATCATTCTGATATATAGGCGGAATAAATTTCCAAAGAAAAAGTTTATAATTTAAATTCATTACTACATAACTGATGCAACTTTTAAATGTGGTAATAAAATTTGAAGCTTATTGTTTCTAGTTGAATCTTTGAAGTACCATATTTTGTTACGGAAATAGTAAACAAGAGTTTAAGTGAGTTTTTCAACACGAATTCTCAATCTCATGCAGACAGTCAGTGTGCGGTACGTTTTATCGAAACATAGCATCCCGCTTAGCTTAATGGAGTTTATAGAGAGGTTTCGCTTTAAACTCCAAGAGAGTACACTTAGGAAATTTTCTCGACTTATGTAAACGTCTAGAATTCCATTTTCAATTTACAAATATTAAATAACACTTTCAGAGTTACCATAAATTCCTTTGGTGTTTAGCTGAATTTGAAAATGTCGTTTATAAAATCACGTCAGAAATTGTGTCATACTTCTGTCATTTGTCTTAATATTGTAATATTTGTTTTAATATTGTATTAAAACACTATTAATTTGTTTAAAACTTTATAAGTCTAGGTGTCTCTTTTCTTCTGGTCATATCCAGTGGTGCAGTAGCCTTGAGCTTATCTACCTTACTAATTTAAAAAAACATATTTAACTTTTGTCGAAACTAAAACCTTTAGCTATTTTTCGCACTACACTGAGTCACTCTGGTACTTTCCACTCTGGAAACTGGCTATACTGTAAAAAATAAAGCATCATTTCTTCAGTATTCTTTAGTTTTAAGCTCTATTTAAGGTTAAAACATTTAACATAGCTTCTGCTCTAATGAGTTGTCGGTCAAGTGCTAGTCAAATCACGCGTATAGATACGCGATAGTACTTAGCCATTAGTTGACCTACATAAAGTGGTACTAGAATCTTATCATTAAAGAATAATTAACGCTTAAAATCATTCCAATTATAAATAAATAATTTTTTCAAGCATAAATTTAAGTCATGTCATGTCATGTTTGGCTCAAGCGAATCTTAATGTTATGATTAAAATATCGAACTGCAATTTAACTAATATATTCATTCGTCTCTTATCATATTTTGGTCGAGATGAAAAGGGACAGATTGGTTTGATAAACAATACCAGTTAGTTTATTTCATTCAGTACATCAATTGACTTCTTCCAATGGCGCATTATAATCGATATAAAACAGCCTTATAAGAGAAGAGAATGTTGCGTAATACAATAATTATTAAAGTACAAATTAACCTGACATATCAACAGTATACAGTACACACTGTGAACTCCAAAAAGACAAATATAATTATATCGAATATTGAAGCTACTCGAATTTATGCTAAAATGCACCGTTTACGAGTTTAAAATGCATTTGCTGGGCGTCCATTTGGAAAAATCTTTACGCTGTTTCTTCATTGTGCACTCGTATGTTGTACGACAGAGATATTTGCCGGGATTCACTGAAGCACTCCGCTTTCGATAAAACGAAACTGTTCACTCACTTCCCTATGATTATTCTTCTAGAAACTTTCAAACATTTCCAGCTTTTACTGTGACTCTTAGAGATATAAGATGCGCTTTTATTTTTATTGTTAACATTTCTATTACCAGTAACCTTCGAGAATATGTAATTTAAGCCGATTACTGAGTTGTACAAGTTAAAGTAGTGGGCTTGAAGAAAATTTAAGGGTTATCTAGGATTCAGACCAAGAAATTAAATCACCTTTTTCATCTTGTTTTAACAAAATGATAAAGGTGCTATGTTGTCGTCACATAAATATCAAATTAAGAATACGGATGCTCTATTGTTACTTCTGGCCAATAGCATTATACGGATGTGAAGTTCTCTCTCAAAGAAGACGCAACAAAACGCCTCGAAACCTTTGAAATGTGGGGCTACCGTCGCATGCTTCGCATCAGCGGGATCCAGAAGGTGTCAAAATGTCAAGGTTCTCCAAATAATTGGGTCAACGCGCAAATTTATGCAGACCTTTAAAATATGTAAAGTCTTATACCTTGGACACATATTGCGTCACGACCGATACAATTTATTATAATAATGGGACAAATACAGGTCAAGAGATAGTCATAGCTGAAGAATCATAAGGCAGTGTACGGAATTATGTGCACCGAGGAATATGTCTCTCTTTCTTTAAGGGCAAGATTCCCGACGATTCAAATTGTTGACACCGAATCTAGTAGTAACAAAATGGTACAAAAAGAAAAGAAGTAGACTTCTTTAAATACCTAGAATTTGTCGAGACGCAATCTTTGCTGAAATATGTGTTTAACTGTGACATTTGACGACGTGAAGAAATAAAACATGCATAAGATAACCAAAAACTATGTCATTGCAAAATGTTCATGTATGAAAGAAAAATAACAAGTCGGAAATCAAAACAACAGCAAAATTTATCATAATTAGACGTTGAATCAATTAGCTTGTTCTTAGGTTAATGATTACGTGAAAGATGATGTTAAACTTAATTCGTTCGCAAATTTCGCTCAGTAATTATCCAACATTCTAAATTTAACATCTTTCTGTGTAAGTTCAAAGGAAACCTTTTGAAGTTTCCGATAAGCGAGTTATTGTATATTTAGAAGATCTCTCTCTGTATATTTTAAATTTGCCTTTTTATGATAGCCTCAAACATGTTTCTATCTTATTCAATCATTTCCTTACGTAGTAATCCGTAAAACATTCAACATCGGAAGTTAAGTAGGTAAAAATAATTCTTCCCATCTGTCGCAACACCTTACATTTTGGTAAAAAGTAAAAATATTCATTCCAAATTTACCTAAAGTACCTATCTCTTTTAATCACTGTGCAAACACTATTGAATAAAACTAAACATTTCTTTAGTTAAAATATTTAGTGTTTTATGAATAATTTCCTAAGAGTTTATGGTTTAGCGTTACACATACAATGTTGTTAGTAATTACTAGTTATAAAACATGGGGCTTTGTGTTTGGTAGACTTATTTTAACGTTACGGGAGAATCACGGTACGGGTTGAGTACATTAAATAACAAGTTAGAAATAGCACTGGAGCAATAGAAATTACTAATACTAAGAATTAATGTAACCCAAACAAAGAATATGATTTGAATTCGTCACTTTAACTCACAATACGATTGTTTTGTTCCATGACGAAATGTATATATTAAGAACATTATATGAAGTTGTTTTGTCGTAATTAACGTTAACAAACATAACAATAAAGTGTGGATTATTAGGCGAACCTGGTAGTGGTGAGTTTTAATGGATTTATAAACATCCGGCAAACGTTGTTTTGCCATAAATGTGATTTCTAGTAATCTTTTTTTTTAGTTCAATGAAAATAATTATCAGATTTAAGTGTGCGGGGATATATTTATAATCGAAAGCGTTTTAAACAGTAAAAGTATGCTTTATTTAGGTTAATAAATTAATCTTTATATGACACTTTTGTTGATTTACCATAGCAGTGCCATCTATTGATTACTTACACAATCCAGTCGAAAAGTATCGACATCTATTAGAATCTTTTGGAGTTAAGAGATAATTGTGACTGTCAATGTATTATAGACAAATAATTTGCAATAAAATAAAATTGCGACTATAATTAAAGATCTAAGCTATCCTATCTCTTAAGTTGGACCAGACTGCTGACGGTGTGCCAATTTAATTTAAAATCAGTTAAGTAGTTTAGGAGTCCATCGCGGACAAACATCGTGACCGATTTATATATATTAAGATAATTACTATGTGGTACTTAATACAAGTTTATCAGCGTATTTAATATTAAATTGTTTGCCTTTGTCTTTTTATTTAACATTAAACACCTGATATGACAAATATATTGCGCAATATATTTAAACACGTATCTACCTAAGCTGATACAAATATACAAATAGTTCTGCAATTCTCTTTATTTCCTCTCTCATTGTGCTTGTCAAGAACCTTCTCAAAATTCAGGATGCCCTTTGTTGTTACGTCTTCTATTCAAGATTCGCGAGGCACTAGACAACATCTGGTTAGGTACAATCAATCCGCAGACGTAAATATTTGTCTATTTTGGTGCGGTTCAGTAGCAAATACTAAAACGACGAAGTTGGTTTCAAAATATTCAGCATACCCGTTGCATTATAGAACCTTTTTTTAATAAAATATGCCTTTATTACAAAAGTTCATTACAAGAGGGAAAACTTAAAAAGTCGTCTTAGAAAATTTGAATTTTTGAATATAATGTTTCTGTATTTTTTCATTGACATAACTTGATTGTTCTAACTTGTGAGTTTAACTAATGATTTAAATTGATGATCTATGCTCCGCTCCAGTTAATAAAATCTAATTATTTAGTACCAACAAACCGAAAATAATGGCTGGCAATTTTTGATAACGGTAAAAAGGCAACGTACAAACCACTAGCGACACTTAATAGTCCGAAATGGATATTAAGGATAGTGTGTGTTGACGCTTAAAATTTAGTGGGTAACATTCCTAAATCCCGCCCTTGGAGTATGATCACGTTCGGCAAATGTTTACCAGTCGAACACATAGGGAACTGTAATAGAAAGACAATTCAAACTTTGACTTTATATTTGAAATTTTGGTAGTAATAGTTTACATATTAAACTAAATTGTACACGTATTATGTAATATATAACTATGAATATTGCATATTTACATACAATTTTATATTTATTAATTAATTCATATAAAATATTTTATAAATTATAGCTATTCCAAACGTTGTGTCGCACCGAACTTTACAATTTTCCCGATGCACACTGCAATTTTATGATCCACTCTTGTTGATAGTAGGAAGATGTGTTGCAGCCTAAAGCCTTCTAAAATAATTGGAATACCCACCATAACAATAATTTTCAATTTAACGATCGTTTATGAGATTAGCGATTCAAACAAACGAAACTCTTCAGGTTTTAGTTTAATTGTAGTAGATATATGCTACTATATAGTAGATATAGTATACGAGACATTAAAAATAGTTGGACGTTAAGGTTACATAAAGAATACAAGGTATAAAGAGGGAATTAATTTTAAATGTAGCAAATAAAAAGTATAATAATGTTCCATATTTGGTATTCTCTTTAACAAAAACTTTGCAATTTCCCGGTCAGATCCTGCCACTGCAGTGTATTTTGCATAAAAATATAAAACCTCATTTCTGGCCTTAATAATGGCTGTACCTATTATAGGCTACGCTTTGCTCTTAAGCAGGCAACCTTCAACAGCACTGTAAAAGGCAAGTTACTCTTTAACCCAGTTTTTATAAACGCCTATATTATCCGCTAGGTGCCGTTAGTAACAGGTTTAATTAAGTCGTGTCATAAAAGTTTATAAGTTCCGAGTTCTCACTTACTTTAAGATAACAAAATTAAGTATGAAAACCTTTAGAGGAGTCTTAAAGTTGGAACTTCACACTTTTGAACGGTGACCCAGACTTTGTAGACTTAAAAATTAAATCAAAGTTGTACGTGAACCTCGTACGTCAAAGCGAAATACGGAAAGCAAATTTCAGTAAGTACAGATGTTATTTAATTAATAATATGAATTCGTTTTGCCCTCGCATTTTAATTCTGAGCGGCCGCGTTTCCAAAAAGCTTTGGGTTTATATTTAGTACGTATGCCGATGTAAAATAGAATATTAAATTGCATAAAACTATGTAGAAAATATTTAAAATTCGCCTTTAAGTGGGTAAGCGATGAAAAAAAATTTAATTTTAAGAAATGCTGTAATGTAAGGCAAGCTATTATGGTAATAAAATCGTTCTTTAAACAACGATAAACGTACTTAATACTACGTTTAAATATTTAGCCCTTAATAGGAGAACCCATTACTTACCGAATAGAAAAACAAAAAATTGAATTTGATATATTGACAAAAAAAAACATTTTAGAATATTCCATCAGCAGTATAATAAAAATTTACGACCTATATTGTCAAGACACAAAATAACAAAGAATGAAACAATAGAATATCCCGAGCACTTAATTTATACAACAGCTTAGTATAGAAGATTACAAGCTACAAGTAGGTGTATCATTTATACACGAGGCCACAGCGCTTGTGAGCTCCTACATTAATACGGCAGCCACGCGCCGGCTACACATTAGTTCGGCTCAACACTACATATTACGCTACAAAACAGTTCAAATGTTTAGATATACAATATACTTATACATTATGATCATTTAAAATGAATAACTGACAATGGGTGTCTCCAAACGAAATGTGAAAAAATCCTTTCAGTTCATATCTTATATAAAGTTTATATCATATACATATAATTATGATCTTTCTCGAATTGTTTACTCTGGAATTATAAGGATTAAATAAGTACCTTTGATGCTTAATAACTTTATAGATTAGAATAGGTTTATCACCTTTTATACGGATGTAAGTAACATAAGAGAAATACTATATATTTTATGGCGCCTACAGTCATATATATTTCTCTAAGGTTCTAATGTTGGATAAAATTAGGACATCAATCGAGTTAATAAATTAGCCAATTACATCAAAGAATCAGAAAGTCCATTGATACACTGCGAACATTAAGACATTCAATCCGTACAAGGCATCCTCGTAATTATTACACATTAAGAATTCAGCTTGGATTTATTCGCTACGAATAAAAATGCGATCGATTCCCTTCCGAATACTAATATCCGAATGATTTTGCTTTCATTAATATTCCGAGACGAATCCCACTTTGGTAGACTGGAATCATATTGCGGTTTCTCAGAAGAGCTTATGTTACTTTAAAAGAATTGTATTTTTAGTGCTTCACAGTGAAGAAATGAAACGATAGCTCAGGGCATTATAAAGCAATTTGGAATGTGAACCTCTACGGTCGAGGGAAATATTGTTCGCCTCAAGTGTGGGACACTTATACTTATTACTTGGATTATTTTGTTTTATTATTTTATAATATTGCCGTGATGAGATTTTATGAGAGAGAAAATCGAGCTTTTGTACTACAAAGAGTTTTTGTACTATACAAATCGTTCGCGGCAAAGAAAATGTTAGTTACATCACTGATTTATTCTTTTTGCTGCTTCTGTTTCTCATAAATACATGTTACAACTAACAAATATGCTCATTACACACATGTTGACTGTACCGGGAATCAAACTCGGATCTATATGCGATAGTCCGGTATCACCTTTGAGAAAACTGAGCTTTTAGAACCAATTTCAATTAAACCTTCGGGAATTTATTTCGATAAATTCCCGAAGAATCAAACTGACAAACAAGTAGAACTAAGTGGTTTTAAGCGTGGAATATTAGAATAAGCACAAAGTTGTACCTTTTTCTTACAATTAAGCGAACCGCGAGTCTCAAAGCTTAAAAGAAAGCGGCACTCTTTATAAGCTTGGTTAAAGGAATTCAATTAGTTTGTACATAGAGTAAGAAGATTAAAAATACAGTCAGCTTTCTAAGGTAAGTATTTAATCATCCTATATTATGTCCTACTCTGCTACATCAAAGGAGCGATTTCTATTAATTCGTAGGTGTAGCTTTTATATGAAACCAAACATTAGTCGCATTTATTACTGACAAATTGTATATTAATATTTAATGTAAGTGTCTGTGATTAGTGTATGTAATGTACATTAGATGTAAAACATATATTGTAACACTGAATTAGTTGTTTTGAGGAAGAAATAAAAAAAATATTATAAATATTGTACAAAGTATAGGACATACCGCACAAGCAACCGTATATGTGAAATTATTTAACAGTTAATAATATAATTTCCACACTACAAAGTAATTATTTCTGTTTTTATTAATATTTTACACGAACATGAAGGATAGTTAGTGCCCTACTATAATTATATGTATCATACCAATTACGCGGGTATACCTATCCCTTCTAAACTAATTTGAGTTAGCAACAGCTCCAGAGATTTAAGCATATACAAGTGTATTAATATATATTATCACTGATCATCGTGGTAAATAAAAAACAATCGTATTTTCAACATACAAGGAGTTGAATTTATTAAATTCTTATTTATAATTGAAAGGTAGCTTGTAACTTAATTAATTTTCCAATAATTGAATATTGTTCAAACGCAGACGTTAGAATAGTAGGGAAAAATTACTGCTAGTAATTGGAATTTTCTTATATTAATTAAATTACATTTTGACACTTTTGGATCTCTCTTTTGGCTAGCATAAAAACGAAATTGTTCATTTCGTAATAACAAATACATTAGCAGAGAGGCGAGAATAATATTAACTTTTGAATGTTTTTAATTTAAGTGAAATACGTCTTAATCCTATAATAGTTATTATAAGGTTGATCAATTATTTAAATAATCAATATGAAAAATAACTGAAAATGAATAAATGTCAGTCAACCGAACAAAACTGATATTTTTTTATTAAATATAGCTCTAGCTTTATTTTTATTTACATGTAGATGAAAATTGTCGTGTCAGTTGATACACGATTTCCATTGGCATGCCAAGACGATTTAATATACCAATCACTGATCATTTAATATACTAATTTTAGTACTATAATGTGCGCATAAATGAGAAGCATGAGCATGTGAAAGTATAAAAAATTCTTAAGATAAATCTTTGCATATTAAAACCATAAAATTAATTCATTTAACAGAAGGAAAATCCGAAAAGTACGCTTAACAAAGACGAACTTTATAATATTTGTCCCCGTAAAATATAGGACTGCTTAATGGAAATACCGGGTTCAATTATCACCAATCAAAACTTTCTTTTTAACCGCATTGTAATCATTCAAATGTATAAATCAAAGATTTGTATTGTCTCAGTCATTTTTGCTATTTGCGAGAATGTGCTTTAATTCAGCTTCAGTAAGGTTCTTTTTTTCGAAAGGGAAATATGGATGCGAGTACCACTTAGCTGGTGTCCGGAGTCTGTAATTACTGTTAAAGCTTGACAGCTCCTCAACTTCTTCAGAAGTGAGTGAAAAATCCATTAGGTCGATGTTTTCTTTGATACGGTCTTTGTTCGTCGAGCGTGGAATCGGAACAAGCTTTCGGTCCAACTGAAAAAAAATATCTATTTATGACTGAGCATAACCACGTCTCCTACTTTAAGTCAAACGAAGTACCAACCGAAGTTATAGAAAGCTATGTTAATAGATTAGGTTGAGATGAATTACAAATATACACATTAGGTGTATAATTAATAATTGTTAATATTATGGAACATTAATCATTAAAATTAATAAAGTAAAACAAATAGTGCTTAAGTTAGTTTCTCGATGTAGGATACAAGCTTCAATAAATTTAACCCTAAATATAGAATGTACACATTAAGATTATCGTTCTTATTTGTCTCTGTGGACATGACTTCGTAATTTCTTCCACAACTATTTTGTACCGTTAAAGTGGATTTTTTATTTTAAAATTCGATATGAAATTTAATAAGGGGCAAACAGTTCACAAAACAAATTTTGGCGAATTTGTATGAAGATAATGAATACGCTCGTAGCAACGAATATTGGAAAAATTTCAACTATTAGGTTAATTTTTCCTGATAAACTCTCATTAAATGCAACAATAACATGCTATAGTGATTCATATTAAATTCATTATAATGTAATTAAAAAATAATATTTTCGTAGTTGAATTTTGATGTTTGGACCATTATGGAATAGTTTTATATGTTTAATATTATATAAGTATCCTGTATACTATAGTATACTAGCATCAGTTTTTAACCACAGTGACAAGTGCTTTTATCAAGACTCTCAGTAGAGGTGCAAAGTTAGCAAGAGCGTTTAGGTCAATTTGTGTTATATACAAAATATATTATATTGTCTGTGGTACAAAAGTACTATACATATATAAACCTTTGATATCTACGTTGGATCAGAGTTACTGATGCGAGCTACTGTAAATCAATGGTTTGCTATCGTCTAAGGCACATAATCTAGATCAATACATACATATAACCAGTCCTTCAAATATTACCAATTAGTACCGACTTAATATTGGTACTTACGCTTGGCGTAATAACTCGTAGTATTTCTATTTTGTCAGTGACATGAAAAGGATAATATTATTGTGTATTCTTTTTTGATCGATTACAAAAGACCTGAAGGGGAGGTATAGTTAGATGCAAATGGTTTTATTTTTATTTTATGTTTCTAATTGAACCGGTGCCAACTTTCTTATAAAGAGTAAATAAAATGTTTATGCAATAAAGTGTACAATTGCCCATTGCTCACAAAGTTCCAAGTCCAAACGCCAATTTTAAAACTCATTTCTTTAACATACCGAATATTTGAATTTGAAATAGGTTTAAGTGGGTCTGCAATTTGGAGAAGTATTTTTTTTAACACATTCAAGAATACGATGTTTTAGCAATAATGCACGCTACGTAATGTGTCAGTGAAATTTGCAATTTTTATTGTATAGTAGGAAAATAAAATGGGCTGTTTAATGGATTCCTTGATTTAAAATAAAAATATCGTAATTTTAAAACCTTCATAAACGCGTCATAAAGGAAGTACTTTAAAATATTCGATAACTTTTAGCGCACTTCTGTATAATTTCAGATCAGGGTATTTTCAAATATGTTTTTGAGTGCACTTGGCATACAAAACTAATAAATGATCATTGATACAATATACATATACAATATATTTGTTGTTCAGAGGCTCCAGACAGAACGCATTACAAAAAATTAAAAACTACAAAAAATATGTGTGATTATAGATATAAATAAAAAATTACAATGAAGATATAAAACAAAAAAAAATCTCACCAAATATCTCAGTAAAACTTGAGGGACCGTTTTATTATATTTCTCTGCAATTTTATTCAATATCGGATCATTCGCACGTGGTGGCGGAGCATCTGATTTTCGGCCGAGTATCGCGCCAAATGGGCTGTATGCCATCACCACGACCCCATGATCATTGCACCAATTTACTAATTCATTTTGGGTTATTGTGGGGTTTACCTGTAAGCGTTATAGCTATAAAAGTATCAATTAAATTTGTTTTTAAATCAATTAACGGCTTAACGTACTAAATTAACAGGTTGTTGAATTTATTTTGTTATCTGTCATACAAAAATAAACTTCACGTATCAAAAAACAAATAAACGCAAGAAGCACACGCACTCCGCGCATATTCAAGCAAATAAAAATCGTGTATTTGCTCAAAATGATGAGCTCCCTTAGGGTTAGCCTACCTCAATTGGCAACTGGTTCCATGCGCGGTGATGCGCGGCAGAAAGTGTCTTCAGAAGCGGTCAGTTGTGGAACGGCGGAATATTTAAAAATTACAGCTATCTACTAACTGTAACTACTACGGTTCATAAGATATTACCGTATCTTCTTTGACGGACAATCAGACAACGAAGAATCGGTATTAGGGTCCACCATTTGACTACAGAACTTAAAGTACAAAAATACTAAAGATTTCATACCTCTATTTGTAAAACCGCTGGCTTAATTCTACTACGATCCCAGAGTCGCTGCATTTGTGACAAGTTGAAATTTGAGACGCCGATAGATTTGGTTAGATTAGCTTCCTTGACGTTTTCTAAACCCTTCCACGTCTCCACGTAGTCTGTTCGACTAATGCTCCCGTCTTTCTGTGAATGCATTTATCCACTTTTTGGCAGCTGATGACATTGCATTGTGATGACATGTTATGTTTATGAGAGCTATGTTGACCTAGACTCTAGAGGTTAAGCGCGCAACTCTCAAGTCTGAGGTTGCTTGTTCGAAACACTGCAGTGCACCAAAATATTTTTCTATTCGCATACAAAAGTTGTATCAGGATGACCATGAACTGATATATCAGTGATCACCTATCACGAAAAGTGAGGAAGGGGTAAGATACAGAAGCTGAGTTTAAGAAACTAATAATATAAAATCACTTGTAAAGTATTGATAGATTTATATACATTATCATATCTATATTATATTTAATTCTTAAGTACCAATTACAAGTCAATTGCTGCTAATATATATATCAGAAAAATATATGTTTTCATTGAAACCAGTCTTGATAAAAAATATATACAATACACGCAACTTATATCATAAAACATTTATTCACATTAAATGAAATGGACTACTATTTTTCTTGTATCTGAGTGCCTCTAAAACAATAAGTTTGAAGACAAAACTTTAAAAGAATATCTGAACAACTCGGTAAAATTTAGTGCATCTATTTAAGAAATTTATTACGCACAATTTCAATTTTGCGGAGTACCTTATCTAGTTGAGAACTCTTGTAGTCGCCATGAAATATACACAGTTGTGCTTCATAAATTTTTCATATGATGCAAGTATGTTAGTATCATTATTGTGGCCTGAGAAATGTTTTAAAGTTTGCACAGAAGTTGCCGCATAGATAATGTCTGGACTAGCTGATTTTCTAAAGTTTCTTTATTCAAACTATTCCTATTATAGGTTCCAAAGTTAAGGCTTTTCTATATTTTTCGGACAGACATGAAAATTATTTTTCTAATCTAATTGTTTTAATAAAAATTTCGCAACTATTACTGTGGACATATTAACATAAATATAAGGCCATACAAATAAAAAATACACTCGTACGGCATCGTATATCAGGCAAGGCCGATCACTTAGTCTTTACCGGAAATTTGAAGGCGAAGGTGTGCGTTTCTAAACTATATGGAGGATCCTCGACTTTTCAAACCCTTTATAGCCTGAAGGCGGAAGAAATTGATGTCGAGAAACCGTATAAATACTGGGCAATCATAATATTTCCTATGCGCGCTTCAGGGTGTGACGTAATCGTACCTACAGTTTGTGGATCTCGCCTCAATATAACTGACGCAGAAGGGAGTCTCTCCTATATCCCATTGGAGAGCAAAGACGTTTTAACCAATTCAATTTCGCCGGCATTGATTTAATATTGCATTATATAATAATTAATATCAACTATAACTCCTAATTACACGTAGCTGAGATGGAACATTTTAATTAGAAATCCGAGACAGACTATCAAATTCCATGCCGTATGAAATTCAATAATATTTCATTATTCACATGAGTCATAAAACATTTAATTTCAATAAAAGTATGGAAAACAAAGAGATGTAACATTTCATACGTAGGCAAGTAAAACACGGCTGACATTGAAAAACTCTTTTCATTGTCAACAGCCGCTTCCGCTCGAATGCGAAGTTTTTCATATTAGTATCAGACTAGATTCTAGAAAATGGAAAAATGCTTTCACTACGTTTGTATAGCGCAATCTGTATTTGCATTATGAATGGGACGAAAGATGCCAGAGTAGGATTTTATCTGTATTAAGATTTATGGTCTTTCAAATAGTCTTAACTTGAAATAGTCTTAGTCTTAGTTAAATGTGTTTACGTTAAAATAGTAGTGGTGTTTGATTTTAGACATTTCTGTCTTAATAATTTTAAGAGATGTATATATCTTATTATTTATGCTTAGTTTTTTTTTCTGTACATAAGAGAAATGTGGTTATTATGGCTTGTTTTGCGTCTGTAAACACTGCACAGTACTTATGAAGCACCTTTGCTACGAATAATAGTCCTAGGAACAAAATGTCAAAGTTCGTGAGTATGATAATTCTAAACTAATTACTTATGACATGGCTAATAAACTAGAAATCAATTAAAAAGGTTATCTTGATATGACAAGTTGTTGCTTTAACTATTAAATTTAAACTAATAAACTATAAAACTTTAACTATTGTTATAGTTTAATCTAGACTACACTCACTATAGACATACAACTCACCTTATACCCCATAGGATAGTGCATTAAATAGAGGTCAACATATTCCAGTCCGAGCTCCTCCAAAGATTTTCTCAAAGCAGGTTCAACTTGATTGCGGTCATGGGCATCATTCCATAGCTGTTAAATATTTGAAAAAAATATTGAATTAAGATTATATGAATGAATAAAATGTCAATCAATGTAATAAACAATTGCAAAATGACGCCATACGCATAAAATAAGCGTGGAGACAAATGCAAAAAAATGGAATTTACCGATAACTATACAAGCTTTTCAATGTAATTCAAAATAGGTTATATATAACTTATTCATTTTCATTTTTCACATTCATATTACTAACTTTTCAAAAATGTATGAGAGACAATTTCCAACTCGGTTAACCAAATGAAGAAATATAGGTAATCATGTGAGTGATTTTGATCAATCTAAAGTTGAAAGACTACGTATTATTACATTTTACTTATCCTCAATTTATACGCAAGAATCCAAGATATACCTGATAAAACTTACTTTTGTAGTAACGTAGATGTCTCGTCTATCGACGTGGAAATCTCTGACATAATTTCGTATGCCAAGGCCGACCTCGTCTTCAACTTTGTACAGGGACGCAGTGTCTATATGTCTATATCCATCCTCTAGAGCCCATTGTACGGCTCGCGCCAACGAGTGATTCACAGGAAGAACTCTCGTACCCTGAATATAATAACGTCCATTCACTGCTTACGTATATTACATCCTTGTCATATGTATTTGTAAGAAACGATAAAGTGTAAATACAGTATAAAGCCGCAGGGGTAGCTTTGGTATCCTTTGTTTGGTAATCATTAAAGGAATACATATTAATCTATTTATAAATGTCTACACATAGTTCCTTAAAGGATATTAGGTAGAATTCTGTCGAACGCGGGCTCTTTCTTCTATGCCACGTAAGTGATTTGAGATACATACATCTGCTAAATGTCCTAAGCTAGTCCCCAATGCGACAGCTGGTATTTTGTTGCCATCGTTTAAAGAATACGCTAAAATATCTGCCGAGCATACCTGAAATAAGAACATGAATTACCAATTTTTATACAATAATTGTGGGTGTGTGTGTGTAGATGTAGATCTAGAATTTCCATCTGGTATCTACTGATACTATTTATTTCAATAAGTAAATATTAACACGCACACACCAATATGTAGACTACGTGTGCTAGCATTCATAACAAATCCATAGCTACATATATCGATCATAGCATAGCATAGCGAATCATAGCTATATATATTTCAATTAAAAAAATAGTGGAACGAATTCTCATCTTAATGGGTAAGAAGAAGGGCAGTGAACTGAATACCCTAAGTATTTTGATGTCACGTATAAATTATTTGAAGAAATCTAGAAACTATGAAGGCGTGAAATTATTTAATACATCAAAAATAAAACATATTGGCCCATGTTCTAACCACGTAAGCACTATAATCTGTGCGATCTAAAATGTAAAAAAATCTATTAATAATTATGTTCTCGTGTAAATAATGTTTATTGTTAACGAGAAATTAACTAAGCAGACAAGCCAAATATTGTGTCGGGGGAAAATAATGACGAGGTCTCAGACAAAATATTTTATATTTGAAACACTGAAGACTTTTGTAAATAATTCATATGCCAAGGCCAAATTCATTTACAATTCATCAAATTTAATTGTGTTACGATTTCATTAAATGTGTTATCATAAATTTTGACCATTAATTTATATCCTTTTTTAGGAAATGTTTGAAGACTGATTAATATCTCCGGTATTAGTAGACTCCCTGAGCTCTAAAAGGAAATATTCATTGAGAAATAAGGAACAAATCGCAAAGAAGTCTTGCGATAAATTATGGATAAAATCATAAATAGTGCTAAAATTTGCGACAAATGTTCCTGGCACTAACAAAAAACCTAATTCTAGTTTTGTAATTAAGAAAAGTAATTGTAGCTGAACCAAATACGTATAAGAAGCTATGAAGGCCGTTACAACTCTTACGGAATGTATTCAAAACTGTCAACAAAAACCCATCCATGTTTTCAGGTTAAAAACAAATTAAACCGAACCTATTAACTGATTACGAATACACTCAGTCAAACAGAATGTGCCATCTGGCATTCAGTGAGATAAAACGACCACTGCATTTAAGTCACTAACAAAACAGTTTACAACCAATTTAGCGCACAACTTAACTGTGGAGTTGACTCGTAAAAACGATAAACGACGAAGCAATTACACATACTATACAAAAACACTCAACAAAGTGGCCATTTATTCACAAAACAAAGCTAAATTGTGATTTATTCTCACCGAAACAAATTTGTGTAAAACAAGAACGTAGTACAGACAGTGTACGTCCATTTTCCTCGCTAATCGTTTATGAACTAATGTAATTAACAATAGCCGCTGTGTTTGTGTCAAATTGTAATAGAAACGTATTGTAATAAGAACGGAGAACGAAGAAATTGCGTCTTTAAAATTCTCTCTAGTCTCTATCAATGAGTTAATATATGTTGATAGCGACTATATGTTTTTTGTACGTCATTATTTTTTTAATTAAGGAATTTGAATATTATTCAAATGAGAGTCTCAAGTACGTATAATGTTTATTACTTCAACAAATACTTTATACAAAAACTGTACCCTACTTGCAAAATAATTATGTATTGTGTTTATAAATCAAAACATCATTATTTGTAATGTAATCAAGTTTGCTTTATATGTTCTATGACCTCAGGACCGATGTAATAAGTCGTATTATAGTAATATTATGTATGAACTATATTAATGGTCGAAAATTTTGCAATTATATATAATTAAATAATCTTCATGGATATAAACTAGAATATTCTACGGCATTTCAGTGGGGTTCAGTCATATTCTGCATTCATATTGAATTTGGTGCGCAGTTTATAATTTATAAAACACTTATTTAAACACTAGCTGTACCCGCGACTTCGTCCGCATGGATTAGGTATAACCACTTAAAAATACTTATTTTAGAAAACATGTACTATCTACGTCACTAACTAAATAAACACAAATGTACTTTATTTGTAATTATTACATAAAGACAAAAAAAGCAGCAAAAATGAATCACAATATTTTGAATTTATAGATTAGGGGAGATAAAAGATACCTATCAAACAAAGTGTGAATGTTAGAAAATAACACTAAGGAAAGCAGCAGAAAACTTTGGTAAGATAAGAAGAACGGATCAGTGAAATTATCGGACTATCAATGAAAAGTATGAAATGTGCACTGGTTCAAATTAATTTCTAAAGTAAGTCGTTTAGTTACTCTGTCGGTCCGGCTATTTCAGAGGTTAGCCTGAAAAACAGACAGTATTTTTTTTAAATATTATTATATTAATATGTATGAAGTAAAAAAACAGTTATTTCAATATAACAAAAACTTTTATGTACTTTTTATATACCTCTATACTACTATAGATAGACTACAGAATTTTATACGTTTTTATTACGTTATTTTACTTTAGCTTTTTGTCGGCGTAGTAAATACACATATATCCGCGCAAAGTTCCATCTTCCTAGCACTAACCGTTTCGACGCTAGAGTGAGAACGGTCGAATGAACGGACATGACGAAGGGTTCCTTTACGTAGACTCCTTATTACATCAGCTACCAATCAAAAAAAGTCCCGTCAAAATCGGTCCAGCCATTTCAGAGATTAGCCGGAACAGACAGACAGACAAAAATTTTAAAAAATGTCATGGTGTATGTATCGTATTTGCAGTGTAAAAACAGACAATCTAATTTTATATATTAGTATAGATTACACTGTCGAATTATTATTGCTATTGCAAGAAACATATCATGATCGAAGGCGGCTGGAGTTATACATGAGATGTATAATACAACGAAACGGGAATGACTAAAATATCTGTTTAATTTTGAAACATTTAAGAAGATTCTGAACTTATTTGAATGAAGATAATATGTAATTTGTTAGAGGAATTAATACCAGAAACATAACAAAGCTCTTTAAACAGAATATGTTTTACGACCGAATACTGATTTAGAAGTCGACCCAGTTGGCGCATGGTGACCATGCCAGACTGCAGAGTGCAGACACTGTCTGGTTATACACTAACACACACTGTTTGCTGTTATCTATATGTGACACACAACACAAATATATAAGTATATCTTTCTTAGTGATCCAAGCAGCCATAATAAATGGTAATAAATATTATACCTTGGACTTACAGACCGTGTGTAAAAATTTATCCAGATATTATTTTATTATTATTTAGCAAGAAAATACCGAAATGAAGAAATTAAATAATGCGAAATTTGAAAGTGAAACAAAATTCTAAACGATTACATTTTAATCATAATTCAAACCGAAGAACATCTAACATACCTAAGCTAACTGAACCATGGAGGCGGTAACAAGGTACATAAAGCCTCCTTTGTTTTGCGTACGAACCCTTGGGACTCATATCTTAGTGTTTCGAAGAACGCGTGTGTATTTTTATACAGAAATATTATATTCATACTAATGTTTCACAAGGACATGTCTACGTAAAACACGATTATATGTATACTTGTTTAATTTTCAATCATATTTTCTTGTTTTTACTTTAAACGCATCATTATTTTCATTCTTTGTGTGTTTAAATATAAAAAATTATCAGGACCTGTCACGAATACTTCTCCCGCGAAAAGACAAAATAAAGATCATAAAATTCTAATGAGCTAATTTCACATACATGGGAATACATCATATATTTAAAAACACACAGTTTAAAACAACATTATTTTAATACAAATATCGCCTCGAAAGTAGTAGAAACATCTTTTCCATCTATTCTAAAGTGGCTATCTCATAAATGTCATATCAACGGTGAAATCTTCAAATGTTATCCAATTCTGTACTGCAGCTTGCGAATTCGAGTTGAATCCGTTATATTTTTGTCAAAATCGATACCAAGGCACAAATGTGTTGCTCTAATCATGAAACTAGACCGATATTCCCACTTATATCATGTGAATAATAAATCCACCCTTTCGTGGTCGAACTCCTGTTGGTTAATGTATCGTTTCGAACAGAAATTGGTCTGTTTTACATAACTTAACTATCCGGCCCTGCTGCCTCGCAATTCGTTTAACCGAACACAAAAGTTAAAATCTATTGCTCTCCAGGGGTCACACTAAATCGTGTTCATTCAATAGTTTTCTTTATGTGCACATCTTAACTTTTCTTATTAGTTTTCCGGAAACCATATTCTCTATGAGCCTGTTTATTGCGCATTATGGTATTAAATCTTAAATTGACATTTAGATTTACCATTAATATGATCTAGCCTTAAGCTGTAGTAAATAAAATTTATTCTGACATAATATATGAATATCCTTTAGATAATTTAAATTCCATAAAATTTAAATCCTTAACAAAAAAATATAATTATTTATTAACTAAGTGAAAAACCGTTTATATAACTCGCTAAGTACTTAAGCGCTAACGCCATTTAAACAAAGATGGAACTAAAAATGTGGTTTTATTTTTTCAGTCCTCCTGTAGATTTGATCTCAATCTTACAGTGGATCATTTTTGCTCCATATACAAAATTCAGTCATTCATACTTAAGGTTATTGTTGAAGCTATAGGTACCTATAATACTATTAAATTTTCTTTTGCATACAATCCTCTCAAAACGACTCTTTTAAGTCAGTACAGAAGGAAACAACAATTTAATGGATAACAAACGCAACGATAAAATAAGATAGCAACTACAGTTTTAATTTACTAAATGTCTAGCTTTTTCCGCGTACTGAATTTTCTGCTTGCTCCATTCATCAGGCCACTGTCACTGTCCTACGGCCAATTAGTGATGTAACACTTCACTGAACACTGGCGCAAATTACACGAACAATCTTATATGTTTATAAAATACCCGATCACCTTTTATTAAAACAAAGTACTTTCCTAAAGATGTGTCATTGACTTATTAAGAATATTGTGACGTTCATGTGACAGCAGTTGTTTGTTTTTTGGTACACTGTTAGTATGTTAATTGAGTGTAAAGAAAAAGTCGTTGTGAAGATATGTAGGTGCGATATTATAAATATTGTAATAACACGATAGCGTTGTTACTGTTAGTTAAATAATTATTTTTTCTGGATGAAGTATGAATTAAATAGTAATAGTCCGAGATTCCTGGTGATATAATACACTAGCTATAAATATACAAACGCGAGCAACGAAATCGATCATACGCTACCTCTGCATTCAAACAATGTTTTCATTAAAACATACATTTTAATAAGAATGATATATCATTTGAAAGCTTATAATTTCCATGATATCATGGATTATTTTATAATTGGTGTCTGAACTTTTAGGAAGAAATGGGATTTAGAGTAAAGGAGTTCAGAAATAAAACACGATGTTTTTCTTATGAAGTATAAAATTAATTGATGAGGATTTGGTATTTTGCAAGTTTTACAGCCGGTAGTCGGTTAGTAATCGACATTCCTCGAACTCTTCAATTCTCCAAGGCTCGAAGGAGCTGGATTTCTTGCTCGTGCCCTTAATTTTAGCTCATCCCATAAATGCTCCATGGAATTTAGGTCTGGACTGAGCGCAGGCTAATCCATTGCATTGCAAAGTTCCATGTACGCAAATCATATTCATATTTTTTATTATTATTTAAATTATACTCAATGATTGTGAGTTCTTTGGTAAGATTTTTATATGGAAGTCATGTGTGTATATGAAGATCACATATTATATGTTTAAAGGTACCTATATAAATATTAAGAAGTGGAAGTATATGACTTTAAGGTCATCATGAATTTCAACCTATTTTTAAAACTTTTATCTCTTTGGCGTGTACGATTAGTCCGGTCAGTATGATGTGACTGTCGAACAGAGGGGCCCCAGTTCGTATCTCGTCATGAGCATATGTTGATGGTGTGAGTGATAAAATATGTATGTATAAAAAGTATACATGTATAATATATTAACCAGTGACGTTAGCACCCATAACACAATGGATAAATATCGTTCTTCGGGGCTAACAGACCTTGAGTGAAATGTTTTATATTATTATTAAATATCAATCCACCGTGGGTCTTTTATTATACCCATTCATCCGCTAACTACAATTATCTCTCAAATTCGCGCCCTTTTGTCACTCGCAATCTCATCCCTCATCGAGCGTGCATAACGAGTACGGATAACAAAATATTTTTCATGAAAAATTTCTTTGATAAATACGTCATTCAATTTCGGAGGTACAAAAAAGACTGAACGCAGAGTCAACAATGTGGAACGAGTGAAACGTTCCAATAATAAAAAATGTAGAGTAGAAAGAATCGGCCAACGGATTTTCAATATCGTTTTACAGGTAAACGAGGCTGTTATTCATACGGGGCGTGCTTCTTTCTGCGAATGTATCCAATTGCTTCCCTAAGTGAAGGCCGGGAATCTTTTCAAAGATTTTTAAAATCAAAGAATACTCTTCGACAAAGATCTTGCGTTCAGACGTATGTTATTTAATGAATCACGTAAGTGATAGAAATAACAATTGAGGAGGTCGAGATTAAATTATAAAATAGTTGACTGACCCAATATCGTTCAAGCGCTGAACACATTATCCACAACAATTTTATTACATACATAGCAACATAACATAGCTGATCCGGCAAACGTTGTTTTGCCATACATGTGATTTCAATTTTCAATTAATAAATAAAAAATAAGGGTTGTTGAGAAGGGTGAAAATTTAGGATTGTATGTATTTTTGTATGTTGTATCATAGAAACTAAAACTTAACAAATAAAAATTTGGGGTGGACTACCCTTAACATGTAGGGGGATGAAAAATAGATGTTGGCCGATTCTCAGACCTACTCAATACGCTCACAAAGTTTCATGAGAATCGGTCAAGCCGTTTCGGAGGAGTTCAAGTTCGAACATTGTGACAAGAGAATTTTATTATTAGATATCTCGAACTCCACACATTTACATGTTTGTATTTCAAACAAACAGCTTTTAAGTGTCATCATGGACAAAATGATTGGAGAGTTTTAATAACCTCTTTATATATTGAACGATGTTTTCAGGCAATCGAAGTTGAGTGAATAAAACTAGTTGACCAAGCCAATTTACCGTCCTCTAGTGTCACATGACGCTAGACGACGGTAAATATTTAACTAGCTGATGACAAGAACCGCCCAAAAAGTTATACGGAAAACTAATACTTTATAATATTGCATGAAAGGATTTTACGGGGCGGATATTTCGAAAGTTAAAAAAAAAAATTCTGAAAACGCACGCGCTACAGGAAACATTCTATTTTAATCGACCATCTAGAATAGATAGATAAATACAATAGACAATAGACAATAGAGTAATTCGACAATTTTTTCGATTTTTTAATCCGGATAAACGTTTATTTCTTCCAATGAAAGTGAAATTAATGATTTCTAACAATGATTTCTAAGACAACTATCACTGCTAATAGAAATTCGTAAGAGTATCTTTAAATTTTGAACTGTACATTTTATGCAAGTTCAAATAGTGGAAATCAGAGTGAAGTCGGTAATATCAGAGTTGCATTTAACCGTGAATCGCAAACTATTTACAAATGTACCGGCAACTATGTAGAATTCGAGCTGACGATGCAATTTGCAAGATCTAGGAAAACGCTTACATTCGATGAAACTTGATACATATAGCTCGCATTTCTAAAGTTAACTCTAGACCTAAAGACTTAAGTTGAACATCTGGTAACCTGAAACTTGTTATGATATTTGATATAATAAGAATGTTTAAACTTTAAAATTAAATTGAATCATTACTAATTGTACCAGCCAAGACATTTCTGTTACGAGCGCAACGTTTTCATGTTTTTTCTCAATTTCATATATGTTTTCACCTTTATTATAGGTGTTTTTAATATTGTTATAGTGAAAGTAATAAAAAATATTTAAAATTTATTCATCGTCATAGTCGAGGAATCAACCCTTCGTTTCTTCTAGTATTACTAATTTTATAATATATCTATACTTCAATTATAAACGTACGGATCGGGTCGTCAAAACACGGATTTTTTTTTACAAATATAATTAATTAATGAGAATTACGTAAATTTCAGTATAAGCGAATGGTTTACAATGTTAAGAAATTTTAGACAATAAGTGTATTGTTAATTTAAAATTTACTATAATATACAAGAACTCCTTAAAATTCATTGACATTTATAGCTACTAACGATAAGATTTCATTTCTGAAATTATTCATTCATATTTAAAATGGCTCTTAGATAAATAATTTGCCCTTTTACTTTATGCTCTGTTTTATGAACAGATAAGGGAATAATTAATTTGTATGCCTCACGACAGACCACTATCCTTACTTTTTTTTGTTATAAGCTCTTGAATTTAAGTGCTTAACAAGTCCCCTTTTTTGCCAAACGCTTTTCATAATCATGATTTTGGTCATTCCAAATCTATTCATTTAAAACAAGTGTTTGACTAAAATTGTTTGTCCTAGCATTAGATTTTAAATCTCAGGAGGTAAGTATTTTTTTAAAAATAGCGCCGCAACAAAATAATGGTGAACAAAAACTCGTGTTTCGATGTTCACGGTAAGATTGTAACGGTCTTAGCGCGAACATCAAAACACGTTACTACGGTAACACGCGATTAATTTTTATTTTTTAACAACATTCTATATCTCTTCGGAGCGAAACTGCGTCGAGTGGTTGTGGGTTTTTCGCGGAGTACTGCTTTCATACTGGTCTATTGGGATTTTGTATTATAATTTCGTATATAAACAACAGTACAACTAGCCTAAGAGACGCAAACAATTAGTCAAGTATATTCATTTTAACAATTATAATCATTCAATTCATGAAGGAAAACAATTCACTTATGAACGTCTAAAAATAATTTACTAGTCAACATCGATGGTTGGAAACAGGATGAAGTATGTATCATCGTGAATTTCCATACGGTGTAGTCATAACATCACGTGACCTAAAGTACTTTTCACTTGTGGCAGACTTCAAAATAAGGACACTTGACGCGTCTGTATACCGTATAGGCAAAATCCATTAGACCGCATCCGAGTCTAAATCTCAAGGTTGATTCAATACAACTAAAGCAGCATTATTCCTTTTTAAAACTAATCACCTTAGATGTGTATGATAACGTCATTGTACGAAAAATACCTTTTCAATGTCCTTAATTGAAAAGGTCACGAAATGCAACGACATTTGGAAGAGGAAATACATTTCAGTATTGCTTTTGAGGAAAATGGTGTAAGCATTGATGTGTATTAATGGATGTGACAGGGGATGGAAGGTTTTAGTGAATTATAGACCTGGTATACGAAGTCAAACACGTAAAAAATTTACGTATTATGTTAATGATGTGTTCTTTTGTAATACTATTAACAGTACAATAATTATATTCAACTGTGACACTGGTTATTTGATCACATTGTGTACCTGTTTAGCATTTGACATCTTCTGCTATGCGCCCTCATCAACTCTTACTCTAGATTCGATTATTATATGTACTTGTTTCAAACATTTTTTAAGAAAATAAATAATTAAAATTTGTTCTCTAATTCAACTTTACCAACCAAAATAATCAACGATTTTTGCACGAAGCAAAAAATCCTTTATATTAAAATGCTAAAACCCCGATACGGTTATGAGAAAGCGGACGGCCTGAATCAACATTAGGAGCTGCCAGCTCAACTCGAAATAAAAAGTATTTCACGTTTTAATGAATGAGTATCCCAAAACTGACAACAAATTGCGGTGTGAAGGGAAAATTATCAAGGCAAATATTTTCTTTACAGATTCTCAACGAAGTCCAATGTCACCCTTATTATATATTCATTTGAAGCCTTATAGGGCTCGCTGAGCTTAGAACTAAGGAAGCGAGAACGTCGAAGACCGAGGCCACTTTGACTCAATGAAGTTAGAGATCTTAAGAGTACTACGGCAGAAAATACCAGCTATTATTATGAGCAATATCATAATAATTACGTAAGTGAAATTTACAACATTCTAGAAATCAAATATCTAGATATACATCATAAAATCACACACAGTAAATAGAGCATTACTAAAATTTTCCAAGCCACGCGTTAATCGAAGCTCCAGGTGAATTTGTGCAGCATGTTATGAATTTATGCTCGCATCATATTATTCAACAGGACCGCATATTAATTATCTTGTATCAATCAAAACAACGGTTGATATGTCCGTACCATCTTTTACCTTATCTTACCTGCCTTTATTCTCGTTGGCCACCTTACGGGCCACATATCACCTGTTCCTCGTTTTGTCGTGACGGTATATTCAATGTATGTGTAATGTCTTACCGCCATATTAAATCAGCCGTTTTATTAAAACGTACGTACGATTAATAAAGATGCGATGAATGCCATATTGTATGGCCAGTATTAATCCAGGGCTTTGTTCGTTTTGTATGAGTTATTATATTGCAACACTGCGCAAAATTATCAAGCGCTCTATTTACTTTCGCAGATTCGAGAAAACTGAATGTAGGTCAATTTTCAAGGATAACATTTGATTTTTTGTAGCTATTTCAAAGTAATCACAATTTGAGCGCTCAAAGAAAATGCAATATTAATGTTAAAACCGTACACTCAAGTTACAAATTCCCGTTGAAAGTTTTATTAAAAGCAAGGTGAGCGCAGTTAAGAGGGTCACCGATGTTTTATGGCATCAGCGCGATACTTGCGAAGTAGTTTACGAGGAATCTCAGACATTACTGGTGCCTGGAGGGTGCACTTCCAACTTGCGTTAGGATATTACTTTAATCGTAGACGGCCTGCCTTATGGTCAAAGTTTCACGGACGCAACCGAAGCCACAACTTCGCCGCTTATTGCTAACCGTCGTTATAAGGAACATTTATTTTGATTGTACGCTTGTTATTATGAATCTATTAAACTTCTGAAATCGTTCGAGGCAACATCTGCTTGTTATTTTCAATTCAACTACATAAGGCACGAGTTGCCCAACAATGTTTATGTTTTTCTTTAAAGTTTGGTAGAGTTTATCCGCCGTTAAATTGTATGTGTACGAACGATTTATTATACAGTTTTGAAGTATGCAATCGTTAAGTACTTATGTACACATCAGTACTTCCTGCTTAATAACTTAAAGCGTGATGTTTAATGTACGCAATATCAATTTATGAGCCATTAAAATAATAAAATTTGATTTAAAATAATTAATATCATGAAATCACTGCGATTAATTAATACTCGCTCGTAAATCATAACATTTTTCATTTACAATGGATCGAATGGAAAATATATCGGGAAAGTTGGGAAAAACTTTAAGGACATTTTCATTGTGAATACATTAATTAGTTACGTGTTTTTGTTGATACGTTTTTCGTTTGCAGAAATAATTTGATATTCACAATTTTAGTCTATAAATGGTAGACTTAAGAATGCATATGTTTTTTAAGGATAATCTTAAGCACCACGAATACCGAATATCTGCGGTTTCATAAAACCCCGCATTAGTAGTTTTTAAATAAAACAATAATTAAAATTTGAAATATTCCCGTTTTAATTTCAAATGGCTGAAATTTTGGCTAGGCATAAAGTAATTAATTCTGGAGCGTTTGTTCAGTATATGATGTAAGTAAATATTTGACTAAAATTTAATTCGATGGCCGCGGTTAACGGAAGGCTGTTATTCATGTGTCAGTAACACGTTATAACCTACGTTTTACAACGTGTCACGAGCGATAGAAAGTATTATATTGAAGTAAAATATTTTGTGCTTCCATCGTATAACATTTTCCGCTGCATTACACAATATGGGAATTTCAATTGCAAATTTATTTTTTTATATTATATTATAAAACTTTTAGCGGATATTTATTATTATTTATATTTCATATTGCTATTACTAGCGGACCTGGCAAACTGATTTCAATTTACAATTGATAAATAAAAAATAGGGGTTGATCGTAGAGGGTAATAGGGTAGGGTTGTGTGTATTTTTGTATGCTGCATCATAGTAAAATAGATACTAAAAATTTTGTCTAAAAAATAACATTTAGGGGTTGACTATTTAGGGGAATGAATAATAGATGTTAGCCGATTCTCAAACCTACTCAATACGCTCACAAAGTTCATTGAATCGGTCAAGCCGTTTCGGAGGAGTATGGGAACGAAAACTGATTTTCATCTCTTTACAACATTTAAGATATAAAAACATTACTCGGTTCTATGTAGTAACCAAACAATATTTAATATTTCCTCATTATCTTTTTAGCCGAGAATTTTAAACCGCAATCGTGGTTGCGTCGGGAATAAAACCCAGGAGCTGACTATACGCAGTTTGCATTTACTAATGCACGGGTTAGCCAGAAGTTAGTTAAATATTTGTGTGGTTATAATTGCCTAAGAAGATCAAATTAATCTAGCAAAATACTGATTATTCAAAATGTTCATCGAAACGTGAACATAAAGTGAACATACGATATTAATCGAGGTATTTATTAATTACACCGCGTGTTATTGACGATCTAGATAGAACAAAAAAATTATGGACTTTTAACAAGTGACTTAAACAATAGTAGTTAGCGTTTAAAACTTCTGGTGTTGCATAATATTCAAATATATTTTATTGTAATGCAAATAAGTAAGATAATCTATAGTTTGCTACCGCACTCGTGAAGGTCAAGGGGAGCTATATTTTTATACCGAATAGTAAAAGCAGAGTATAACGCGTAATTAATATAAATGAAATTGATGACTTTATTTACTTATTTTCCATTATTAAAACTTATGAAGATATAACTGTAAATACAGAAAATATTTCTTTTTTGCTATGGGGATGTAATATACCATAAATTATAGATAGAGCTATTATAGTGAAAATCAGCGCATTGGTCTACAGTTGGCAATAAAAGAGGGCTTGTGACCCGATCCCGGCCTAATTGTGTACATTAGTCACGAACGCGCCGGCTGTACGGTCACTTGGCCCGTTATCATATGATTTGTAACACCGCACCAACATTATTATTAATACATAATGAACATATTAATAGTTCGTACATATACAATTAACGTATCAAGGGCAATTATTAATATACGCAAAAATTAAAGTTGGTAGAAAAAAAACCATCGAAACGCTTGTTTTCATTCAGTCATATTACTAGATGATCCCTGCTTCATCCCCATTACTAAAGAGACCTGTACACAGGATAAATAGATATTGAGTGTATATAAATGTAGTAATATATACTTATATGATGATATGATGTATTACTACTACCAGATGTACATTTGAAATAAATTATAAATTTTTACTGTAGTTATGGTTAACTATTCTGGCTGCTTACACATTGTGGCGGCCTTTTTGGTGGGATATTTAGTTTAAAATGTAATGTCTAACTACTAACTATGCTAGCGGTTTTAGCGGCGAACGCCAGAATGGCTCGCAGATGGTAGTTTTTTTTACTACTTACCTAATATTTTGGACAAGTCACACAATATTAATATATAAATCCTTCTGTTCCTTGTGTTCTGATGTATAAGATAATATTATTGTAAATTTGCATTAAAATCTGAGAAATGAAAGACGACCATACACTTATACTTACAAACTTTAACGTTATATTAATATTAAAAGGTTGTTTTTTTAGATCCTAATCGTTACAATTTATATAAACCCTGATGAATGACCAAGTCTAAATTGATATTAACAAAAAATACCACCTTCTCCTTATAATAAATAACTTTTTATTGTGCATCAAACCGTAATATATTTTGTATCTTTCATCAATACCTAATGCTTTGAACAAACTAATCACGGTTTGTTTATTATGCAAATAATTTACTGTGTACGCAAAGATAATTATGAAGTAACGAAAAAAAATCAATGTCAAGTTTGCCATCCATTAAACGAGCTAGCCAAGCCACTTTAATATTGTAATGAAATTGCTAAATGATGCATGAACTGAAGTCAGCCTGAAAGTTGGAGTGGCACAGCGATCGATCAAGGACTTATCTTAAAAGCAATTAGTTTTACAGTCTCAATTTAAACTACGATATAAATGTTGTACCCGTACTCAGGTTTTTACGTTAACTTCTTCCCATCGTCTCTGGTCTTGAAATAACTTCCAACGGCCAACTTTGAACGGGTTTCTGGGTTCAATTTACGCCTATTTTAAAATATTTATTTCGCTCGATGTAGAAGATATTTTAGCGAGTGTCGCAAACTTAACAGGTTGAAGTAAGCATAAAATTGATTGTTCATCAAGTTTGTACTGACAAGTTACCAATGTCTTTACCGCAGGCGAGAAGGTAAAAAAAATAAACCTCGGGAAAAATGAAAATGAGTAAAAGTCATATAATTCATCTGTCATTGTACGTTATACTTTAAAAGAAATCTAAATCTTAAGTATGAATTATAAAGTGGGGAAGGCTTGGCATTTACTTCTAACTACTTATGATCTAATGAAACAGACAACTTTTAAAGAGAATTAAGTATTAGCCAGCTCAAAGTTATCTTTTTTAAAAATCAGACCATCTGTATGTGCTCAAAGGAAACAACCTCGTGTTTGCAGAGTAAAACAGTTAGTATTTTTTGTCTTTTATTATACAATATCACCTGCCAGCATTTAACCTACAGTACATCAATTTAATAAGATAAGTTACGCTTTTATATAGACATCACAGGTAAAATATAGACACAAAATATATTTAAGTGCTAACATTAATAAGACAGCTATTTACAAATTTAACGCCTAGATTTTTTTATTATTGTAATTTTATAATAAAAATGCGGTTAGGTATTGTTTCATAGTAATTTATAAATTAGGTTGCGGTGAAATCATTGTGACAATATGTATAGGAACCTTTTTTGCAACGACATCTAACATTCCAAAAGCAAATATTAGTTAAAACTCATCCACCATAAGTATACTTTTGTGCTCTGCAATTGGCAACGGCTCTTTTATTGAAAAAATCATGGGCATATAAGTAATATTTTATATATCACGCAGTAAAAAGAGTAAATAATAATATAGGATAATCTTAAGTTTAATTATAGAAATTTGCGCCATCTAGTGAGGAGGTTCTGAACTTTATTTAGTGAAGGATTTGACAATTCAATGGCAAAATAGCTTTACAATTATATTTAAAGTTTATACATATAATTTATTTAATACTGAGTTACTAACTATTTAATAACAAATACTTATGTTAGTATGATAATTGTCGCCATTTGTGGTACTTGAATATAAATTTGTGTATTTAACAACTGATTGTATGTACATTGTCGTATTAAAAATGAAATAGAAAATTATATTTTACAATAAATAAATACATTAAAATACTGTATAAAAAGATTTATATAAAATTTACTTGTAATACTGAACAATTACGCGGTTTGAGCAAGAAAATTTGGAAAGGCGATTGCTTAAGTATAAATTTAATTACTATTATATTCATAGTAAGATCCACAAATAATAAATGGGGCAACCATTCTTTTGGAACAATTTGGTACAAGAGGACAGAATTATAAATAAATGGAAGCTATATGTTAGCTTCCAGACCGAATTTAGAATTAGAAAGATATTTGTTGTCTCTTTTTCACTTAGATAAGATGAAATTCCGCCATATGAGAATCGAGAGAGAATTCATAAAATTGAATGCTCATATATTTTACATTACAAAAAAAAAATATATTACGAACATCGAATATCATTTCTCCGTGTCACTTGATCAAATATATATTTTATATAAGAACCGTTCCTACTATTCGCATTATGGGTAGGTTAAATTTGATTTTCATTGACAATCAGTACCAAACCGTGGTACTATCTATGAATCAAATCGGTAAACGTTAACTACATAATGTTCTTACCGATACAAATAATTTATAGACTTTTGTATTAAAGTCTTTGGAATTTAATTTAAGTCTATAACCGTAAATTTATATAATTACAACAATGTTCTAACGAAGTTAAGTACGGTTTTAAAAAGTATTGTCTTCCTATTTGTTTCCCAAAATGGGACTTTTTTAAAAAAAAACAAAATTTAAATGGTCAAAACCATTACAACTAAATTTTGGCCTTGCGAGATTTCCTCCAACTTCAGTTTAATAAAACTTTAGACTTTTTCATTGAGGGTAAAATAAAAAAAAATTATTTTCTTTAGATCTAGCAAAACTGATTGATCTCACAAAAACAACTTGTACTTTGCCATTTGCGAAAAACGAAACACTGCAATAATTACTGTGTCATTGTGCGATTTAATATATAATATATAGCCACTTATACTAAATTCACAACAGAGTAGGAAAAATTTACATCAACACGATTATAACTACAATTTAATACAAACAACGAATTTTGTACATTTGGGTCTAGGTAAATTATTGGATGCATTGTTGAAGGTTTGTTAATTTGTAAAGAAAAAAAAACAATAAAAAAATATATATCGAAAAAATCTTCATAAATCTTTACGTTTGTATGAAATGAGCTCGGGGCTATCCGATCGCGTATGTCCTGATATATTCAATTAATTTATCTACATAATATTTAATTCATACAAATTATTCACAACTGAAATGATTTATTGCCTGCCGTCGCAACATCTTCAACAAAGCATCCCCACTTGATATGGTTTATGTGGGGCAGGTTTTCGACAGGATCTCTTTTTCTGCGGAGACCCTCTGCATGAGCTCCTCAGCCCATCGATGAGCCGTCCGGTCCACTGTTGAAGGGACCGTCAGGCATTGCATACCGCCGTACTCACATGCAATCTGAAAAACAAACTCAGCAATATTAAGAACTGTCGAATACAGTAAGACTGTGTTACATATCTGCCTTCTATTAACCGACTTCAAAAGAGGAGGAGTTTATGTAATATTGTCTTTTATTAACATAACTGTTACTTGTTAAAGTACTTTTTTAACGGATTTAAGTTATGTATTTTTGGAAAATTTAACTCAACTCTGGGGCAATAAACACAGATAACACACAACCTCTCTGCAGCTGTGACACTTATTTTGACTTAATTAACACACTTTGTCTTCAGTCTACCGTGACCACGCACGCTGCAAAGCACGCGAAACGTCGAAATTTTTTAAAATAATGTAAAAATTTAATTTTGCAAAACTAATAACATAAATTGAATAAAGTTTTTTCTTTAAAGAATTTTGTGTGTTCTCAGATAACTCCTTCATTTATGAATCGATTTTGAAAGGTTATATTTCAAGGGTTGCACATGACTAGGATCTGTTGATGGCATTCCAGAGAATACGAGAGGTATCTATGAAAATCATAGTTCCTGTTTGTAGGTAATTTTTTTAGAATAGTTTACTTCTTCCAGTGGTATATTATTTTTATATGCTTTAATTACTATAGCTAATAAACCTTTACTCCAATTATTCACTAGTAAACGTTGATAGGCATTTTTTCAAAGACAAAGATGTTGTTGAAACGACTGGGTATATCCAAATTGCCATGGATAAGAAACTCATACTCACTCTATAATGATGCAATAATGCCCTTTCAGTGGGAACACCCACGGAACTGGCCCCTGGCGCCAGTTCCCATAGAAAATGGTTCCCAAGCTCCACTGCGTCACGCGGTCGTAATGCGTATTTGCTACGATTTTTCAGAGCATGGGGCGCCGCCCAGCGACGCGTTTTGCGAGCTGTCACTAATGGCGCTGGCGCTTCTACGTCATCCTAAAATCATACTTTTGTCGTAAGACTGTACTTATTTATCATTATATTACATGACAAATAGTAATATAAATATATCTTATATTTAGTAATTTAGTCATCTAGTAACTATGTACAAACGTTTTTTTAGGTTAACCCCTGTTGTAAAAACGAAACGTATTTTTTTACAACAGCGGTTAGGACTTACTTAAAACACTTGGAACATGAACATATTATAATACAATAACGTTAGGTTGGAAACCACTGTACGCCTGGAGTAGGAGGAAACGGAATCATACAAAGGAGCACCAATGCACAGCTTATACGATTCAGTTTACAATTAGGTATATATTTAGTTATTTTATTTATGGCTTATATAGGATTATTATCATTATTTAAATTTCATAATTACTTTACTATAGAATACACAAAAAATAAGTTAATTAGAATCATTAGAATAAGTAAAAAGTAAATAATATATAGTTATTGATGGTAAGACAAGGGATAATATATATATACTATTGTATATTATAACATCATAAGGGCCCGGCCAATTAATAAACTCATTTCAAATGTTTATTTACCGAAAACCAACTCGAGCCGGGTTCGATTCTCGGCATTGCGCCCAACTCTTCTAATCTAGTATGAAACAATAAATGCAGCAATAGTGCATTTTTAATATTGGAAATTGTAAATCCTACACATTAAGTAATATAAAAACCTACCTCCCATCGTAGATAGAAGAACGCGTTCCTGAAGAGGAAAGCAGAGGGCGCCTTTGACGGAGGGTTGTACGCGGCTCGAAGGGCTGTCAGGAGGGCTATGAGGGTCCTTTCACGACGAGGCAGTATCACTTCATCAACATCAATCACCAAGAGCCACCCCGCTGACGACATTGACCGGTACAGACAGTCATTGAATGCGGCGAACTGTCCTTCGGTCCTGGAATTTATTATTATTATTTTATATTTTTAGGTATTCTTACAGCTTATCATAAAAAAAACATTTAAAAAAATTATTACATATAAGCCAAATGCGGAATACACATTTAAACACACACACAACACAGTTAACAGTACAAAATTACATTGATTTTAAAACAATTCAACTATGAATCAAGGACAAAGCCATCGTGAAAAATGATACCACATATTTTAATTTTGTTCTTAATACCTTTTCTGGTTAAATTAAATATATCTATTTGTTGAAAATGTGCATTGTAGTATGTTATGCGATTCACTGCTGAGTATTTTTATTTACTTAAAATGACGCGATTATCTTTTCCACGTTATATTTGAGTATTGAACGTTTTTTAGCAAATTTAGTGACTATGACCAAGAAAAAATTAAATTACCTGATTTCAATTTTGGAAACAATGGGCAGTTTCCATGGCAACAGAGTAACCAAGCCCTGTTTTCTATAATGCTCGAGCAGGCAAGCGACCGGCGCGCTCAGAGACTCGTTGTACATATAGAAATGGCTCGCCCCAAGTAGCCTATTCAATTCAAACCATTCCATGAGCCACTCGTCCCGCGAGTAAGAAAAGTGGAATGGTTTCACGCACACGTGCAGTGTCTCCTGAAACGAAGACTTTGAAAATTAATATCATTTTTTATCCAAGCCTCTATCGTCAATTAAACATACTGTTTTGTTTTCAATTTTAAAACAAAAAAGTGCGAGCTGGAACCACATAAAATCACTTATTTTTTTAGATGTAATTTTTGTCTTTAACATTGTATTCGTATAACGGTTATACAAGACGTTAGCTAGTTTTAACCCTTTAGGTACGGAACCCTAAAAAGTACTTAAATACACTAATATTAAGTCATCTGGTCTTGATGATCGAACATTTATAATTGTTATTTGTTTATATTATTTTATGTAATACCGATGTCGACTGGCGCATAACTACCAACCGAGTAGTCGTGCATTCAAAACCTTATTAAAAAAATACCAAATAAGCCATATTGAATTAAAGCTCACCTATAGTATACTTAAATGGACGGATATAGTTTACCTGAACGTAATAATTTATAATAATTGAGTCTTATTAGTGGTTAAGATTTAATAGTACAATAGGCCAGTACTATATATAAATATCGGATGGCTTAGTGGAATATGTGAAAAACGAAGCCTTCAACGATAACGCACATAAAAATCATTTTGTTTTACGGCTTACAAAGAGGGTTAATTTAAAAACGGAGATTAAAACGGTCAGAATAAATGAGGTAATATTTTCTGTCATTGTGGGTTACGAAAATTATTTTATGTATTATTTTTTTTAAGTCTCCACCAATCTTTTTCCACAATTTTGTCACAAAGTTTAATGTATATTATAGCAGATGTTCGAGCTAGATTAGCTCAGCTTATAAGCAATATTTTAATCTCATAATTTATTTATTTCCACTACTCATTGAGAGATTGTAACTAGATTAAATTATTCTGTCATGATTTTGTTAAAATTGTGGGAAGTTTTAAAAATGAACATGGTAACACCGGCAATGTGCTGCCTAGCTGACGTCACGCCCCCCCCCCCCCCATATTCAGTGGGAGTTTAGTGGGAATTAGTCGAGGACCCGGCTGTGCCCGGGCGGGGACATTCATTCTGGTGCGAGACGCGGGTGAAGATAGATGCTATCTAAGATCTATGACGGTTTGCTGTGTGATGTAAATAAGTGTAATAACCAAGGTGTACTTGTAAAAGTTTAATAATGGTTAAATGATAAAGTGATTGCTGTATCCTGCAGTTTTCGTTATAATTCATATAGGTAATATTGTACCACCATTTAGTCACATTAAAACAACAGCTATCTTTCTCTCTTTCCCCACAGATTCTAGAAATCAAGGTACTTATTGATTTGCGAGCCTTCTGACAGTACGTCCTAAGAAATAATTAATAGTCAAACTGGATAGACCATTTTGCCCCATACCTCAATCCCACTCTTAGGCTCGGTGTCAAGAACAGTAAGAAGGTTCGTAGGTGCTCTATTGGGTGATACAGCAGCTGCTATTGATATGGACGCACCAACTGTTTCTTGCGGCTTTACTCCTGTATCACGAAGGAGACAGAGCACGTACGTTGCGCTATATTTCAGGTTCCAATTTTCCCGGATCGGCTGAAAATCGCATTAAATCAAGAATTATTATACATGTAAGAATAACACTGTTATTATATCAAGATATATATCACAGATGATAGATATATATGATATATATCACAGATACACTCTTTCTAGCGCTATAGCTGAATTATAGCGTCCCATAACAGAGCGTTCACCTTCCCATTATGAAAACAATTGGGGAGAGAGATTTTCGAAATAAAACTACTTACGGCAGACGAGACGGGCGTACAATTTTGTAAAAGGCCAACCTCAGAACTTTGCACGAAGGGTTCCCCTCTATACCCTTGAGGTCTATATTTTAACACGTTTGCAGCCAATAAATGACATTTAACTGACTCACAGAACGTACGCGTAAATATATCAATAGTTGTAATTCAGAAGTGTTAGTGTATATTCGATCCAACCATTGTCTGCGTACTTACGTACACATATTTATACCCACCCAATGTTTGAATAGAGATATAAAAAAATTAAAAAAAGAATAGATAGAAGAATTATGAAGCGTAATGAAAATAGGAACATCAGTTAAATTATTTTTGTTTTTATTCAATAGCCAGCACCTGAGCTCTTAGAGATATAAAATTAGTTTATTGTTCATTGTGAATGTTGATAAACAGACCAAAATTTAAACCATGCTAATAATTCCAACAATAAACAATTAACATGTTAATTAATTTTCATACAACTTTGTTAACTGGGCGAAGGCGTATTTTCTAAGCAGGTGTTAAATGAAATCTAATATCTATAGAAATACTCTGAACATTATATAGAACCGAAAAGAAATAACACTTAATAGAAAAAGAACAAACCTTGACTCTAGCTTTGAGTGTCAGTGTACGGTTATCTGACAACCACAGACGGCATACAACGGGGTCAGCCCCGCGCGTTTTCGTGGCTGCAATGACGCGTACTGCTGGTACAGTCCGACGTTCCACGTAGGCTGAATAGACGTAGAATCTGAACCTGTAATAGTTCAAGTCAAGGTTGAAACACTGTAGAAGAAATGTATAGGCACAATAAGCTATATATATAATTACTAGCTGACCCAGCAAACGTTGTTTTGCCATACATGTGATTTCAATTTTCAATTAATAAATAAAAAATTGGGGTGCTACGGGTGATAAAAATTTGAGGATCGCAGAGGTAGGGCTGTATGACATGTATGTATGTTGTTCATTAAAAAAAGACTAATTTTTTTTTTTCAAAAAAAAATGCCTACCCCTAACATTTAGGGGGAGAATAATGAGTTAGCCGATTTCAGACCTACTCAATACGCTCACAAAGTACAAGAAAGTTGGAGGAGATGGGAACGAAAACGTGATACTCTGACAATTTCTATAAGTAATCGGAAAAACTTAGTTTTTCGGATTTTACAAACAAGTCAAGAAGAACTCATGCTCTGTCTCAGTCATGGTAATTTTTGGCAGTCAGAATAGATTTTTTGTTGTTTAATAAATGTAGTATTTATAAAATCTACTTAACTCAATAACCCTTTGAATTGAATGGGTCACGCTAACGACCAACGCTAATCTAAATCTAATTAATTATGTAAAAAACATGAAACGTTGATAAGAATTACATCTCGATTTATGTACAAAATGAAACGCCTAAGTCCCACTTGTAACTAAACGATTATTAAGAAAATACTTTATGTATAAAAACTGAAAATGGATAACTCGACAGTTCAATGATACATTGATCAGTTCCACTAAGTTAACGAATATTATAAAATATTCTCCTCGCAAAATCGCTGGCAAAGCGAATTATTAATAATAAATAGTATAGTAGTATAAATAGGATTTCTATTTCTATGGTATTGCACAAAACATAGATGTATTTTGTTATATTTTTTGTAACTAATAAAATCAATTCAAATCCGATAAAACATGACAACTTCAACAAGTTAGAGATGATGGTTGATTTATAACATAACCTTGTATGCATCATAAATATAAAAATATTTAACCTTAAAGTACATAATTCTTTATCACTAATTTATGTTGTTAATTAAAAACAATAAATCATTGTCATAGATCCGATCAATTTACAATCCAACTACTTTCCATCAAACGACGTCAAAGCGACGGGAAATGGAAAATACACCATCCAATGATAGGAAACTTGGGAGGAAATGTTCGTTTTCAACTGAAAATGAACTTCTAAGCTTAAGGAAAAATATAAACGAAACTTTCCCGACGTCAGCATTTCTTAATATCCGACTCCCTTTGTTACTTGATGGACTTTTTCATTCAGGTCAAAAACACTTGCAATTATAATGCATCTGCCGAATATTGAATGCGGAAATAAATTTTACAAATTTCGTTTGGTCGGATAGAATTCATTAATTAGAACAAATAGAACCCAAAATCAAAATAAAAATACTACTAGGGAAAGCTCGTATAGCTCGTACATCCTTATTATTAAATCATATTATGTCTACACACATATGTATTACATATTAGACTTTTTTTTTCGATGTGTGGCATGAAAATTTGGAGGACGCGCTTATTTCAGAAATTAGTGGTTTGAATTAAACAATATTTTTATGATGGATATTTTATTCAAGGGGGATGTTTTATAACGCTATATAAATCTATAAATATAAAAGCCTTTATATAACCCGAATTAATTATAATGATACCGCTGAGGGTTACCTATATAAAGCTCTAAAAACATATCGTGTAAATGGAAGAATTATCGCGAAGCCTCGACATGTATACACGATGTGAAGTACAATTAGTGAATGAACTTCCTGTAACATGACTACCATCTGATAATATCTGTATCATATCAAAAGATAACATTTACACTGTTAGCGTGACAAAATCTGTCCTATTCATATGTATAGGAAGAAGTAATTATATGATTACCCATAATTCAAAACATATAATTACAGGTGTTTATAATCAAATAATGCATAAATAACTATTCAATTATAATGTTAAATGATTCAAAGATTATAAAATAAAGATAAAATGATCTGATGGTCCTTTTAAATTTATAGTATTAAGTGTAATGTAAACCAAAGCGAAACCAGCGCGTGTAATCCTATTCAGACTAGCCATTTAGGCTTATACCTCGATGCTATAAAGGTACAGCCAGTTGCCACCCTGACTGAGATACCAAGGAAAATTTTCGTAACAAAATCGCGATATTAACTTTTCCAACTTCATCCCGAACTTGGATCTGATATGCAGACAAACAGCCCCTAGCCCCAACGAAGTAAAAATATTCTATTAATATAATATTACTCATCCATTAAACCATAAAATCTATTGCCACTGACAAAACATTTCCGTGATTTTTCAGCTTTAATAAAAGCCCCTCTCGTCACGTGCAGAGAATAGATTGATGGCTGCCCGCGTACACCGATAAATCGCTTTATAAAAAAATCCAGCCACAATATTGATTTCAGTAGTTCGAACATTCAAATATAGTTTTTATCGAGGGCTTACGTGCTCTGTGAACGGTGACGGTTGACTTTAAAGCAGGTTTAAAGGGAGAAATGCCAAAGGGAAGTCTACATTCTGATCTGCTAAGGAATTTACGTACACATATGGTGACAACCTAGAATAGGGCAAACGCAACGAATGATTAAATTACATATCACATTATTACTTTGTCTTTTGTTCTCAAAGTTGTAGCTTTTCTGATATTGTTGATGTTCGTCTTCTTTATTTAGCGCTTTCGCCAAATGATAATTGTGTTCATTGAAATAAATATGTCTACCACGGCCGAAGTCCGAACACTCACTAATTGATGACAAGTTAAACTCAAAAATAGCGTCATAAAATAAATAAACATTTTAATTTGCATACTGTATGTAAATTTCAAATCATGCCCGTACATACATTTAATTACTAAACCTGACCTTTTTATTACCGTTTTGAAATTAGAATATCTTTTTTCCGTTCCATTGCTAGAAAAGAATTTATATAACGCAATATAATCAATTCCTGAGTGTGTTCGATTGTCTTTCGCTTAGTAGAAATGTAATTTTGTGTAGGGATAGAAAGGTCGAGAAACGATGTAAGCTATCCACGAAAAATATCTCAATCCTTTGGGAATACCTACGTCGTTAATGCCCACCGGTTAAGCTTCGCTAGTTTCGTGTGGAAAAGTAAGAATATTACATTTTTTGTAATATAACTCGTTCATTTTGAAGTTGATTTTCTGAGACTATGATTTTCACTAAAAATAATGAACTATAAGACACTATATACATTCCAAAAAGCCTAAATATATACTTATATAAACAAATAAAATAAAAGTTTAGAGACTGCATGAAAGTTTTGTCAAAAATAAGTGCTCTTCACTTACTTTTCTCACCAAGTAGACAAATTTTTATTTTATTCGCTATTTATAGGGCTATTTAAAAATCAAATCAAAATATTGATATAACGTTTTATAATTTCATCTAGCATTAAATTTACCCTGTACATAAGACAGTATTATTTCTAAGTCTTTCAATAGAGTATAAAATACAGCACACTTTTCCGAAAGAGTATTTCTGAACCATAACACGAATTCGTACTTAACTTTGTCGAGTAATGTCATCACGCTCACGTCAAAATGATTACACCCGGATGTTACAAGGGAAAATTATTTTCTATTTTCTCTCTCGATATTGAACGGGGAAATGACAATAGGGATGGCAATGTGAAGATAAAGTTTGAAGGTCAGACTCTATTGGATTTTGTATAACCCTTTCCCACATATTTATTTTAGAATGTTGGGTTTGTAGGCAGACATTAATCTCTAAATATAGCAATCTACATTGCAATTATACTTTTTTAAATATTAAATCTTTGAGGAACGTTATGCAGGAATTTTAAGATAGAGGTTCCGGATTTCATAACCGCGATAGTTCTTTGGGGCAGGTTTTGTTGTTTGACTTAAATGTCATTGGACATTGCGTCACCCCAATGGACCACCTAGTCCTCCCCAACGCAGTAAAATTAAAACAAAGGAGACACTTGTGATTTAAGTAATGCAACATAGCTGAAAACAAATGACCTTCGTTAAGCTGACTATTTATAGTGTAAAAAGTTTGAATTACATCTCAGTCCCGACGACTTAAATAACGCGTGATATGTTCTCCTAGACCTAGAGTATTTCCGTAGAGTATGTTCCGTATAGATATGTGTTTGAGAATATGTAGTGAATTTATTACATATTTACATACCAAAATATCTCTCATCAACCAACATTAACAAAATATATATAATAGATAGCTATCTTATGCAAACGTTGTTTTAAGAAATGTGATAATGTTCAATAAAAATAATTATGTGCTTTAAGGGTGCGGGATATGTTTATATCGAAAGCGTTTTAAACTATATGAAATATTGCTTTATTTACATGAATCGTCTATCGGTTCACCAAACAGTGCCATCTATAGATTACTCACTCACCATCGAAAGTATCGACATCTGTGGTGGGAGTAAGCAGATAATTGTGACTGTCAATTAATTATAGCTATTCCTGCTTTAAAATAAGTTGCGAATTAATATTTAATATATCTAAGCTATCCTATCTCTTAAGCTGGACCAGACCATGGTGTACCAATTTAATTTATAATCGCTATAAATAGTTTAGGAGACCATGCGGAAAACATCGGGACGGAGTTTATAAATTAAGATCTATATACTTATCTTTATATGACTAATTATAAAAATAAATGTTTTTAATTCGCTAATAAAGGCATATAATTTATGTAAATATTGTTTATATATAAACCATGACCATTTTTATAAAATCTATTCCCATCGGCTGCGTCGGTGTGTGGGGGAGGAGGAAGGAAATATATGTATTTTAATCAATGATTATATGTTTGCAATAGTGAATTAAAATTTATCTTTTATTACGCTTATCTAATGCTATGCTATACATAGTTTTTGTCATCAGGACGTTGAAGTTTCTAAACTATGAGTTACTAATTTATTTTAGTTAAGTCTGTAATCGTAATTTATTTATATTTAATAATAATAGTAGCCTAATATATTAACATTTATTCCCGTTTCTATAGCAGCAGTGTCACGTGGTACCTTAATTTATTATTATTGGTAATTTAACTGGTTCTTAGATTATCACACTAAACCACATATCTCACTGCAATACAAATAAGTGGCATTTTCACAGTCGCAAGATACTAAGTCATTCTATTCGCATTTCGTAGCTATACTAATAGGTACTGGACGCGGAATGATGGTCATATAATTGTAAACCATCATGGGCTTGACACTCATCCTAGGGGAATTGTAATAATTCAACGAAAACGATTAAAAATTTGTAACAGCCACGCAATATATTTTGGAGCAAGTTATATGTAGGTATTCTTTAATACGACCTTAATTAACTCAAGATCAAACCCAGCCAGACTTACACTTTAATTATAAGTTTAACTGCGTTAATTCCATTTAGAACGAGTATTTAAAACGAACCAAATTAGATTTACTTTAGGAGCTCTTTATAAAATTAGCCACGTGCTTTAAGACGGAATACACTCATCTATTAAATACTCATTATGTAAATTTGTTTACTGAACGGCTGCTACTGTATATAGTTTGAAGAAAATCTTAAGTAGATAAAGATGAAAATTAAGATAAAATGATTGAATATCATATAACATTTCGCACAAGCTTTTCGCTTACAAAGTTGACTTTACCATTCTATCATATTTGACATTTTCTTGTGTGTTGTGTGTTGTTTAATATTTCCCAACATCTTAAACAGATAGATTAGTTATATAATCAAATATTGAAAACTGATAAAGTCTAAAGAATGCTTACATTCAACTTAAATACATACTATACACCATCTTCAAAAGCAAATACCGGGCATCTCCTAATTTTGCAACCGTGATATTATTGTAGTCCAAGGCCCAAGGTTATGAAGCGAGAACAATATTCCTCAACTACCTACAGTCAAATGCAAATTCCGAGACACTAATTAAATTCCATTGAGGCAGCAAATCTTATTGAACATCCTGGGGCCCTAAGCATCCTTGACTAGTTAATACGTGTGAGCGCATAGTAATGTATTCATGCACACTCGGTAACAATTTCTTTCGTGAGCATCCATAAAGCGGAGACACAAATTGTAGGTGTTCAACGGTATATATCTGTTGCGTATACATCGCGTATCTTTTTGAGTACTTTTATGCGTCAAATTAATTACCGTTCTCATTGGAGAGTTAAAAACCGTATACCCTAATACCCTACCCCAATAAAAAATATATATACTAATCAGTACTTTAGTTAAAGATTAACTGGATGGTTTATTTTTTAATAAATAATTGGCATGGACGCATTCATTGGATTTATTAACCAGATAAATTACTTTTAAATAAAAAAACACAGTAATGCATCATGCATTTCATTTTCAGTCAATTTGAAGGACTGTACATTATTATTAAAAACATTTAATACAGTACGAAAAGCTTTAAATTCGCATAAGAATTCAATCTTTGTGGACCACACGACGAAATTAAACACGATTCTCAGCTACAAACAAAAGCTAACATCGCTTTATGAAGACAGCGACGGCAAATACTATGTAAAATGGTAGCATAAAAATAGTTTAATACAAACAGTGTACCGTGTTTCGTTCAAATTATACAATATATAATATTAATTTAATACCTATGACGCCAAAAACCTCGAGAAGTTTTAAATAAAACTAGATTTTATCCTTGATGTTCTAGTATCGATTGAAAAGAACTAAGTGCTTAAAGATTAACCGTCTTGTCTGAAACGGGAGGTCAAACCCTCTTTATAACACTTGATAAGTGTTTTGCTTAAAAATTACAACTATATGAAATAGTTAAGCATTTTTATATTCCTTAGCCGTAGCCGCACTTTTCTCTGGCCTGCCATTTATACACAAAAGTGTCATAAAACTTGGATGATAAACAGAATGGAATTACGGCTCGATATTTTTATAGCATTTGCAAAATCATTTGCAGTATATGAAAATTCTCAATATTTCTTTAATTCTCATACATTAAATCAAATACTCTCCAGACTTTATTTAACATTCACACAATTTATTAAGTTACAAATTAAGTTTAGAGAAGAACTTCTAAGGATATTCGATAACAGTTCTAAATCTTGTAAATGCGAACTACAATATTGTTATTTTCCAAAGTCTTGTATGAGAGTTTGAAACAAAAGACTTGAGGAAGCTCGTGTGTCACACGATTGTCATTTGTCAACAGCATCTGACCGATCACATACTACGCAACCACAAGATAGGTCGAGCTACGTAAGTTTCTCCAATTAAAAACTAAGACAACGTTAACAGACTACTGAAACAAACACAAAAAACTACAATAACTGAAATGCATAAAGAATTTTTAGATTACATTCGATTCGAAATTTTTGCAATTGGACCAGCGCACCGGACATTTCATAATTTCGAGTGGAATTCAGATGCACTTTGAACGGGAGCACCGGATACGGATGCAATTGCAGCGTCAATCGCTCTTATCCCATTTTATTAACGTGACAGAACGAAATCCTAAAATACGCTGAAAATCCTCTACTTTTCATATTCATTACTTTAAAGTTCTGGCGATTATTACCGCTTTGGTCTTGCACTTTTTATTTCGAGTTGAAAGCGTTTGAATTTTTAATTGGGTGTCTTTTACTACTATTCTATGTAGGTAATAAATATAAGTTTACCTTTCACCGACTTAAAAAAGATGGTTATCAATCTATTATTTTTGGAATAATATAATTGACGCGTGCAAGCACGTAACCTCAATTTCTAGAATCAAATTTTAGATAGACATACATATGTCTATCTAAAAAAAGTCCAACTAAAATCATCAGAACATTGTACCATACATCATACAAATAATATAATTTCTAATTGAATTCATTAAACCCAAAATAGACAAAGAAAAAATAATGACTATTCAATGTATTGGATTGTGTATTTTTCAATCCACAAAAGCTTAAAATTCAGCAACTTTGTCAAAGTTCGTATTACCACCAATGGATCCCAATTTTTACAATATGGTCTTGAACACTGAATAAGTTAATTCTGTAATAATAATAGTATTAAAGCTCCAAAGTAGATATGTATAAGTCTTACTGAAAACTGTAATACGAGTACACAGCTTTCGCGACGTTCCATGAATTTTAATCTAAGCTAAAGCTATTTTAGTGTGAAAATCTGATCAAGCGTTCAAAAGTAATGAACCAATTTCCTTGAGCGGAGAAAATTTAGATTAAAATATAGCCTCTGCTGTTATATATTATTCGTTTTACGTGAAGCGTTAAATGTCTACTTTTCTTAGGTTGTCCACGATATATATTGTTAAGGCTCTCCGTTTTGATAGGACCACATCTAATCTTTGAACAATAAACTTAAGTGACATAAATGCTTATATAATAAAGTAACATTAAAATCCATAAAAAATAAAGATATGGTTGAAGATTTGATATCACTATTAGTGTCACCAGTCCTACCTCCATACTGATGCAATAAATGGTACGGTACGAGGGCATGTAGAGCCCACCGAAAAAGGAAAAGATCATTTAAAATGTAACATAATAGAACAATAGAAGGAGAAAGAAATCGTTTAGCCGTAAGTGCGTTTGACTCGGTATAATCTAAATTTAATAGAAAATAATGTAGAAGCTTATGACAGATCTTTCAGAGTCAATAGGGTATTTTGTTGCTTTATATATTAAAAAATAATTGATTAATTATGTCGGATAAACATATATCATTTATAATAAAAGACTAAACTATCTGACATTGCCTTCATGGCGTTAACCCAGTATTACATATGAGTATAATTCAGAGACATATTTTAAGAGTTTCATTCCATAATATTGCATTATTTAAAGAAATAATCTATTAAAGTATTTATCACCCTATAAATAATGGATTTCAATTCACTCATATACATGACGTATACAACGATATGCGCAAACTGGAACAACTGCCTTAGAAAATAGAGAGCCCTTTTTTGCCCTATGGTCTCAATAAGAGCCCTTCACATCCAAGGAGCCTTGTGGAAATCAATTAACTCGTGAGCCACTATTCATTTCGCGGGAATTCTTCCTTTTTAAATCTGAAAAAGTCTTGAAATCGAAATTCTGCATTTTTATCATTAGAGCTGTGAGTTAGCGCAAAGATTGTATTTTTGGTAAAGACAAAATATATAATCTTAGTACGTTAGTTAAGTACAACAGTATTTTAAAGGAAATGATTTGAGAAGGAATCTAAACTAAAAAAAAATTAAGTTAAAGTCTCTATGGATTCTCTCGGCACAATGAAAGAAAATCTCGCAAAAAATCTAGGAGAATGAATGTAATAATTATAGTTGCTTCTATGAAGTATCCGTATTTTATATTTACTATGTCTGATATACTTCTTTAAAAAGTTTTAGTATGGAAAATAAAAACCTACAAAAAATACCGCTAAAATTAGTTCGATAAACAACGTAAAAACCTTTAGATAACAAACTGTACAAACAGAATGCAAAAATTGTGAATAAAAATTTAAATTTGGAGAACTGTATATAAATTATTTGAAATACAATTTTTTGTGAACGCAACTGAAACAACTATCAATATTTTTATAGGCACATTTTACATAAATTATAACTATTATCAAAATAATTCAAAATAATATTTTGTTTTGGAACCCCATCGAAATATAACAAATTCCGACTTCTCAACAATAGATGGCGTTATATATATTTAAGAACGCAATTATCACACAATTAAATAAAATGCTTTGTACCGGACTGAATGAAAAAACTGGCCGTAACCAAAGATCCGAATTAACACACACACACACACACACACACACACACACGCGCGCGCCCCCCCCCCCCCCCCCACTGTTATAAAATTGTGTTCTATTTTTGTTTATCTACCAGTAAGGCCCTAATCTGAAAGAGACGTCTTCAACGATTTATATCTAGTTCGGAAAACAGTGCTCAAAAAAATTTGTACGCCAGTTGGAGAAATAAATAAATAAATCTATAAATCTTAAAAAGCGTCCGAAATGTCGCCCAAAAAAAAAGGAATAACAAATCGCGTTTTAATACGCTATGAAGCAAGTAAAAGTCTTGACATGAGTACAATAGTAGATTGTTACACAAGGAGCTAAAGTGACTCAATATAGACGAGAAATAGTATCCGAGTTACATTCAGGGAGTTTTAGCGCCGTGTATTATCCGGTACAGTTGTACTTTTCCACTATGATTGCGAGAAAATACGCATTATAATATATAAATATAGAAATACTTTACAAGAAACTAAAAAAAAAATTTTACAATTCCTGTTGTCGAAGCGATGGAATTTAATTTAAAAATTAAAATGCGTCATTCTAATAAAAACTTTAGCCGAAAGAGAATGAAATGCCACTTAAGACCCGCTAAGGATTGCAATAATGACGAACTTTTAAAGCAATTGTAGTAAAAATATTATATATTTATATATATATGTTTTTTTTTTATAATATACGGAGCGAACGGGCAGGAGGCTCGCCTGTCTTAAATTATACCGTTGCCCATGGACACTCACAATACCACAATGTACAATTACTTTCATGCTTAGGGGTTTTCAACATAAATTGCTATTCAGAAAGGTTCCCATAATGCCTGTTACGAATACGAAGTATTAATCACTTTAACCAAACAAATTACCGTTTTTACAAGCATTTACTTTGTTTTAGGGCTGCGTTCCTCAAAAAAAGCGAAATCCATCAGTGTTTTTGGCCACTTTGTTTTCCGCATCTGTCTTTTACTATTTCGGCAACTAGTGGAAATTAAAAAAGTTTTAGGAGTTCTCAGTATCTTGAAGTCTTAAACAAAAACTTATAATTTTACGTTTAAAGAGATGTGGACGTTAATGCCACACAACACCTTGACCTAAACTGTAGATTTTGGCAAGTAATATCATCTTATACTACAAGTGTAGGGAAACATATAAAAATCATTAATTTATTACTAGCAGACGAGACATCCTTTAGGTAATGTACTTAAAAACATACGGGAGTTTCTATGGAAAAATCAAACACTTGTCAGTGTGTTAAGTGAAATATGGAATAGCCCCAATGTGTGGCAATAGATCCAGCCTGTATCGGATTCTATTTTCAGTCGTAGCGCAAATAATGTTATTTGTTCTGCACTTCTGGTCAGTTCTGAAGACCCAAACCGATTGATCTGACAAGGGGCATACGAAATTAGACAGTTAGGATAAAGACATATATAGGAAACCAAATATTGTGATTGCTGAAACAATTCTCTTGCCTTTGAAAGGTTTGAGTAATGTAAGAATTTTTCATTAAAACATCTCTTCTTAATAATGATCATACTAGTTGGCCAAACAGATCTCCTGTTCAATTCTTGGTACGGTCAACATGTATTTATAAAGCCGACTGTGTTTAAAATGTTACCTCATTATTATTAATACCTGACATTGTGGTGGAAATAATTTCATTTTCCACCTCGCCTTAAGACGAGTTATAAGTTCATCTACAAACGATCCTAAAAAACTGCTATGAAACGCAACCTCTTTAGAATGTTTTCACTCGTTCACGTGAAATAATAATAGTCACATACGTCCGAGTGAGAAACTGGGTTAACTGGTAGCTATTGAAAACCTGAGCAAATGTGCGGGATTAAATTGCATCGCGTTTTTCTATTGTCGACCAACTACAAAGTTGGTCGCACGATAACGTCTCGCTGAAAACAGTTGATATGTCGTTAGTTTAAAGAAAAACACTATATGAACGGATTTCAGTTATGTATTTTTGCAAAATTTTAATAAATTTGCATTATGTTAAATTATTAAAATGCAACAGCGTATCAAAAATACATACATAAATCCGTTAATAAAGTGTTTTTCTTTAAATGAGTAACAGTTATGTTAATACAAGACAATATTATGTCGTTAGTTCTCTTTGAAACATAATTCGTTTAACTTTTTGATGTACATACGTGTACAATGCGTGTTTGAAGGATATTTTAGAAACTGATAGTGAAACAACTTAATAAAAATCCAGCAGGATAGAAATATATATTATTAAGGGTGGCGACACTGAATAAAGGAAAACGTGAGATCTTTATCGGTTCTTAAAAATAGTACAGCAGGAAAACAACATTTCTTTGTAAATTGTAATTTTTGCATGTAAATCAAAGTGGAGTGTCTGTTTATTATATTGAATGGCTGGACCGATTTTTATGAAACTTTAATTGGTAGGTAACTTTTATAATAAGAAGTAACTTAGAGTACGTTTATTAATTTTTATTTTATTTTAGAAGAAATATGAATGTTATGTCCAAGTGATGTCCAGTACGCGCATGCCATCACTGAACCGTCACGTCGAATAGGTATCATATTTGAAAAAAAAGAATCGACTCTTAGGCAGAACGAAGATTGTCGGGTCAGCTAGTTGTAAATATATTTATTTATCTAATATATAAATACTATCATAGTTACTTTCTAAATTGGTATAAAGGTTGTCCCTTTATACTATCCTTATGCTTGTTAGAAGCTTATAGGTTTACTTTGAATTAAGTCTACCGTTTCCTATACTATTTTACTCGCGTTTCGTATATAAGGCCACATACAAATAATACAATGAATGCTCTCTTGAAATGGACCTGTAAACACACTTCGCTTGTTATAAAAAATTCACTTATTTCTATCCTACAATAATTCAATTTAGTATTAATAGAACATAACCTGTCAAACAAAAAGCTTTTTAATAAAATTGATCACGTCAGCGTTGAGCCAATTATGTTCAAAGTTATATTAAACTGCACAGTCCATATTAATAATTGCATTTTTAACACAAATCGATTGTTCGTGTTCAATGTCGTTCATGATTTAATCGTATTTTTAGATTTATAAATGGACGCTACGAATCATTTTTACATATATTCTAACGTAGCCTATACTTTCTAACGTTTTTTAATTGTATATAACAGATGTGTGAAACCTGAAATCCCTGGGTTCTAAAAGTCAGAAAATCATGGCAGTTAGCAGCACAGCCTAACGAAATTCGTAGCAGGGGAGGAAGACTAATCTCGGTAGATAGAAAGGTTAAGAATAGGCGGCACGCAATGTTGAAGCGTGGGAAATAGAAGTCGAAATTATAAAATTCTAAATAAATTAGTCGAATGATGAATAAACGTGCAACGGTGGCCCCTAAATATACCACCTAGTTCAGGTTGTGAGGTTCAAAAGCAGAGCCCGTTTGGCAGCCGTTGACTACCTGCAGACCTTAGCCTCTTAAAGACTATCGAAATATGAATCCCTGATGGAAGGCGTTGAACCTAGGGCCTGCATAGATCCGCCGTCGTTATTTTAAACCGCAATATTTCGATTACGGAATTTCGATTTCTACAACTAATATAAGCTAATGCTTATTTTAGGTTCATTTGTCAAAAACCTATGAATCATTTCTTTCTTTGACAAATGAACGATTTTATCATGAGCATTTTAACAATAGTCGTTAAGCGCGTCTAGCATCGATTGACTAGTCTAACATCAAAAATTTGTTAGTTCCTCATTTTTAAGAGACAGCAAATAAGCAATGTAAAAGCAAGGGCGGCCAAATCGCTGGCAGAAAGCCAACGCGGCTCGTTGGCGGTTTTAATAGCAATATTTAAGCTTTTCGATTTAAACCAGACACTTGTGCTTAAATTATTGCCTTTGTAATCTAAAGTAATTCCTAATGCACTTTCGTTCAACATTTAAATGACAACGTTCATAATAACTATATACAACTTGTAACTTTACATTGGAGTGTTAATAATAATAATAATTTACTTAGGTATGCGGTGGTTTTGAAATGAGTGCTCACGTATAAAAAAAGAGGTATATTTTTCATAAAGAATCTCGCAAACTAATGCAACTACATTTATAGGCACCAGCTACAACTCAGTTGTTTGTTTAGGTTGTACAAATGAATTCACATTCTACAAGTCAGTATAGATTTATGCTTTTTTATGTATATGCTTATTTAAATATATAAGTTAATTATTTGTTTTACTATTTCAAATCATTTACAAAATGTTTTAATTAATTTTATTGACTTATAGCAATATGACAATACCAAGCAGGTAATAATTCAGTTAGGCAGAAAATAATTCAGTTGGCATTGCGAGTGTCCATGGACATCACTTACGATCAGAGGAGCCTCATGCCCGTTTGCCCCTGTTTTATAAAAAAAATGTTAAAACCTACCAAAATAAAAAATTTTCCAACAATCGTGGGTGAATTGTATTATTTTAATATACTACAGTTGACACAGAACTCATGATGAGTTAATTTATACTATAATTTGGACTCTTTATTTTTAAAGAAAGGATAGATATATTGTTTATTGATTGTAATTTAAGTAATTTACCATATAAACGGAATTATCTGTTACGTCAATCCTAATCTTGACTAATCTTGAATAAATTATGCTTTCAAAAAATTAGAAAGAAACTCATCTGAAATTATGTAAATGAAAGATAAAAGTTGGCAACTCTGAGGCACTTACCAAGAATAACCGAAGTATAACAATAGATTCAAAGTGAAAAGTACAATAAATATTTGGGATAACTCGGGAAACAGTAGGCACAGCGGTCTCCGGCCTCCTCGACTAAAATTATTTATTTTTTCATGGTGTTCCGAAAATAATCGTCCTAGATAGATGTATTCTCAAACATTATCTATTTCTTAATTAATTTTGATTTTATATGTCATTAACGAATTAATAATAATGTATGGTTTTGAAGTGATCTTTGATAGCCTTTCTTATTTGATTGTGTAGCATTTACGAACTAGCTTTTCGCCATCTATGTTTAGTCTATGTTCACTTAAAATCAGATTTCTGAAGATCTTGTTTCCCTTTTTTCTTCTTAATTGCTCAGTACTACTAGAATATATACTTTTAGGATGTTTATATATTTATTTATTTCTATTCCTTGAAGTCATGTGCTTTTCATTTATATTTGTGTCCCAGGGAATTAAAAGCTTTGTTATAATCTATAAAAGCTCCAGAATATATTTTATAATATTCTTTATATTTTCCGGGTTTAATATGTGACAGTCATTCTTCTCTGCGTTCGTTTATCCCTCTACTAATCTGTGACATCTTGGTTGGATTTTCTTGATTTATCGTTCCTTGTAATAGTTATTTCTAACCTGTAGGAAACTTTTAGGAAGGTTTCCTAGATACCATTATTGCTTCTTCCTTCAATATATTCAAAATAGTGCCGTATTTATCCTACAATCTAATTTAAATTCTAAAAAATAAACTTGGTTCTGTTCTGTAAAAACTATATTTAAATACATTCAGTATGTAAATGAACACTTAACCTCGTTTATACCTCTAACGCCACAGGACCTGCTATTTCCCATGATAAGAGAAAAATGCGTTTTCCTTTTTATTTATTAGTATTTAAACGTGTACGATGGTGCATTAAATGCAACCCTTTTGCAAAAGATTTGTCCTCTGTAATCACTCAAATTGAAAAAAAATCGGGCGCCATATTCAAAAATATATGCAAATATTTTTCGTGATTTAACTCAATAATAATTATATGTATGGGCTTTTAAGTTGCAATATTTAAGTTGCTTGGAACCATTTAGTTTTGTCAGAATTTGCCTTATAACATTAACAATTTTTATATATATATATATTACATAATTCAAAAATATATGAAATATTTTTCTGATTTAACTCAATAATAATATATGTATGGGCTTTTAAGTTGCAATATTTAAGTTGCTTGGAACATTTAGTTTTGTCAGAATTTGCCTATACATTATATATATATATATATATATATATATATATATATATATATATATATATATATATATATATATGGAAAATTGTTGAGATTCTTTCAAATGTATGGAATTATATTAATATTTAATTATAAAAAATATTTACAAAAACTGTTTTGTAAGGTTTATGTATTATGCAGAACAGTATACATACAATATTGTAGAATAAAAAAATGTATTTAAAAGAAAATGTTATACGCTTATTTAATATAGGTATTAATTTAAATTAACATTAAGTCTATTAAATATGATATATTGATAGATATAAGTGCATTACAGATATTGATAAATCTGCTCCAAAACCTTATGGAGGTAGGAGATTTTAAAAGACAAAATGTAGTGCTTTTTGTAAATATAAAACGTGGGCAGACGATTGATTACAATCCCACCTGATAGTGAGTAGCGGCCTATTTGAGTACGCGTCTTTCGGAGGGTCCTATTTAACCGCTATATTAAGATCTCAAATACAGTGTATATATATATATATATCAGTGTATCGTATCTGTGCAGTTATTTACCTTGTTCCAGCAACTGGCTGCCACACAGCGTCGAGCGGCGCATGCGCAGGCGGTGGCGGTTCTGCTCCATCCCCACCATTATCCGTTCTTCCTTCCCAACCCTGAAAACAAGACACATTTCATAGCACTTAGCTTCTCCGTTCTTAATCCCTGCGTGATGCGTTCCGTATACTGAGAAACTATAGATTTCTTAGAGTTTCTTCATAGTTCGCTTCTTTAATATAACCCACCTACCTAATAGTATTTTCCTAATGTACAAAATAGAATTGACTAAACAAATTACATTAATTTATCGGATTCATACAACTAGCAAGACCGCAATTATTTCGAAATTCAGTCCATTAATTATTCAGTTCATGTACGTGTTCAAAATGAATGAGCGCAATTACAAGTCACATTCGATGCCATCTTATGATTAAAACCAAACAAAATCAATGTGACAACTTGTGTGTCACGAATGCAATTAACCTAGAACGAAAAAGTCATCAGATCAATACCTGAATTCGTATGTTCCAAAGAGTAATTTTGTAATATCACATAGCTCGAATTTAGAAAGGAGTTTGAGTTCTATAGACACATAATAGCATCGATTGATTCAGATGTACACAGACTATATAATCACTTCTGGACACACTTTCTTAACTGAAATACATGTAGGTTAGACCTGTCAAACATGCGTAAACTAGTATAATAGTAAATTGACAGAACTAAATTTAGACACCCGCGGAATATTATTTTCGATTGCATTAAAATAACTAAAAACATCGAATCAATACCAATAATCCTTAGTTTAACGGTGACGATTTTTTAGTCGTATGAGAAATAATTTCATTATAAATATTAAAATAGCGCGCTAAATCACTTATATTTTCATCACAATTTAAATTTACTTCAGAATAACAAAAGAGCATCGCACGCCCATAGACTAAAAACAACATTCAGGATGTAATGAAACGGTATTCGATATTTAAATTTACAAATATTACATTATCATTTTTAAATAACAAGACTCCTTTGGAGCTTCAAGAACTGTCAAATTGAATTATATCTCTTATGCAGGATTTAAAGTACTTAAGAATGAATGTAAACTTGTTACAAATTAATAAGATACAAGAAACAAATGATCACTGTATGACGTTGATAAGTCAAAAAATAATAACACTCTAGCAAAACAGTCTTAAGTATTAAACCTTTCTCAATACCGATTTTGTACCATCTACTAATGAATTGCATTTCTGTCTATTAACATTGGTACTTACGAAGGAAAGAATAGTGAGATTTTTTTAAATATATTAGGTGAAATAATTAGAGATACATAACGGCTATTTATATCAGTTCTAATATTAGAAAGAGCTTGTTTGTTGTGTCTAACTAAGCCCCCAGCAACAGGGCGATGGACAAGAAATTATATATAACGACCGCGGGTTAATACAGACAAAAAAGCTGTTAAAATTTCATCAATATTCCTCTCAATTCCGCTTAGCTGTTGAGCAACAAACAAAAAGCGCTTGAAGCGTTACATTTCTAAACTATAAGACTTTTCTGACACACGATGCCGCCACTCCTTCACGCGTTTCATCCCTGCTAAGCTGACATGGCGTACAATTTCATTACCCTAGCTTTGCTGAAATAGGTTTTGAAATTCCAAAGATATCTTTGGCTTATTTTGGAAGCAGACAGAACAAGAAATGTTTTATATTTGTAGCGGTACTTAAGATTTTTATCCAAATATCAAGATAATAAAACTTTCTTCATTTAAGAAAAAAAGAATCTTGTATTGAAGATAATGTTTTATTATGTTAGTTTTAAGATTTAACGTTAGTATTAAAATAAAAACTTATACAGATAATATTATATTATAAGGATATCAATGATATATCGATGAATTTTGAAATGGAAATAAATTTATAGTTTAAGTGTAACATTACAGGAAATTTGAATTTACTAGGTAACGCTAAACACACTGTCTCTAAAGCTCCACAAAATATTCACTTATTACAATTGAAATCTAAAATGTCCATATCTAAAACCCTTCATTTAACATCAACAGCTAAGCTTATTGGATTCACAAGTAGGCAAACACTTATGTTCAGTGAGGCAAGAACGGTTATCCGAGAATCAATACTGGGAAAGTTATACTCTTTATCGCCATACATGTTTGTTCCGTAGACAGTTTCCTATTTCTTTTTATTACACAAAAGCTTTTTCTAAAAGGAATGTAAATTTTATAATAATGACATTTCAGTAAAACTTTACCAGTTTGGCTGAGTGTTCAATTAAATTATTTCAAAATACATTAATCGTTACATTAATAACCTCAAGGGGCGTTTTAATACATAAATTTTCGATTTGACAATTTTTCTTAATTTTTACGTTGATCAACTTACCTTTCCCTTACCGCAATTCATACACTTATTCATAAAAATATATACATAATAAGTCGGTCTTTGTTTTTCACATCGTAACATTAATATTTTTTATACTCAAATAAAGAATTCTCATAAACGCGCAAATCACAGGAAGAACTGATTGGAAATGAATAATTGTTTTTATATTAATAAGTAGTGAATTATGGTACTTAGTAATTTAATATTTAATTGATTATGCAATTTATAAATTATACTAATAGTGTATAAGATTTTTGTAAACTTAATTTGTATTTGAAATTTTCATAATGCATTTATTTATATTTTTATCACCATAACATCAAGAAATCCCAAATGAATTACTGTTTGACAAGCGTATCTGAATATAATTGCATCGAAAACCGTAAAGCGATCAGTGAAATTTATTTATTTTTAACATACACGTTCACTTCGCTCATTACAAAGCATTAAATATTTGTTTAATTTATAAAATATATATTATTAATTAATTACAACCTGATTGTTGTCCTAGCAATAACTGTCTGTCTGATAATAGAATAAATCGAGCTCATTTATGTGACTATCGTATAATTAAAACGTTTGAATGATTTAATTAAGTGACAATAATACTTCTTGTCGTCTCCTGATTAAACAGGGCCTCTGTTGTTTAAGTAATAAGCATATTGTTTACTATTCAAGTTCAAATTGAATAGAAAAAAAATATTATAGAGTAAACTTTAAAAGGTAGGTGTTTGCTGTGACGGACTTTTATTCTTATAAAAATCCGTTACAGCAAACTCAAGCTTATTTATAATTTTTCCAGCGGCAGAAAAAGACGCAAAAAGAATACATATTTACCGTTTTTGAAACATTTTTTATTCATATTCCGCTTTTCATTTGCCTACATCGATAAATTGTCTAATATAAAACGTATTTTCTTAACTACTATTTACTAAGATCAGCGCATTCACACAAAAAACATCTTTAATTTTATCTCAAATAAATACATATCTAATCTACTATAGGTTAATGCTCAGCTGGAACTAAATTCTTATGCAACAAAAGCCATTCTTCAAAGTCGGAAAGTCAGGAAGTAATTTTGTAATTTAACTAATACAGCAAAACAATCAAGGATCAACAGAAAGGAGCTTAATTTTCGAATTTTACAAATACGGAATTCGGTACTTTATATTGTAATTAATATCTATAATTATAAAAAATAAAAAAAATAATAAAAATCAATTTAAAGTTTTATCGAACAAGCAAGCTAATGCATACAATTTATATGTTAATTTATGATTAGTTTTACTGAAAGCGTATGCTGCAATCCATATGTGGGAGACAATATTATATATTACATACAGAAAAAACATATATGCCGATCATAGCTTGTGTTCGTAGCGTAGCTTTTGCAATGTTAATTCATTTTATCAATAAACGCGTTTTTACCCTTTAGACATAAAAGACATTCATCAATACAAGAGCATAATATTGAATATCACTTATTTCAGTCGGAGTAGGCGCGGCTCAGATCGTTTTCCTAATAAGTTAATGGAAAATTCAAACATGACAAACAAGTCATATAATATAAAGCTTTGAATAATTTTTAGTACATAAAACTTATATCAAAGCTTTAGAAAGTGCTCATTAAACACCTTTTCTAAGGAAAATTACTGTGTCAATAGAAGACGAAGGCTTTCACAACTCGCTCTAATTACTTAAAGAAAACATAGAGTTTTTATAAACTAGAACGATGAATTAAATATTCAGAGGCCTAACACGACATCTAAGTGCAGGATCCTTCTACGAGTACAATAATGTACTGTATGTTTAAATTAATTGATAACGTCATAATTGATTTAAAATATTTTTCAGAGAACTTTACTTTCACTTTACTGTGGAACCAGCTACCGGCGGATGTATTTTCAAGCCGATAAGACTTGGGTGCCTTCAAAAAAAAAGCGCACTTATCCCTTAAAGGCCACAACGCACCTTTATTATTCACTGTTTAAATAAGATAATATTAAAATAACTATGAGCGGAGTACTGCTTGTATATTGGGATTTTGTACTATGGATTTCCGCAAAGTAACGCCTGATTCTATTAATTATAAAATAACTATGAGTATAAGACAGTGCATACGCGTTTTGTAATTTTACGATTACAAATTACGATATAATATTTAGATAGAACAAATAATTATGAAACGGTTTAATCTTTTCAGTAATAAAAGTAATTTATAATGAAATAAATAACACAGCTTATTTAAAGACCCATGCCGTAATTTTCTTAAGCTTCTGAGACAATTTCACGTGGAACATGCTACGTTTCTTATAAAATATTAAAACTTTGTCGCTTAGGAGGAATTCTAGACATCATTAATTTACCATAAGGGGTGAGTTTATATCTTTTTCTTTCAAGTTATGGAAATACTAAAACATTTTATACGGTATTAAATATAAGACACTTTGAAAGTCTGAATTAGTTTTCAAAGGTTTTATAAAGTTAAGTCTTTGTTCTTGCTATTCGCTCATAACTAAAATATTTCTTACTTGAGAGACTGCCGCATAAGTAATGCATATAAGTGGTCATACCCGATGGGATAAATTAAAATTATATTTAGTATACAAATCTTTAACTTACTGAGCTTACAACGACCGGTAGACGTTTTACACCCTATAAAGTTGGTGTTTGAAGTTCCTTTACCAAACGAAGCAACACACATGTTCATGTTGTACATTTTTCATTGATAATTTCAAGAGTAAGAAGGTATCTTCTGACACATTCTGGTTTATGAATCTTGGGCCTAACCCATTTCTAAACATTCCAAGCCATATTACTTCCTCATAATGAGATACTGGTAATTGCACACATACACTTCAAACACTATTACAATAAAGCACTGAATTCACATAATCATAATGATATATTCTTCTTCATTTCTTCTCCATCTCACTGGATAAAAATAATTCATTAAGTAAGGAGGATGTTTGAAGAAAAACACTTTGTTCACGGATTAAGTTATGTATTTTTACAAAATTCAAGTAAATTATAAATATATCATAAATAACGTCGGAAAATTTTAAAATAATGTAATATACTTAAATTTTGTAAAAATACCATAACTTAATCCGTTAACAAAGTGTTTTTATTTAAATGAGTAATAGTTATGTTAATAAAAGACAATATTAGGTAGGCGTTTTTATAAAGAGACTTGGTACTGGGCATTGTTAAAATATAATACTCGTTTTTCGTAAAACAATGAATTCTTTTTTTGTGCAAACACAATTATATAGATACACTAATATATATGAAAATGAATCTCTATCTTTCTTGGCCATCTTGTCATAGATATAAAGATACCAGAATAGAAAGGACAGTTTTACAAATATTTATTGAAGTGTTTTTATACAGCAGGAAAAATTAGATTTGTGTGAAATAAAAAAATAATAAAAAAAATTTAAAATAATCAGGCACCAACAAAAAAATAAACAAATCTATCGTTCAAAGCTGAAATTTCGCCTCATGTTGGAATGTAAAACAAAAGCACCGTTCGGTGTTTTTGATTTTGCAGTACCCATACGTCATTATGTCCCCAAAATGTGTTTCCCATATCATTTCTATATATACAGTCTACAGTTAAGCCGCTGTTGTAAAACTATATGCTGTAAGTACATTTCGTGTTCATTTAGATCGAAATATATATTTTGAATGGAGAATTTTCCATACAAAAATATAACATGACATATATGTTCAATTCTATGTCCGTTCTAAAGATATCGAAATATTTGCAAGAACTAACTAATAATGAGTAATAAAGGTTGACAAAAACTTTATATTTGTAAATTTCTTCACAGTATTGCAAGATATCTATTTTTATTGTCTCGGAATACTGGACCAAATAAACAAGTGACGTGATGGATAGACAAAGCAGGGATTACAGTGTCGCAGCGACGCGACGTCCGATATTGAAAGCTCACAGTACTAAGAACTTACGCCTATAAAAGTAACAATACCTAATATTTGTACATAATAATAATTGGATAAGAATTCGTAAAAGCAGTATCATAGAGAACAATTGTTCAGAACCTGAACAATTTATTAATTTTATCCGTTACAAATGGGAACTGGGTACAATAAGCCAATTTCTGGTATGCAAATTTAATGCAATTTAAACGCAGTACTCATTGCATTCAACCCTCCGCATAAGGGTTAAACATAGAAGCTTTTAAGTATAATAAAATCATCACAAATTTTGAAAATGTTAACCTTGCGTTTGTAAATAACTCAAGGCAAACATTTTAGCTAATATAATCCGATTTCTATATAATAAGAAAAGGCAATTTCTTAGAAATTTTATATAAGTGAAAGTTGAGACAGGAACGCCCTCAAGGGAATTTTCGTAGTCTGATTAATTTATCGCGGTATGTATTTCTATAACAACAAAAAGGTATAAATTAGAAATTGCATATAATACGTTTAAATCGATATAAATTACTTTTTTTTAATGTTATTCAACACAACAAATATTAAACAACGAAACATATGTAAATATATTTTTAATGTACATTTATGTCTTATCACGAACACGATTGTATAAATATTCATAAACAATAAAAGCCAAAACTTGTTTTTTAAGTGTTTTTCAATTAATAGATATCGCTAAATTGCTTAATAACTGTTCTATCATAACAAATGTGGTTTGAATGTAGAATAAAATATAAACATTTACTTATCGACAACAAGACTCTTTGCAGACGTATAAATTAAGAACCAGAAACCTGGAAGGTTTCGTCATGCGTCTTTTGACATTTTTTCATATAAATAAAAAATGTCAATAAGTATTTTCAAATTTGTTAAAATCATATTTTTACCCTGGGATCGAATAAAATTACATACATTAATTCTCAGTAAATACAGAGATAACTAACCACTTCTCGCTCGCATTAAACACATTGAATTTATTTACAACTAGCTGTACCAGCGACTTCGCCCCCCAGGGAAAGGGTAAAAAAACCAAAAAAAATTTTTTTAAAAAAAAAAAAAAAACCCCCAAAAAAAAAAAAAAAAAAAAAAAAAAATTTTTTTTTTTTTTTTACATAAAAAAAAAAAAAAAAAAACCAAAAAAAAAAAAAAAAAAATTTTTTAAAAAAAAAAAAAAAAACCCCCGGGGGGGGGGGGGGGGGGGGGTGGGGGGGGGGGCCCCCCCCCCGGGGCCCCCCCCCCCCCCCGGGGGGGGGGGCCCCCCCCCCCTTTTTTTTTTTTTTTTTTTTTTTTTTTTTTTTTTTTTTGTGGGGTTAAAAAACACACCCCCCCCCCCCCCCCCCCCCCCCCCCCCCCCCCCCCCCCCCCCCCCCCGGGGGAGGGGGGGGGAACACCCCCACCCCCCCGGGGGCCCCCCCCCCCCCCCCCCCCCCCCCCCCCCCACCCCCCCCCCCCCCCCCCCCCCCCCCCCCCCCCCCCCCCCCCCCCCCCCCCCCCCCCCCCCCCCCCCCCCCCCCCCCCCCCCCCCCCCCCCCCCCCCCCCACAAAAAAAAAAAAAAAAAAAAAAAAAAAAGGGGGGGGGGAAAAAAAAAAAAAAAAAAAAAAAAAAAAAACCCCCCCCCCCCTTTTTTTTTTTTTTTATATATATTAAATATCATATAAATAGTGTCTTTATCAGTTAAAATATTTTAATGTTGAAAACAGGCTACTTTGGTTACTAAGAAAACTAATCTTTGCACTGTCAAATGTATCGTAATAATATAATATGATTGATTCTTATGTAAACTAAGCGTACACAGTTCAAGTTCAACGAACACACAAAGAATGTACAAATTTATTAGGACAACTTCGTAGTGCTAACTCGGTAGTGCTAAGGTCGGTACACCTAACACAAGTCGTACACGTTAAACACTTATACCGTTATTGATAAAAAACAAATAGGACACCGTTTAAACTAAAATAGTCATCTGTCTTTTGACCACAGCGTAAACACAATTTGATAAAGACGAAACATTTCTTCAGTTGCGTAAAGGCCTTATTTCTTATGAATATAGTTTGTAAAAAAATTAGACCGTTATTCATAACGTTTTTTTAAAGTTTAGTGACACTATTAAATAGTACGTAGTAAATATAATCCAAAAGAAAATATTTATTGGCATTGGCGGGTCTTAAACCACGTCACATTCATTGTCTCCGTATAGAATTTTCATTACAATTTGTATTTCTATAACAATTTGTATTGACCAGATTGTTTTGTAATAACTGATTTATGTTCTCATAACGGAATAGGTGTATGCCGTTTTAGTATACGGCGCTATTTAGAAAATATTCATTTGAAAAATCTAAAAACAGGATCGTAGTATTTCATATGAAAAATATTTTACAAAATAGAACTGACAAACAGGCTTCAAAGTCGGCTTCTTTTTGTCACTCATTGTTTTTTAATAAATATTTTTTTTACATTTTGAACGACGAGATCGCTAATTGACGGTCACTGGATTTACTGAATGAAGTCCAAAGTCCACGGAATATAATGATACATTATAATATTACGTAAAATTTTCAGTATTAGTTTACTTCGTATTATCAAGGACTTCCGTTGCGATTAATCTTTATTTCTGGCACTATTCGAACATTTTATGGCGCTTCTAAAACAACAACAACTGTAATATTATAGAGCCAATAAACTTTTTAAATAGAGATCTAAAATCAGTAAACCTTATACAATTAGTATAAGGTTGTCTACTGATTAATGGAAATTCAGGCAGAAATAGTGGAACAACAAAATTCAGTTTCGAAAAACATATTTTTTTTCTTTGTTCTTAATCAAGTATATTTCCAGGCATAATACTTGCGTTTCGTGTAATTCTGTAAAAAGTCTCAAATGCTTAAATTGTAATCGTAAACAATTTACAATGTTACAATTATACTGAGTGTTTAATTGTTTTGCATAAATGTTATCTGTTCATAAAATCCAGTCGAGCGGTAAGCCATTTCACCTACTATATTACAATAGACTATATAAACAAAGGCTAGCAACAAGCGGGCTTTCGTAAATAATTTATTGGATGAATAATAAAGCTCTAGCGTTCAATAATCTCACCTGTAAGCTTTCTATGTAGCGGGATCGAGGGGCATTACTTGGGGGCCGTTCCAAAAGCAGTAATTCGGTAAGGACTATTACACCAAACACAGCGAAAAACATGATGAATATGAAAAAGCTGATGTTGGCGCGTTCTTTCGCGCGTGATGGGGCCGCTCGCGCCCGCCATCGCATCTTGCCGACGGAGCTTGCATGAGCGTCGGAATACACGACACCACTGTGTCACATAAACAAGGAACCACGGTCACCAAGGCTGCGGCGTCCCGCGCGAGCCGCGCATCACAACAACGCACCACACCACACACCTCTGTGACGTACGGTGTAATGACAGTCTTGTCACCGAGCTGAGTTGTCGCACCGCGAAATGCAAACACCAGTATTTGGGCAAAAAAGTCCATATGAATTTGATCAAATGCGCCGAATCACTGAAGCAAAATTTAAAACGTTAACCTATATTATAGTGCGGTGCTTCTAAATTGTTTTTAACACCAAAACACAAAATTTGTTCATTATAAATATATCGGAACCGAATCAAACGTTGAATAAAAATAGCGTAAAACTGCGGTAAAACAGATGTAGCAACTCTGAGCATGGTATTAATGAGCATGCGCGCCGCCCGCCCTCGTTCAATGAGTGAACGAAGCGTTTACAATCTTCGCAAAATTTCCTCGTGACACCCTGATACACATTGTGATTACTCTTTCCATTCAATAGCTTACGTCTTAAAATACATTTAAAAATATTCAAATAAAAGGTTTTAAATAAAGAATTATGTGTGTTCTTTACTCATATTTTTTATTGATAAGACTTGTGAATATAATTTACAGTTGCATTGAAGTTTTATTAGATATCTATTTATTACTTAATATGGAGTCGAAGAAAGTCGAGAATTAATAGAAACTATGTGCGGTAATCACTTTGCCTTGGAGTATTGAAGCGAATGTACAATTTAATTCATCTTTGTATATCATCATTCATATCATATCATTGATTATGATGATAGATTGAATAAAATTATAAATAACGGAAGAAATTAATTTATAAAAATTATTCCATCAAAAACATAAGCTAATAAGTTCAATTATAAATAATGAAACGTTAATTAATGTACATCTATATGTGTGTAAAGTTTTTACCTGTGGAAATTATTCAAACACAAAATTAAAGAACACACGTCTACAAAAACGAAACCTTCAGTTTTGTGGACAACCACACAAATCACTCAAACGAGCGCAGTTTTAAGTTTTAGCGCTTTTCGAGAACTGCATCAATTTTCTCCCCTCGACGCTGTATGATATTCATATTACTACTATCCGGCTGACTTGACCGGTAAAACAACCTACATAAAATATCAGTACGATTGGAGAAGTCACATAAACCTAATTCGTGTAATATACAAAATTCTCTTGTTACAAACAATCTATATAATTTTTTTCTCATTAACCATTACAGATAATTTTCAGATTTAAGACTTGGCCCCTCAAGCTGATCTGTCTGCAGTCCTGATGGTAGTCCACATCTCTCTCCCTCCACAAACTGCTCATATAAATGTCGCAATTCTCATTATATATATCCAACGCGTTCACCAGTACTGCGCGTTGGAACTTTACCGTTGGAAATGCCACTGCGACTTCAAAAAGAATAATAATATAATATTATCCGCGCCCACAAAACCGTAATGGTTTGTTTGTATAACTATAAACAAATGTTTTGTATGGATTTGTTTATTTGATAATATACGAGACATAGAACTAATATAAAGCATAACATAATATAAAACCCTAATATAAAAATTATTATGCGTGCTTGCAAAACTTAATGAGAATAGGTCCTACTATAGACAAAAATTTTTGAAGTAGGTACTTTATTAGTGGATTAGTGTCGTCCGGGTTACGGGTCCGGGGCCGGCCCGTCCGGGCTTACGTTTCTTATCAGCCCAGCAGGATGCTTTAATAATTGATATAAGTTATTTTATTTCATTTCACTTGAAATGGGTAACTTTACCCTAAAAAATATAGGGTGAAAATAATTAGGCCGAACACCCAGGTATTCAAATTCATCCACCGAAAAAAATGTCGTGCAACACAGATAATTTTTTTTGTTCTTATTTTGGCAGTGTGCTACGTAATATCCCTGTATAATTTGTGCCTATTATGAATGCACTTACATCGATTTTATGAGTAAGGTAACTTTATTACCATTGTTATCAGGTTAAGTCTGTGCTATCGACGATATGTAGAAGTCATCTCAGCCCCAGCACTTACATCACTGTCACTTTCAAGTATTATATGACACTGTCTACTGTCAATCTCAACTGACTTCGTTATCTCGACCACATTAAATATTTTTTTTGTATTTTCGATTGCGCTTTAGAAAATATTGCAAAAATGGGAGCAGATGATGATAATGTATTTAGAGGTTTTATGAACGCTTTGTATAATACTGTAGATGCTCCAGTAACATGGTTCAGAGGTATGTTTCTATGTAAAACATTTATAATAATATTGTTATGTAAGCTTTATTCATGGTTATGCTTCTGCTTTAGAAAAGATAGTCGAACCTAATCAGAAAAAATACCCGTGGTATCATCAACAGTTCCGTCGCGTGCCAACGATTGATCAATGTTATAGTGATGATCCAGTCTGCGACTTCGAAGCGAACTCGCAATTCAAACGAGACAGGTATTTCTAAAATATTTTTGAGATTCCCTAAGATTCTTAATCTAGTTAATTCAAGAAAAAGTAAATTAAAGTTTTTTGCTATAATTTTCTCGGCAACATTGATTATTTCTTTAGCTTACACTTTTAAGACCTTTGTTTGTCAGAAAATCACGTATAATTCTCTAACATAAATGAAAATATCTATTTTAAGGATGGTGGATTCTGAAATTTTGAATATTCTGCGTATGAGATTTGAGGACTGCATGATCTATGAAAACCCTGATCATCTTACCAAGTGTAAGCCACTTTGGGACAAATACAAAGACGCTGAAGAAGCCTGGTTCATTAAATGTATGTACAAGTTTGAAAAGTATATTATAACCATTCTAAAACTACAATGTCATCTAATCTTTTATAACTGGTCTGAAATATGGCCTAGTATGTTTTAGTAATTAGAGATACAATAGCTTCAATCAGTGTTCATTGAATCAAATATTTGCAAGTGTTTTAAGGGTTTTTTTTTAATAGAATATTGCTCATAAATTGGACTTTGACGTTGTATACCATGGACTTTGACAAAGTAATGCCTGATTCCGTTAACTAATTAACTTTCTCATTTTGTTTTCATACAAAACTTTATTTATATGGTAAATTATTACATGGAAAATAGTATTTATTATACTGATTTAAAATTGCACTTGAGCAAATTCTGGATTCATTCTAACATCTGAATTGTTAACTTAGATGGTGATTTAGGAGCATATGGTGATGCTCGCAAAGCTTACATGAAGCAAAAACACCGCATGATTTGGGAGAGGCGCCATGGACCTTTGTCTGAACAGACCAAGTGAACGACACACAAAACAAATTATACTAAGTAGAAATGTAATATTGTGATTGCATTAATAAATTATTATGCTGCAAATCAGTTTTTTTAAGCACTGAGCAGTAGTCAAGGTATTCAATGATAACAGATATTTTAATACCTATTTATGTCTCCATTTATTTGTCTCTACAACAATTTTTTTTTGTAAGGAATAAGACTGCAGGGAAAATTCCTTATACTACATATTTGATGCACAAACATTTAAACACTGAGGCTTGATTTTTCCAAATAAAACAGTTTATTTAAAAATATACGATTTTATCATGCATTATGATACACACATACACCAATGAATTTATAACAAGAAACAATAATCACAATATGGAAGATGTAAAAAAATACAAACATCTTCACTTACTGTACTTCAAAATCTTATCTAAATATTGAATTTAAGTTTATTTGGTCATAAAATAAAAACATTGGCTTCATTAATTTTCATCCAGTTTAAATTTTTTACTAACTGGCTTTTCGCTATTATATAAGTACATTAATCCTCCAAATAAGTCATGACGATAAAATCCTCGAAATTCGATTAAAAAATCTCTTCATTCATTCTCTATCAAAGAATCAGATTTAAAAATAATGCACTTACCTTGAAGAAGTTGAGATCGTATCCATTAAAGCAAAGTCCATGTTTGAAACCAGAATAATGGGCCTTTTAAGAATTTTACATCCGATTCTTTTAATGGACTATGTTTTAATGGTGAGCTCTAAAATGCAAACTGGTAGTATACAACTTATAAACCAAGGGCCTGCTTACTAAAAATAAAAATCCACATTTACACCTGAAATATAATTGATGTAAATAAATGTGTAAATTTCTGGTAGCAATCCCGAATATAGTATGTACATTTTATACATAGAGACATAAAGATGCGGTATTATAATATCACAGAATAAATTGTAGCTTCATTTCACAATTGTTACTGTATACACATTTATTTACAAAAAATTCAAACATAACAAAACTGATCCTTAAAGTAATCACTTATGCTAATTAGGCTAAGATGAGTCAAAAACTTATTATATTCAAATTTTTTGGACACTTACAGACAGCCATTTTGAAACACATATAAGACCATCTGTTTTTGGTCACTTACAATAACTTATTAAAAGTGCTTATAAAATTAACTCAGGTGTAATGTGGAATTTTGTTTCATTTGATTTGATTTGAAATTGCACAGGTAAAGTAACAGGCTGAGACAATGAAAACACCAAAATGTATAATTGACTTAATTTTGTGGCAAGCGTCCAGTTCCATTAATAGAGGGCATTCACAAAAATTAAATTTTCCTATGGTACAACAGAATAATTTAAATATGTACAAAATAAATTCTATGAAGTTTAATAATTTTGTGCAACAATTGTGACCACCGGACGCCAAGTCTCAAACACGCGTACAACTCAGTAACAGGAAATATAAACATTTTGAGATAAAAATATAAGTTCCATCTAAAATTATAAATTCGAATGGTATTATCTATACAGGTATTTGGAACTTTAACAACAGTCATTGAGTAAGTCATTTAAAGCCAATATTAAATAAAGCATTTATAGAAATAATCGAGATCATATTTTCTCAATGATTTTCTCTTATAAATAAAAACATTATGATTATTGTACTTTTATGTGAACATTCGTTTAATGTTACCAGTGCTTACCTTATCTAAAACATTGAGCTTATAAAAGGATATGTATAGTCGGTGAGTTTAAAAAAAATATACTTAGGGTCTATTAGGTCAGTGTCAAGAGGTAAAATATTGATAGCCACATTTTAGAATAGTACTTTAGACAAGTCTTACTAGTGGAACATCAACTCCATAAAATTTTCTTTACTCTAAAGTTAATTGTACTTAGTGAGTTCTCTAACAAATATTTACATTTCTCAAATATTATTCCTGGAATAAATAACTATCAAATTCCGTTATGTCTCAGTAATTTTAAAATATCAGAGTTAAGTCCACATTTGTAGAGCACTGTAACACTCCGCGAATGCATTCCTTATTATTAATAAACACACAAAAATACACAATCTAAAATATTATTGTTTAACATCACATAGAAGACGTATAAAATTTGGAAATTCGTTGGAACACATGAACACTCCAGATAAAATATGGGAATGGAATGTGTTCTTTACCTTTATACATTGGGAATGTTAAATCACACTGAATCAAACTGGGCTGCTAGGCGGGTGCGACCTAAACAAAATTAAGTAATAATAATTAAGTAATCCACGCTATTTTAGTTTTTCAATTTATTTGTGCAATCAAATACCACTTTTGAAGACTAGATGGGGTGTTACAATAAACCATAGAAGTGATATTCTTATCTAATATTAATATATTGAATATGAAAGTATGTCTGCGACGCTATCACGGTAATTAAACGCAAAGGTTATTTACTTGTTTCTATGAGAAAACTTTCTTCCTGAAGATTCTTCAACTTTAACCAACATTGTACAAAAGCAATATTTAACAATTTAATTTTGAGAAAAATTTTACTCACGCTTATCCTGTCCAATCAAAGCATCTGGCAGCGGCAAAGAGCAGGCTGGAGGTGACCAAATGCTTCCTGCAAATCTTTTCGGAGACTCGAACACGCGAGAACCCTGAATAATTCATATGAATACAGGTAAGCCTATGTTGATTGTTAATTTAATTTCATTGCAAAAGGTCAAACCATCATATCAATGTCATGGCCAGGTTTCAATGTTATTTAAGTTTGGCAAATACAAAAAATTACAAATAAGTTTGATGTATATTTGTCATCACTTTTAAAGAGAAATTTCTTATTTTTTAAGTAAGTTCTTTTAGCCCCACTAAAAGCAGCGATTTAAGTTAAAAATGTATTGTTGGTGACAAGAACTGATGATTTAAATACTTTTTATTTTTTCTTATATTACCTTCTGTCCAGGCGGAGTATCATATTTGGAGTAGTCCTCAGAGGCATTGCAATGCTTGACGAGGTCCCTCATCTGCGGAGGGAATACTCCCTCACAGAGGTGCCATGTTGGACCCTCCACTGAAGACACTGGCTTGAATATAGCTTCGTGATCCTTTAGGAATCCGACTACTGCTTCTAGACCTGAAGAAATAATACCATTTGAGAGTGCATTAAAATTAATATACAAAATTATATCATTTTTTATATAACCGTATAAAACGGAGGTAAAAAAATAGTGTTAAATCGAAAGTGTCAAATCACTGAGAATATATATATTTAAGTCTTATTTTTTGGCTACTTTGAGTTTAAAGAGAATTCTTAATTTATGTGCTATTTTTGTTTGGTTGATACAAAAATGAAATATAATAATATTAAAGTATTATTAAATCACTGTTATAATTAAAACTTAAAGCTCAGATACATAAATTTTCCATACCCAACTCAGCCTTCGGGAAAGTGGGCCCAAATCGCTTGGTGTACTCCAAAAAGACCTCCATAGCTGGCACCGGGTGTTTGTGATCTGCGAGGATCATCACCACTCTCCATATTGTACGCCACAATGGAGCTAGACGTACACAACGGTCTGTCACTTCTATTACCCCCGAGACCTGGAGCTGAGTTACTTGTGGAGGTGACCCTTTCAACTGGGTACAGGCAGAAACGAAATACTCTTCAGATGACCCACGAGCAACACTACGGTCCGCAGACAAAACCGAGCACGCTGTGAGCGCCGCATTCACCCAAATTGCATTATCACCTATGGAGTATATATAACCCCATTCGATCCGACTGGACGCATCTACAACCATATCCTCAATGCTCTTAACTTCCAAAATGGCCGGCTGGGGGGGAGCGCCATACTGGGCCGTATAACGCATCGGGAAATTGGCCAACTCTATTGGCGTCATGCACTTCAAACGCTGCGTGAACATCGTACGTGCGATGTTTGTGGCCAATTTGAGCGTACGCTCCCCAGTTGGCCCGTTGTAGACTGTCACCACTTGGGATATTATTTCGAAGAGATCCATCAATTTGGCACAACTGAAATGCGCCACACGCAATTGCTTGCCATAGTACGTGTGGTACATTGGAACGAAGCGGGAGAACTCCATCTGGAAATTTGGCGTGTGGCATAGAATTTCCACAGTTTGGGTCGCGAATTCGAGGATTCTGGAAGCGTCTTGGGGTTCCCTTATGTGGGGGTGCATGGGGAGGGAAATTAAGCCATCAGGGCCAACGACGACGCAGCCGGGCAAGGTTTTCTCCAGTAGTTCGTCGAAAGTGCAAACGCCGTAGTCGACTGGAGAGAACGGCTTCGACATGACGGCTTGGTAGTACTGGGAGAAGTTGTGGATGTGTATCGGCTGACCCATATGAGTGTTGAGGATCTTCAATACATCAGATGTCCAACGACGGCTTTGAGCCGAGGCGGAAATCGTTATGATACGATATGACCCTGAGCCCAGGACCTATAAAAGAAAATTATTTATAGAAATGTATAATCTTTTGTTCTTTTTCTGTATCTACTTAAGACAAGTAAATTAAAAAAAACATGATACCAAAATCAGTTAACATGTACATTTAGAGTAGTTGCAGTAAAGTTATAACTGTTAAGTATCAATCAACGGTAAATGAGTAATGTAGAAAATACCACAAACAAAGAAAATGCATACCACAATACTCTTATTCAAAGCTGCGAGGAGATCCGGTAGTTTTGTGAATCCATAGTCAGCAACTCGACATTGACGGCCAAAATGATGGTGGAACGCTGGGATTAACCTGAATACACATAATACTTATGATTTGTAAAAGCTTCTATTAGTATTACAAGGTAATGAGGCATCATAATCCAAATAAATTTGATATATAATAAGTTATTGAATGAATTAATTATTTCTTAGATTTAATTTAAAAATTCAGTCTATTAAAACTTTTTATATGTTAATTTACATTGAATTGGACCTTAATGAAATTAACAACATCACTTTAACTATGGCGAAATAAACATTACACATACGCAAAAAATTAAATATTAAAACTTACATAAACAAAATTATTTACAAAATCTTACGTTAATAATACTTGTCTTCAGATTTTTGTAAATTAAAAGAGTCTTACTTGCTAAATGGAATTGAGCACTTGGGTTGGGCCCGAAGCAAGTCCAAAAGTTCCTTCTCGATTAGAGCCAACATCGGCTCCAACGCTGGCGCGGTGCGACCACGGACTCGTGATATATCACCTACAAGGGAGTAGGTATATTATTTATTCAGTACAGTTATAATATGAAGATAAATTCATGTTACAAATGTTCTATACTTCTATCATCAGGTATCAAAAGAATTTTATGTGAAATGAAAATTAGGTGTAAGAGTGACTACTGACAGTGTACAACTGTGTACAGGTTGAATATTGTATTGCTACATTTGTAACTTTAATTTATTAATTTATTTCACCTTAATAAGAAACAAATACTAAGCAAACAAATACTATAATGTTTTCGACATTTTTCGGGGAGCTTGCAGCGAGCGACTTTTAGATCTCCAGCAGAAATTCTATTTGTTAAGTTTTTAAAATTAATTTTGTCCATTTATTGTTTAGTTTAAGTACTTTTTAATGTTGTGTCGTCTTTAAGTGTCACTTAAATATAATTTGTAAGGTATTTTAGTTTTGATTTGATTTAGTTAACGTATGTATGGATGACCCTTAAAAATAAGGACTTTCCCCTATTCCGAAGAGGATTTCAATATTAAAACATTTCATGACATCTCAATTGTTTGTGTATAGACTTAGGTCTCAGCTGTTTTTTCATAGGTTATTTAATAGACGAGATGGAATATTTCAACTTACAGCTATCAAATGGTGGTGGCAGAACGGGCGGCTCGGCCCAAGCAAGATGGCGCGAAGGACTGTCTTTAACAGCAACACAAGGTATACTGCGCAAGAGCAGCTCTAGAGGCACTCCGTATCGGGGGTCACATACCAGGGGTGGGAACATTGACTCGTAACATTCCACGAAACTGAAACATATTACAAAACACCATTAACTAACATATGTCATAATAAATACATAAATAAAATTTATAGAAGATAATAAGTAATACACATGTTATGTTATGTGATTTATACCTAATTTGTATTTCCTATTATAAGATATTTAGCACAACCGCGTATACAAATCTATTAGACCAATTTATTAGCAATACTCCGCCAAAAAACCCTCAATTTTTGGGCGCGCTTTTCCCCCCCCCCCGGGGGGCATCGTATAAAGTTGTCTGTACTATATTTACATCAAAATATTAAGCTTTGAGTATTTTATCCAAAGTCCAAACATGTTGATTAGGGAATATTTCAAGTCTCACCTTAACAGCGGCAAAATGCCATTATGGCCCTCCAACAACACCCGTATATTCTTCGTGAGCACCGATATCTTCATGAACACCGGTTGCAGTATCCTACTGCCGTCCTCGTGGCCCGTGAACGTCGCATGTACGTTACACCTCCACGGTGCTTCCTCCATCTCGGCATTAGACGCGGGGGAGAAGTCCACCAGCTGCACCATCCGCCCGAAGCCCTCTTGAATCACCACCGTATCGCGGATCTTCGCTATATCCGACGTGGTAATCGCGCACGAGTGCCTGCTTGCGTACGCGTCACGTAGACGTACGAGTGGCAGCGTATGCCCTCTGTGTTCCAGGAGGATAGCCCGCAAACGCGCCCTCAGGACGTCCAGGGTCGGCGCTGGCGAGGGCCTGCCAAGGGACAGGTCGAGCCTGCGACCCGCCCAGATGTTGTCGAGCCGCCGCTTGTGGATGCGGGCTATTGCGAGCCGGGCGTCCCCCTCGGATCGTAGGAGAACAGTTGCGACCGGCCCTTCGCCACTGGACCAAACGGTGACGCGTATCACGGGCACGTGCTGGTTCAGGAGCTTTAGAACCATATCCTGTAAATTTTTACCATACATACTTTTTAGATAAATGGTAAAAAATTCAATTGTAATTTATTTTTAATGTAAATAATCCCAGGTGTAAAATGGACAAAATATAAAATTATGAAAAGTTCAGCTAATGAACTATTACCACCATTATTTTTTGTTATACCTGCAGTACATGCGGATCATGGGGCGGAAGATTGGCCACCGTCAACTCCGTAACAGAGTCCTCAGTCTCGCTCTGGTCGCTGAAGCTGGCAGATGAGTTCCATGGAGACATGGAACGACCGAGGCCATGTCGGCTATCCTCAGCGCTGCAATTGCTTGACGAGCACGCTGATTGATCCAGGCTCGCGGACCCTGAGTTATTCAATTACTTGATCCAACTTATCCAAATCGATAAACAAATTACTTTTTAACGTAACCAATATAAAGAGATCTTCAAGGTTTCTAACCCAAAGGGCGAGACCTCGCTGCCCCTCATGAACCGAAATTTACACATACCAGCATTTCTCTTGCCGCTTTAATAATACGAAAAAGGGCACCTTTTACGTATTATTAAGAAGTCCGACTCATACATAAGACTATAAAAGAGCAAAACTAAAATGGTCCTTGCTAATATACACGCAATCTACAAAAAAAAAAATTTTTCTCTGTTATATATAGTTGTATAATTTCCCACACAAACAACTCACCATGCCTGCCCCTAATCTTCCTCGGTTTGGGAGGAGGGCAATACTCCAACGGCATGTTAGGCATCGGCAGTTGCTTCAAAGCTAACGCCCATTCACTCGCCGCCTGTTCCCTTTCGACGGCCACTTGCGGCACCTGGAAATTGTTAATGTTATTTAAGTATCATTAAATTTGGTTAAAGCTGTACATTTGAATGAAATGGGCAAAAGTATGATTCAAGTCTTTAATGTTTCGATTGATTTGAATATTTAATTATCTGGAAATGTTTTGTATATATAATACATTGATAACAACTTTTTGTACCACATCAAAGTAAAATTATAGCTTTAAAATTGAATTTATCGATTTTTTTATAAGAATGGTAAATTTCTTCTTATAAAATCTGAGTCTAGTGACAATAACAATTAAAACACATTTTTAAATTTGCGTAGGTTAGGCCTCAGTTTTGTATTTTATTTTACTTAACAGGCAATATTCTATGTCTGAAAAATAAACCAGTTTTTGTAAATTTTCTTTAAAAAATGGAAAAAGCGAGACAAATTCAGCTTTCAATCATTCTACTTTTGGGTTGAAAATTTATTCTAATATTGTGAACTGACAAAACTGTGAACAAGTAGTTGCTAACTGCCAGCACATATTTCGGTTGAATTTGAAATTAATAATTTTAGGCTATTTTTGTATTATAAAATATAAAGCCAATAAATGGTATCGAAAATGGGGCATAGGGTTTTATTACACATTATTGGGTGTGGTTATTGGTCATCTTTGTACCTGTGAGTTTGATATAAATATTTACCTGAGGATGTACGAAGTGAGTCGGGGGTTGCGGTAACACGGTAGGCTGACTAGGAGGCGCGGTACAGTAGCCCTCGTCACTGGAGTACGCGGGTTGCAACGCACTGCGTACGTAACGCGTACTTATCTTGCGTCCAAAGACGTCTTCGCCCTCCATACGTTTCAATGCACTGAAAAAAAAAACAATATTCTCCTATACCAACAATTTTCAAGAATTTCTTCAGTTTAGGTACCATATAATAATACTATTATATATATACTAGCTGACCCAGCAAACGTTGTTTTGCCATACATGTCATTTCAATTTTCAATTAATAAATTAAAAATAGGGGTTGATCGTAGAGGGGTAAAAATTTTGGGTTGTATGTATTTTTACATACCGTATCATAAAAAAATAGACACTAAAAATTTTGTCTAAAAAATAAAAACATTAATTTAGGGGTGGACTACCTCCAAAATTTAGGGGGATGAAAAATAGATGTTGGCCGATTCTCAGACCTACTCAATACGCTCACAAAGTTTCATGAGAATCGGTCAAGCCGTTTCGGAGGAGTATGGGAACGAAAACTGTGACACGAGACTTTTATATATAAGATATAGTCATATAGTTAGTTATATGGTTTCACTAATACGATTCTATTTGCTACGAATAGACAGTTCATAAATGAAGCTTTCACTTTACCATCAATGCGATATCTTGGGTATCTATATCTCTGATTGATATATTTATCGTTTCATCACAGTTTAAACAGAGTCTATAGATAGGACTGTATCAGTTTTATGAATAAGAGTACCAAAAAACTTTTTACCGTAATTAGCATTTAATTGTTACAAATACGTTAAATAGTCTTTGAACTCACTCCAAATTTTAGAATTTAAGCTCACGCTTAAAAAACATAGAATACCACTTTTAAAAATTCGCCTTGCAAACATTAGATTGTCGATTGTTTTTGACACAATGTACGCTAGACTCTCTTACAAGCTACTAGTATTAAATACGACAATTAAATGAACATGTTAACTATCTTAAAAACGAATAAGTAGGCCTTATATATTTATTTATAATAAGTTTGATTATTATAAATGAGTTATATTTCAAATATTCTTGAAGATTTGTTGTTAAATGTGTTGCTGTTTGATTCTAGTTCCACAGTTCATACTTGTAACTCATAAGTTAATATTTATAATGATATTGTAACAAATAGGATAGGATAGGATACTACTAATTAAATATTCGTCCTAATAAAGAAGTATAGGTTTATAATTGTCATATCCGAATAAAAACTCAATAAACTGCCGACTGCCTTTTATGACATGCAAGAGATAAGCAAAAATTTATTTGAACTTTCGGGCGAAGCAGAAGATTGAAATATATATATATCAAATCTAACATTTATTTAAATTTAAATGTAACCTTAAATTACAGTAATGACCCCAACTTTCTAGTTTTGCCAACAATAATCAACAGCGTGTCAAATGCATTTTACGGAAGAAGTATGCCACCGTGCAAATAAGTACTTCCTACTTCCTCGACATACAACCTTGTTTTACGAAGGAAATAAAGTACATACGATAGGGTTTATGCTTTCAGATTTTCCTGTTAAGCCTATTGTTTAGTTATGATACCTTCATACACCTTATCAAATATATAGTATATATTTAAAGAAAAACACTTTATGTATTTTTATATATTTAAATATATTTACATTATTTAAAAAAATTCCGACGTTTCGCGTACTGTACAGCGTGCGTGGTCACGGTATATAGTATATAATTAATATATCTAAAGACTGGTGTAAAATAACCTAAAATGTTATTAAACTTGTTTGAATCATAGGAATCGTTATCTCGCGTCAAAAAATGTATCTAGTATATAACTCAATAACATATAACAAAAACAAAGCTAGCGATAATTTAAACGTATTTCTTTTTTCAAAATTAAAGAAAAGAGTTAGAGATATTATATTTTTACACAGATCATCAATGGAACGAAACAGTAAATTAATTTAACAATCATCATTAGTTTTTCAAAATGCGATATCGTACTACGTGGGCTTTCACTGACCGTTAAATTATGAGTCATCTCGTAACAAAGAAAAATCCATAAGCGAACAAATTGCCGATAAGCACAAAACGCTCATCAAAAGCAGAATTAATTCACGTATAAACGTATTCAAATGCACGGAAACAATTAATAACTTTTCGATAGCTTTGTATGAGCAAATATTTAAAACAAATTCATTGAGAATTACATATTAATAATTCGAGAAAATAATTCTGGTTGAAAAACCATTTTAATAAATAATCTTTAAATAAAAAAATACGATGAAAAATCATCGTGTAGAAAAGATGAGAAAGAGATAACTCACCTGCTTAGCATCATTTTTACTATATTATAACACTACCTAACATTAATTGCTTTCAAAGCTACAAATAATAACTAAATAACTATTTATTTAAATAATTATATTAAAATTAAATTAACTTAAATAATTTTGGTGTGTGCCTGTTAGTGCCTGACATTGCAATGAGCGATCAAAATGGCGGATCGAATAACAGTCAAAATTTAAAAATAATGAGGGTAGTCATAAAATACTGACAAAATGGTTAATAGATATAGAATCGTTAAAAACCATAGCCAATTTGAAAAAATAATAATCAAAGCTGCTGATACGGAATAAAAACAGATTTTTCCTTTATATTTTTAGTTTATATGATGGTTTCCTACAATTTAGAAAATGAATTGAGAAATTAAATTGTAAACAACGCAGAGTTATTACTTTAAAAACAAATGCTATCGCTTAAGCCCGTTGAGATAATAAATCATATGTTTATTGATAAACATAAATCAGAAATAATGAATAAAAGTTTATGTTGATTACACTGACATCTTAGGTACATACAATTATTGTTGTTATTATGTATGCATATAGGTTAATAGGATAATGATAAGAATTTTTATGTATTTGATACTACTGTTTTTATTTACATAATAACACATATTTGTCTATAGGCATAAAAGTAAACTATATTAAATTTATTATTTATTCAAATACTGCAACAGCCATAAACAGATAATTTTATAATTGTTATATAAACTACTTATCTAATTTACAATTATCTAGAACTTGAAAGATTGTTTACATAAATATAGGAATAAAAATGAGAATGGAGCTCACCGAGATGTATGATCAGGTGTAGGGAACTTCATCATTGCTGTAGAAGCTGTCACTCTTAGGACTTTGCCCCCACAATTATCTGCCAATCTCCTCAACCGTCTTGACACTCTCTCTGGTGGTTGGTCAACCGGTAAGTTTATAACTTCCATTTCGCATGTAGGTTCTTCATCTTCTTCTGTTTGGCTCACCTATTTATCATTTTTATGAATTCATACCATTTACAGAAAGTTTCTTTATAAATTGTATTATGATCATAAAGTATGAAAGCATAATAAATAACCAAATTCTGATCCATTTGCAACATTGTGTCCACAAATTTAAAAAAGTGATAAATGAATCAAATCAGTATAGGATATTTAATATTATAAGTTTAATATTTCCAGAATATTATGAATTTAATATAGCCATGATTTGATGATACCTTAGGATTCCTTGGGAGATGTGCGGTCAGCTCATTATAACAAAAGTGTGAGGAGGCACAAGTTATTAATGCGGCTGAGGTATTCTGTTTATGCACCAATATCACTTCCATATTTTTCCTAATGACCAGTACATTCAATTAAAAAGAAGCCTTTCAAAATATTATTTTTTTAACACAAAAATCAGCTACAGCCACAATAAAATGAGAATATGTAAATTTTTTATTGTAAGAACACAAGTATTATAGAGACCATGTGACTCTTTTCTTTGTCAGCCTACAGTGATTACAATAGTAACTAATATTCAAAAGATTTGTATTAAAAACATGATAATGTCTCTGAAATCTCTCATTGTTGAAAATTGTTAAGCATAAATCAAGCAATAGTGAATGATAGAAGGGCCCAATTCTGCTATTTCAGTTGAAAATATTTTTCTGTTGATTAATAATTTATTATTGTTACAATAATTATATGTTATTAAATAAGTAAATGACAATTTCCATAACAAAGTGTAATAGCAGAATTAAGCACCTACTTCTGTACAACTTACCTATGTCTAAAGTCGCTTAAATCCGCTGCAAAATTAATATCTCCAGAGATCAACAGCAAAGAGGCTGGGGCAGGGTGTAGTTCCCCAAACCTTCTCATGCATTGCCTCAATTTCTCATCAGCTGCATTTTTTTGAGTTCCACATACATGTATTAGGCTGACCTAAAAAGAACACCATTTTATGCCTTTGAATACATTACAATTAATTACTTATTTAACAATGATTACTACAGTATTATCTGGCTACTATAAAATTATTGTAAATTTATTTGTTTCACTATGATAAATACAATTAGGACTTAAAAAACTATATCAGATGATAAGCAACATTAATACTTAAATAACATTATGGGTAAACTTTGTCTTCAATATAGATAGCCTTGAAAACATTCATATAATAAACTACATGAATGCTATCAATTTTCATAGCATAAAATTAAAAATAAACAAAAGCTATAAACAGATAAATACATTTCTAAGTTTAAACTCACTTGAGAATCATTGAGTTCCTGTAGTCTATTTGGCAATTCCTTCCTGACATCACAAACTACAACAAAATCAGCTTCCCTTCTGCCAACTAAGAATTTTGCTCTAATTGCTGCAACCACATCAATAGCTGAACATCCACGGGGTACCTGATACAGAATAATTTTTATAAAAATCTAAAATGAATTATAGACATTCAATAAAAATACATATAATAGACTATTAATAAGCAATTTTTAATTATGTCACATTTATTAGAAAATTATAAACAAAGAAATGTAATCATATCCATACCTGACAATTTTCAATATCCCAAAATATTCCAAGAGGGATACAATTGGATGGGCCTCGCTTATGATGTCTAAATCGAGACCTCATACGTGATCTTTCCACATGTACAACTCCATCTTCACGAGAACTGCTCATATCATCAGAAGACTCATCTTCTATATCTATAGACATGATAACATTAGCTGAAGTAAGTTTTTTAATATATAAGCCTTACATACTTATTAAGAAAGTAAGGAGTTCTTTAAAACATATGTTTATTGCATAATAACACTTACCTGTTATCCATAATCGAGGTGGCAACGGTATTTTTAAAGGACTAGAGTTATTGCCTTGAGCTGAATGACTACGTAGGCCTGTAGAGTTTTTAGAAGATGTATCCTTATCCATATCGTCACTTAACAAACTCATTGCACACAACATTGTCCACGGTAATAAAAATAATTGCTGCCTTTACTCATGGACTTATGAAAATTTACTATGAAAAGTAGGCTACCGTTACATTCAGCAATCACTATCACACAACAAAGAATAAATTGCACAAAATGTCACACTTAAAAAGAAATACTTAAATCGAATAGATTTGCGTCGAATAAAATATCACTATTAGGTATTTACAAAATGTAAAAACAAATCAACATAACATCTACGCCATATTCCCATTCTTCTACTTAAACCAAAGACAACAAATACATCACATTTTCTGAAATCTATGTATAATACTTGATTGCTTGCATTAATTTTGTACACAGATGGTGTATGAATTCTGTGGTTGAGGGTCCAAACAAATTACAAGTTTTTACAGACCCACTCTCAACCGCAATCATTCGATACCTTTTTAAAATACTTAAACTGCAAACCATTATCATCCAAACTACCATCATATAAGCCGAATAATTAATTTCTGTATTTGTACTTACTTATCTGGAAATTGTTAAGTTTGCTTCATCGGGATAGATCTCATAGCATCTATATGCTATTGCTTTATCTGTGCTCAGGAGACTATCAATGTCAAATGTCAATATGAATGAATTAATATTTGTCAAAAATAGTGAGCTTGCAATTGCGTTTACCTTCAGGATCTAAATTCGTGAATAATTTAAAATACAAATTCCTCCTATTTATCCTGTTTATACTAGACAGTAGTAGTTATAATATAACGTAAAACAATCCTCGTGGTGAGTGTTCAAAAACAGCTCATAACATGTATAAAATCTATAAATCTCTTTGTATTCAGAAACCCAAAAAGTTTATTTCTATTTTTCCAGTATTAATAACCACAAAATGACTACAAACGGTGATATGGAAAGCCTCGATGCTAGCGGTAAAATTATAAAAATGGAGGTAAGCCTAACAATGTATATTTATGGAAGATGCCCACTCACTCATTCATTTTTATAAAAATTATCTGTATGTACTGTAATTATATTTTTTCGGTGAAATTAGGCATTTTTAAGCAGACTGAATTATTTATTTTTGTAGGTTGACTACAGTGCCACTTGTGATGAAAAAATTCCACTATGGAAGAGCTGGGCATCCAGTGGCAGGGTACAGGAAGCCATTGATCAGCTATTAGCTTTGGAAAAACAGACCAGAACAGTAAGCAAATTAAATTTATGTTAGTAATGTAGTTATGTTTAAGGTGAACAAGGTGACATATCTAGGGATTCACACAGATTATTATTTATGTCTTGAAATGTATCAAAGATGTGTTTATCCTAATATTTTTTAATTTACCTACTGAAATAAATTAATTTTAATGTTACAGGGTGCTGACATGGCTTCCACAGCAAGGATTTTAGTAACAATTGTTCAAATATGTTATGAAGCTAAAAATTGGTCAGCTCTTAATGACCACATTGTTCTGCTATCAAAAAGAAGGTTATTTTTCTATTTACAAATGGTTTTAATTTTATATAGTTCAAATAAGTTTGAGGCTCAGTATTCACATACTCCTTCGTACTTTTGGTTAACTATATAGCATAGCATACTAACCGATATGGCAAACATTGTTTTGCCATACATGTGATTTCTAGCAATCACTTTTAGTTCAATAAAAATAATTATCAGCTTTAAGGGTGCGGGGATATGTTTATAATCAAAAGTGTTGTAAATTAATTTATTAATCTAAATAAAAGTATGCTTTATTTAGATTAATAAAATAATATTCATATGACATATTTGTTGGATAACCATAGCAGTGCCATCTATTGATTACTCAATCCAGTCAAAAAGTATTGACATCCGTTTGAATCTTTTGGAGTTAACACCTCATTAAGACTGTCAATTAATTATAGAAAAATAATTTGCAATAAAATAAAATTCAGACTATAATTAAAGATCTAAGCTATCCTATCTCTTAAGTTAATTTAAAATCGGTTAAGTAGTTTAGAGGTTCATAGCAGACAAACATCGTGACAGAAGATTTATCATACAGCTGAACACCTATACCTTGACAACTGATAAACTAAATATGTAGAAAAGTGGTTTATGTTACTAAAATATTTTAGATCTTTCAAAAATGAAATAGTGGACATCTTTCTTATGAACTGCTATTTACTATGCACCTCTTCTAGCTATGCTGTAATTCTAGTTGAACATTTAAGATATCTTCTTTGAAAACTCAGATTACGATATATTAAGGAATGTCATGTAAAGTATGTATAAATGAAAACTTGATAATGCAACCATAGTATGACTTTTAGGTCTCAACTTAAGCAAGCAGTGGTAAAGATGGTTCAAGAATGTTGCACTTATGTGGACAAGACACCAGATAAAGAGACGAAAATTAAGCTCATAGAGACATTGAGAACAATAACTGAAGGAAAGATCTATGTTGAAGTTGAGAGGGCCAGACTGACCCATATTTTGGCAAAGATTCGTGAAGAAGAGAACAATGTTGCTGAAGCTGCTAAAATCATACAAGAACTGCAGGTTGGTCATATTTTTTAAATAAACTGATAAGTAAGATTATTATAGAAAGAAAAAAATTGACATGCTTCCACATTTATATATGATGAATGCCATCATACCTATATTTTGCATAAATTATAATTAATATATAATGCTTTAGTGCCTAATTTTACTAATTATAATAATAAAATTCCAGGTTGAAACATATGGATCAATGGATAAAAGAGAGAAAGTGGAGCTTATTTTAGAGCAAATGAGGCTGTGCCTCGCCATAAAGGATTACATTCGTACTCAAATAATTTCCAAAAAGATAAACACTAAATTCTTTGAAGAAGAAAATACATTGGTAAGAACATAATCTCAAATTGATACTTGTTTAATTAATTATAATACAATAGGCACAAAAAGTTATTTCTACAAGTGCTTTTTATGATTTATTAATGTATGAAAAAAGTCTACATATTACAGGACACATTATATTCTTCTACATGATGACATTAGATGCTAGCTAGTATAATTATATTGTTATTATTAATTATACAGCATTGATTCAGATGCAAATATAGTTAAATTAAAATAAAGTTAATGTAATTTACAGGAGCTCAAAGAAAAGTTCTACCGCTTGATGATAGCTGTTGACCAACATAATGGCGCTTACTTGTCTGTGTGTCGTCATTTCCGTGCGTTGGGACAAGCGGGCGGAAATGACGCGCTAATTGGAAGTGTGGTGTTCCTTATTTTAGCACCATACGATAATGAGCAGGCTGACTTGACCCATAGGCTTAAAGAGGATAAGGAACTTGATAAATTGCCTGAATACAAGTATGTATAGATTATTGATAACATAACAGCAGCTTTTCTGGCTGTCCATGCTGAAGTCGAAGAAGCGAATGAAGTCGCTTATTTCCCTATTTTTTTACTATATCAGTTGTATTAACAAACAACATTTTTTAAACTAAAGGCTGAAATCTAATTTCAAGAGCAAGCAAAACAATTTTACTATTTGAATTTCGATTTGGATTTACTCCAAAAGTCCATTCCTCTTTAGTTATCATATAACTTACTTGAGATAACTATTGGTGTAAAACACCTATACTATAGTGGAATAATTATTAGAATAATTGTTAACAGATTTAAAAACAGTTTGTTAGGCATTTAATAAGTCAGTAAGGAATCTTTCTTATTAATAAAGTAGTATTTAAAATTGTAAAATCATATTACTTAACTAACTTTATAGAGTACCAAATATAATTCATTCTATTTCAAAGCAATAACTCATTTAAAGCATCTTAATTTGACAGTGTTTGTAAAATAAGTTTTAAATAATTAAAATACAATTTAGATAATTTTGTTTATAGACAACTTCTGGGTCTTTTCATTAATCCAGAGATCATAAGATGGAATATGCTATGCTCTTCATATGAGAAGATGCTGAGAATGACACCATTCTTCAACGCCTCTGATGAAATGGGACAAGAGAGATGGAACGATCTCAAAAATAGAGTCGTGGAGCACGTAAGTTATCTTAATCTATTGTGAATAGCGTTTGATCTGAATGATTTTGTTGAATTTTATGTGTAATTTAAATTCAATTTTCCTGACAATGGGTGTGGGTAGGTAAAGCTTCCTTGTAATCATTAATTGGATATGGTGAAGATCAATTTATATATTTTTATTTATATAGTTGTTTAGCATGTATTCCATTGCGGTAAGCAGAGATCAGAGACCATTTTATTTATATGGTATATTAACACACATTTTGCTATATTCACAGAGTATGTTTAGATCATACAGATTTTTTTATAAACTGTTAATTTATGTATAAACTGTTCATAGTTTCCAGTTGTAAGCATTTATAGTTGTTAGGAAGGGAAATACTTATTTGGTATATCCACAGATATGTTTACTATACATCAAACAGTTGGGAAATTTGTATATGATATATATTAAATTTTGAATTGCTTTGTAAGTTCTTTAATGCTTTTTAACAGAAGTCGATAGGTGGTGCTGTCACCAATCATACTAGCAGTGTTATATATTATAAACACCGTTTATATTGAGTGATTTTTTTTGTAAGATGGAAGATGATCTTTACAGAACATCCGTATAATGTCAATGTACTACACGCGTATAACGGTGCAGCGTATGAGCGAATTGCTCGGCCTGAGTGTGACTGAGACGGAAGAGGCCTTGAGCCAGTTGGTCGTGAGCAGCGTGGTACGGGCCAAGATCGATCGACCGGCCGGTGTGGGTTTTTTCCGGGGGAATTTTTTTTTTTTGGGGGGGGGAATTTTTTTGTATGCAGCGTGAGTACGGGCCAAGATCGATCGACCGGCCGGTGTAGCTTCAGGTGAGATTCATATATTTGGTTGGGGAAAACCTTTTTTTTTCCGGGCTCCCCCCCTTTTTTTTCCCCCCCTCGGAAATTCCCCCTTTTTTTTTTTTTTTTTTTCCTTTTTTTTTTTTTTTTTTTTTTTGTAAAAGGCCGAAAGGTTCTGCTTTGCGTTTGGTGGGGTTGGGAAGGAAAACATTTACAGGTGATGGTTCATATTGTTGGACCGTCTGAAGCGAGCAATTGACCAGAAACGGCCAGAATTGGCCAACAAAAAGGGGTTTTTTTTTCCCCCGGGGACCCCCCGGGCCCCCCCTTTTTTTTGTTTTTTCCCAAAACCCCCGGGGTTTTTTTGGGGGTTTTTTTTTTTTTTTTTTCTCCATATAGATATCCATCAGATTTATGTGGTTTCACTAATGACAAGATTACCATTTTTAAGTGACTCTCGAAAATTCAGACTATTCAACTTTTTAGAGTAAGAAATGATAAGGGAAGTGTGTGAATCAATTGCTGGCGAGTTTTTCGCTAATAAGGACCAAGACTTTATAGTTAGATGATAATCCATTAAATCTATACCAATCTATTGAACAAAATTGGATATTTTCTATAGTTTGATTTATGTACGTTTCCCTAATCACTTAATATAAAATTCAATAACTTACTCACAAAATAGCACTCATAGTTAGTGTAATTTTAAAATTCAATACCAACATTATAAAGCTGGAGCATTTTGTATGTATGATTGAACGCGCTAATCACATAAAGTACTCGTGTAAAATAAAAATTATTGTATTAAACACTTAGGTATAAATTTTTTTCTCGGAGCAAATAAAAATGTGGGAAAGTTACGTGTATTTTAATTTTTCGTGGTTGGGTTTTTGCAGGAAATCTCACCGGATCACATAATTTTACAATCGACCTTTTAACGATTAAATTTTTTTTTTCAGACTAAACATGGATTCGTCTGACCGGCTCAATGAGTGGTCGTCTAACTTAAACACCCTGATGCAGCTCGTTAACAAAACCACACATCTCATTAACAAAGAGGAATGTGTCCATAAACATCTGTTGGCCACGGCTGAATAATTCATTACTTTAAGTCTAGAAATACATATTTCATATTAAGAAGGGTTTTATTTTTCGAAATCTTATTTTTAGATTAAATTATTGAAGCTAAAAAGGAAAAATTACAAAATTTGTTTAGCCATTACCTAAGATAACATTTAATCAATATGTTCATAAACTTCAAATTAATCAATTTGAAGTTTATTTGTCTATAATTAATTCACAGTCACAATTATCTGTTAATTTCAAAAGATTCTAACAGAATATGTCGATACTTTTCGACTGGATTGAGTAAGTAATCGATAGATGGCACTGCTATGGTAAACTGACCAACGTGTCATATAAAGATTAATTTATTAACCTAAATAAAGCATTCTTTTATTATTAAAAACGCTTCGATTATAAACATATCCCCGCACACTTAAAGCTGATAATTATTTTTATTGAACTAAAAAAATGATTGCTAGAGATCACATGTATGGCAAAACAAAGTTTGCCGGATCAGCTAGTTTATTATATCAGTTAAGGCGTTGGGTTATACCATTGTTTTTCAACCTGTGGGCTTCGCGACCCCCTGGGGGGGTCGCGAAGCTTCTGTAGGGGGGTCGCCAGAGGTCGAAAAAAATGGGTACTCAAGTAAAAAATAACAATAAAGACAATTAATATTGTTAATGGTAATACTGTAACATACACCTACATACATGATAAAAAGAACCGAAGGTCAAAGGGGGTCGCGAAATAATTATTTATACCAGGGGGGTCGCATCATAAAAAAGGTTGAAAAACACTGGGTTATACTACACAAATAATATATTCAAGATAAAAGTTGCACTTCAAACGTTCAAACTAAAGGTCAATTAAATCTGATAAGATAGTTATCATACTATTTTTTAATTAATCAGTAGGCACCCATACTTAGTAGATATACCATCTAAAATGATTTATTTAATTTTACTTGTACCGGCGGTTTTAGTGCTATTCCGTTTCACAAATGCGAAAAACAAACCGGCGATTTTTGGAATTTATCAACAGAAGAACAAAAATTATTTGCTCAAGTTTATTTTTATGTATCTTGTGTTAAAGTTTAGGCAGGTAAGTGCATATTGATCATAGTTCATATAAATCAGAAATAGTAATATTTCTCTTACGTATAATTAATATGTCTGTATGCTTAGATCATTTAAATTATGTCCATTTTGTATACGCTAACATGTCGTCGTGGGCTAATCTGCTTCTCTAAGCTAAATCGGATGTTACGCAGGACAACATAATGTAACAATTGCAGCCTAAAACATCCACATATCGAATTATAATTTAATATGCAAATAATCCCTTTTTTAATGTATCGACCATTCTTATCACAATTAACCTCAATGTTTTAGTTAAAAGATTATCTGACTCGGCTACCGACTGAATTAAGGAGTGATGGAGAGCTATATGTTCAAGAACATGACGTGAGGATTGAAAAATGTTATGATTTAGGAGATTATCCAAAGGTTAGTTTAAGCTGAGGTCATTTTACCGAATTTTTTAAATTGTTTGTGGGTCACACGGCTAATCTATTTGAGGTTGAGATATCAATTCACTTAATTATTACGTAAAGTAACGTAAACTCCATAACCTCTACCCTAAAACGTTGGTTGGTTGGTAGAAATTTCAACTGTGGTTGGTTTCAGTCGGTTGATGCCGTCTACTTCAACGGAATGTCAGAGACGGGCGAGGCCTTGATATGTGGTTTGGCCAGACGACCCCAACGTACTTGCGATGCCTTTCTATACCTTAAGGTAATTATTACGTTTGGAACCCCATTTTTATTAATATAGATAGCTGTGATATATATAATATAGATAACACTTATGAATACCAAATATCTTAATGCACATCCCAAGTAAAGTGACAGGAAAGATGTAAAGTACCGACTCTTAGATTGTATTGATAACAATAATACAGCTTGTTGCGATCTGCCTTCTGTCCCTTCTTAAGTTCTTGTAAGCTCACTTACATAAAATTGTTTAAGAGATTCATAGCTAAATATTTGAAAATGATTATCAAACACTAAGCACTTTACAGTGTAAATTCTGTTAATGTTCTGTACTGATGTATCGTTACAATTTTATCAATCAAGCACAATTTGTTTCTACTTAGAAAGACAAATGTGATTTTTCTGTTAATATTTCGAAGTTATTACTGCTTCGCAACCCCTAAATACCTTGGTAGTACTACTTTTGTGTTGTCCAGTCTGACGTCATCGAAGTCGTGACGGCAGCAGTTGATCAGCCGTATGAGCTGTATCTTAGATACACATAGCTAGGGTCAACGACCTTAGACTTAAGTGATGCATGCATAACAAATATTTTTTTATTACCCACAGCTCGATGGTGAAGATGTTTTGCTAACTCCTAGCCTTCCAGATTCATATCTGAAGAAATCAACTGATGATGACGATGGTTACGATGTACAAGGCTTAACAATAACGAACTTTATACCGATGCGGACTTGGAAATTAAAATACAATGGTGAAATGAAGTTAGTTATTTTTTATCATAAAGGCTTTAGTTAATACGTAACTATAGGCTCTAGTTACGATTATGCCCTAATTAAGAATTAATTAGCCATTTGTGACTTGTAGCGGCTTACGAACAAGTCTTTATTTTTTTTTATAGAATCAAAGTATATTTTATCCAATACTTTTACGTTTTTTATTCTGTTATCTGATACGGACGGAAAACGGCTTTTAAATATTAGGGCCGTTTGGCCCTTTAGGTCCTATCCTTATACATATATATGATTTATATATATGGATATATCCTTCATTGATTACAGACGCCGCGCTGATGAGACTAATAAAATAAAAGTGGAAGCGGACTTAACCTGGAGTGCTACCTCGAACCCATTCAACTATGACATACAAATGTCTGCTTGTAGTATGGCTAATGATATGGCGAGGGAATACTGGTCAGCTGACTACTTCAAATTACTTAAGAAGTAGGTACTCATATCGAAATCCGAATATGTCGTATGTATTTTATTTCTATTATTAGAATATTAAACAAACAATGTAACCTCATTGATAACAATCGTCGGAGACATTCATCTTCCGATGAATACTGTCCTCAATACGCAATATTTCCGAAATAGTTAACAAGTCTAAATTTCATTCAGTCTATATCAGTTGCAGTGAATAAGATAGCTCGTTTGCTCTTAGTTCCAAAGATAAATATAAATAGATTCATCATACTAGTCTAAGCACCTTATTATAATCTTATTTAATCAAATTATTTTGTTTTCACCTTACAACATAAGAAAAATGTGCTTATAGCAGAAGTGTTGATCGTACCGGAATCGAACCCGGGACCATTGCTTCAACTGAATCGTCAAGTATATTCTATGATGAATCTGTTTATTTTATGATTATAGATATCATCAAACGCATTACGAACAAGTCGGCTATATGGCTGGTACTGTGATAGTCAATGGCAAAAAACATGAAATTAAAATGCCTTGTATGAGGGATCACAGTTTTGGTATGTATTTTTTTTACGGGAAACAGGAAACAGTAATAATATGTGACCAGAAGATTTTCATTTTAACTAATACTTTACGAATCGGAAAACGAAATATTTATTTATTAATTATAATTATTCACGGGGAATCGACATATATTTTTACAAGAAATCAAGTATTTTTATAACAATTACATATAAAGTATGATTTTAATGAGAAACGTTTATTAATTAATAATTGCGTTGAAATTATAATCAGATTTGTTTTCGTTGTTAATTCAGGGAAACTACGCGAATGGCGAAACTTTCACAGATACGTGTATCACTTCATATTTCTCGATAACGGCGACTTTATCGCGGCCGGGAGTGTTTCGCAACCGAGTATTTTATCACAGTGAGTATTCTTATATTACTTTAACTGTACTTATAGCGTAAATAGTATAAAATTAGATAATTATTTTGTAAAAAAACCCTAATAAACCAATATACAATACTCCGTGAAGAACTTCCATCCTTGTTCGTAACGGCAACACCCAAGGATGCTCCGGTGCCGGGGTGAAACTTGCGTCGAGTGGTTGTGGGTTTTTTCGTGAGGTCTATTAGGGTTTTGTACCCTGGACTTCCGCAAAGTAACACCTGATTCTATTAATTGAATTATTTTGTGACGCTTTTTGTCCTATTTTCTTATGACTCCTATTTCATGCGTTTGACATAAACATTGTAACACATATTTGAGATAAGCACCAATAATGTTCATTGATCAATCTACATTTATCATAATTATAATAATTTCTTGAATTCCTTAAATCTATTTTTAATTAGCTAAGGTAAGATCGCAGAAAACCGCCACCTTGATACTCATTCGTCAACTATGCCGACACGAGCCATACCTTAGAAACTATGATATAATATATAATACAATACCATATTCTAAAGCCAACAATGCATTATGGGAATAAAATTTTCTTTAATTGGAGAAATCAAGTTCTATCTCGTCCTCGATTATGTTTTTAAATGATTGCATAAGATAACGAAGTGGCAATTAAAATATTTTATCTTTTACAGTCTTAATATTGGCTATTACTGGTCTAAAGTAAACCAATCTCTGACACCTATCGACTCTTCCGATTTCCAGTTATACCAACACGCCGAAAATCAAATTATTCCAAAGGATTACGCATTTAGCTTCAAAGCAGGTAGGTAAAGATAACTAAAAGTGTATTTTACTCCAGGCAAGCACTAATTACTTAAATGTCGTCCTGCTATCGAATTCATAACACTTTTCTATCTAAAAGAATATTGTACCTCTCGGAAAGTATCAGCTATGAAGCAGTAGTTCTCTCTGGTATCAATTACAAAACAGGCTAGGTTAAAAACCTAACTAAACTAAGAGATAAACAACAAACATATAAACATTCTATCGAAAATTTTTAAATGTAATTATAGAACAATATTTTCTAATCGAGAACGACTGATACCATTCATCTAAATTCAATATTATTGTAACGTATCTTCGTCAGCTTTCTTTTAAATAATAAAGGGTAAAGTAATGTGACCTTGAATTTGCGTGACGTCGTTATGAATACAAATCTTTATCAGATTTTTTCTTTGTTAAAATATTAAGAAAAACTGATTTCACTTTTAGAGAATTCTTACTTATTTTTTACACATTTTGAAAAGTAAGAATTTTTTTTCAGGTGGAATATCTTACGTCGTAAAGATACAAGACAGAGATGAGGTTGGTTTTTACATTGGAAAAGATAGAGAAGCTAAATTTTACGAGAAATGGTGTGCCGTTGAAGTTAATGGTTTGCACGGCCGTGCATGTGTGGAATGGCATTACAATAATGTCATACCAAAATAAAAATACATATTACATGTTTTTTTAATCCCCAAACCATCTTAACCCCTTCACGATTCTAATTTATATATAGTATTATTTACCCACCAATTCGTGAATACAGGAATACCATTCCGCAGCTCTGGGTCAGGCATAGAACTTGACATATATAGGTTTGTGGCGCCAAATGATTACTAGACAATCGTCTAAATAAAAAATGAAACTCATAGCATCAGAAGTTTATTTCGGCGTAACATTAAATTGAAACAACTTATTCATATTAACGGACTAGTATGCTCACAACATTGCTTATAAAATAGGCTATAATAGGTATTTAAAAATATATTTTTTTATCCTATTTGAAAACATGTCAAAAGTGATTTGATGACATAGCCATAGACGGAGTAATTTATAGACTATTTTTACTGGCTCACAAGTCACAACGTACTACGACAACGCAAATTTCGATTGTTATATTGAAACATACGTACGGTATATTATTTTTCTCTAAAAAGTTCCTATGACAGCCATGACTAAGGCGAAATGTAATGAGTCACAGATTTTTACAACAATTACTAATTTATATAATATCCACATACGTATATTTCTCATAATCTTATTCATAAGTATTCGAGTTTAGGTTATATACACACCATAGCAAATCCATGAATTTATCTTGACCATATAAAAAAAATAAACAGAACAGCCTTTATTCTAAAGACTGAGGTTGTTTTCATGACATACCTGACATTGAGAACAACTACACATGATATATAAAAACTGCTATATTTCAATTGCATTATTATAATATGATTATATAAGCGCCGGCGGATTTTTATATAAAAAAACGCGGAGTTTGCCGTTGCCAGTTCTTTTCAGCCATTTTACGTTATTGTAAATTAAGAAGCATATTATAATTTAAGCTTTTATTTGCACTTGCATTGGATACTGAAATAATTTATAAAATACAGAATATATTTACTCTTACTTATGTCTTAGAGAAGACTTTATTCTTTAAAGACTTTAAAGAAATGAATACACGAAAATACAATTAAGTATTTTCTGTAGTTTTTTTAACTGTCTATAATTTCTTTAGGATCGAAAAGAATTAGTATAAAAGCAAAAAAAATCCTTATGGAAGACCTAATTATTTGAAAAATTGATTTCGCCATAATAGCGACACTCAAATCCGGAAACTCGATCCGGATTAAAAAAAATACTTTCTTCTCCCAATATTTGACTAAAAAAATAGTCTATTTGCTGAAGTAAGATAACGTAAATTGACTTCTAAATGTGCCTTAAGTGCATACCGGAGAACTATTATATAGTTAAGCTAAAATAAGTTTAGACAACCCTTAGATTAAAAAAAACCGATTTCCGTGACCAAGCCTGTCTACTAAATGTCTTTACATGGCAGTTCGCGGGCGTAGTGATCTAAATTTGACTAATATGATAAATGAAATATACGTGATATATATAATATAAATTCATCACCTACACTAAACTGCGCAACATTATAATTTTCCAATACATTGTCAAATCTAAAGTCTATTTTATATATAAAAAAGTGGTAATAATTCACAATAAGAAGGCATGATAAATATTATACAACATTATAGTACGAAATTGAAAATGATTTACGAAAATTGCGATTTCACAGCTAGAGGATACAAACATAAATTTACCAACCTTAGACAAAATTTTGTGTTACTTAGTCTGCTCTGAAAATTACCGTACTATTACATTGACATAACAACAATTGACACATTTTTGGCAAAATCCTTATGAATGTGTGTCTAGCTACAAAATATTAATATTATATGTCTACTCTCTTTTACAAACATGTGACTAAGACATTACTACTTAACGTAAAAGTATAGTTATTTACGAGTGTTAATACCATAACTTATCTGACAAATAAATCATTCTTAGTCAACCAATACTGATTGAAAGAACACATTCATTAAGACACATGAAATCATGTTTGCGCTATTATGAAATTAGGTTTAGTTTTTCCGTAAAGGCTTAAATGTATCAATCTGGCCTCAAAAATTGCAAGCAGCTTACCATTAGATTATTGTTTAACGTACATATACATACACATAACAGATTAAAGTAGAAGAAATATAAAATGAACAATTCTTTGGTGTCGATCGCCTATTCCATTTAAAAGTTGTGGAACCATGGTGTCGATTCTTATGTACCCAAATTTTTTTTGAAGGAATTTTTTTTTTGGGTCCCTTTTTTTTTTTTAAAATATTTTGTTCCCCCGGGAAAACCCAAAAAAAAAAAAAAAAATTTTTTTTTTTTTTTTTTTTTTTTTTTTTTTTTTTCTTTTTTTTTCCCCCCTTTTTTTTTTTTTGGGGGGTTTTTTTTTGGAAAAAAAAAAAAAAACCCCAAAAAAAAAAAAACCACAAAAAAATATATAAAAAAAAAAAAAAAAAAAAAAATTTTTAATAAACCCCCCCCAAAAAATATGGGGGGGGGGGGGGGTTTTTTTAAAAATATTTTTTTTTTTTTTTTTTTTTTTAAAAAAAAAAAAAAAAAAAAAAAAAAAAAAAAAAAAAAAAAAAAAAAAAAAAAAAAAAAAAAAAAAAAAAAAAAAAAAAAAGGGGGGGGGGGGGGCGCCCCCCCCCCCCCCCCCCCCCCCCCCCCCCCCCCCCCCCCCCCCCCCATAAATATATTTTTGGTTGAAGAAGGGTCCTTTTTTTTGTTTTTTTTTTTTTTTTTTTTTTTTTTTTTTATAAAAAAAAAAAAAAAAAAAAAAAAAAAAAAAAAAAAAAATTTTTTTTTTTTTCAGTTTTCAGATGTGAAGGTGTATTGTGTGAGTGTGTGTTTGTGTTCGTGTGTGTGTGTGTGTGTGTGTGTGTGTGTGCGTGTCTGTCTATGTGTGTGAATGACAGTTAAAATTTGTATGTGAGAGTAGAGAGAACCACTAGTGTCCAGAGTTCTCATAACATCATTAGCTTTGAAGTTTTTTCAGACCAATGTAGGTTTGAGAGTGTATATTCTAGCTTTATGTACCATTTTATCGTTAAAATATTATGGTATTACTCTTTATGTTATAGAGTAGAAGGGCTATGGTATTGTCTACGAATGTAGTTTAGATAAGGTACTACAGCGGAAATGATTTTTCTTTCTACTGGGTCTATTTAAGGTTTATGTTTTTAATCTCTTTTTAAAGTTTTCTCATGCATATTTTTGTCTCTGTAAAGAAAATCGTGATTCTACGATTATTAAGTGCATGCAGTTGATTAAGGCACGTTGAGCACGTTCAACGTTCAAAAATTAGATTTTTGCGGCTCCCCATATGAAATAGTGGATTGGACGAGGGTAAATATAGTTCCTTAAATTTGGATTTGAGAGTGAGATTAGATGGAAATTGTCTAAAGTTTAAAAATCCATATTAGTTTTCTGATTCGAAGACATATTCAGGGATGCCATGAGGCCGCTGATCAAGGATTACACCAAGGTACTTTGTGTGTTTGACTTTTTGCAAACAGGGCAAGAAAAAATTTCACCATCCAATTTAGAGTTACAATTGTGTATCTGTAATTTAAATTCAGGTTGTGGTTGACTGTTGTCCCGTATGCAAAAGCAAAGATAGTTGGTCTTATCTGGTTAATCTGAGAGTGACATATTGTATTTTAGCCAGCATAATTCTTCTGAGACCCAATTCAGCATCTATTTTGAGGGTTTCCCAGTAGTTCCAGTGATACAACACATAGCCGTGGTTATTATAGTTCTTAGCGTTCTTGACCGCCAAATTCCAAAAATCGTTTATGTAAAGTGGGAATAAAGGGGGGCCCCGAACCCCCCCCCCCGGGCCCCCCCAAACCCCCCCCCCGTTTCCCCCGGAAAAAACCCCCCTTAAACTTTTATTGTCGATTTGCCAAGTAGTCCGAAAGAAGCAGTAATGGAGTGCCTCTTTGCCATTTACTTCCAGTTGCGTACAAGAGTGGGAAGAGAAACGGTTTCGAATTTAATAAATATAATTTTTCTTTATTTCATACCAAAGATAAGTAATTTATTTTCCTTAAATATTTGTTTCGAAAGTAATTATATTTTTCAAAAAGTTTATAATCTTTTGTTATAAGTTTTCAATTATTTTGGAAAATTTAATAGGTTTTTAATAGGTTTGAGAATTTAATCCATTCAATTTAAGACTCGTCAATTAATTAGACCTATATTAGAATACGTCAGAATCGACACAAGGGCTTTTAAAATTGTAAGCGCTGTGTCTACATTTAAATATTCACACAAAATATTGAATCAAAATGAACGCTATAAATCATTTTTTAGTCTGTGACATTTGACATTGACAATAATATTTCTGGCTATTACGCACATATCTACACAACTACGTTATTAAATTGTCTTTTATTCATAAGACCGTTTTACAAATTTCTTTGTGTATTCAGTCGAAACGACAATTTTTATCCTACATCACATATACCCCTAATTTATAGAATATAAGGTCCCATACAGATCTAACATCTAATTGGAATGAATAAGACTAGATATACATTTGGTATAAATTTGGATATATTTTACGCAGTGCGTTCTCAATTAATTATACATGTTAATAATTAATCGTAAGATATAAAATGATTGACGAGGGCTATCGCATTAGAGACAAAGTGTAACAAGTTTTACGTAATTGAACCTGGTACCGTGAATAGCGGAGTAAATTGACGAATTTTATAACAAAACTAACTGATCCGGCAAACGTTGTTTTGCCATACACGTGATTTCAATTTTCAATTAATAAATAAAAAATAAGGGTTGATCGTAGAAGGGTGAAAATTTAGGATTGTATGTATTTTTGTATGTTGTATCATGAAAATTTTTTGTCTAAAAAAATAAAATAAAAAATTTAGGGGTGGACTACCTTTAACATTTAGAGGGTTGAAAAATTGATATTGGCCGATTCTCAGACCTACTCAATACGCTCACAAAGTTTCATGAGAATCGGTCAAGCCGTTTTGGAGGAGTTCAAGTTCCAACCCCGTGACACGAGAATTTTATATATTAGAGATATACTCAGGAGAAAAAAAGATAAGAATCTTCATCTGAAAAGCCGGAAACGCAATTGCGAGCCCTCCGTTGTGAGTTAAGATGGGGGAGCATCCTATCCGTTATATATATTTTATTAAAAAAACCAAGATTACAGATTATAAAAAGGTCTCCGAGACACAAAATTATTTAAGCAAATACTTCAATTCAAACCTAAGAAAAATGAATAAAATATTTTTCTAATTATATTTGGTATAAGGAGTTTGGCTTCAATCGTTAAAAATCTTTTGAGACTACATCATTATGAAGAAAATCATAATGAATGGCAATTAGTAATTCCGATTTTTTTTTATTATTATTAAGGTAAATTTTGATTAACATATAACATTTAGACTTACCAAACGATATCATATTTAAAATCTTACGTAAAGAGTTCCCATAATACACAACTTTAAAAAAATACGAACGAGTGTGTGTGTGTGTGTGAACTGTACGCTAAAGAAGCGCAATTGTGCGTTACACAATAAAAACAATAACTCTACGTGCAATAACAACAATAAAGTATAACTTACTTTAAGCAAGCAAAAAATCACAACCTAGCTAACTAATGCCCAAGGGGGAAAAGTACGTGCGATACACTCAAAGTGCAACAAAGCACTAATAAAACAAAATATACTAATACTGATATATGTTAATATAACTATCTTTTTCTCATCGCAAAGCAATGAGCGGGACAGAGAATGGGCATTTTTAAACACTTCAACTCGCTTATTTTTAAACTGTGAAGAAATTCAGATTTTTCCTTTTAAATAAAAAATGATTATATACCAAAACAACAAAGCAAAACTTGTACTTATATTTATATCAAACTTTCTGTATGTTCCAAAAAATGACCATTCCGTTAACGCGTTTAATTATCATAAAATTTAATAATTAACATTATACTAGTGACTTCTGTACTTATGACACACAAAACTGAATCTTGACTAGACATTGTAAAGCAAAGGAATGAACATTTCATGTTTAACCAAATGATATCCTGTGTATATTCTCTTCTTTTTATAAAAATATATTGGTAATGCTGTATGTGAACAAGACGTCGTCTTAAAATTTGTACCTTAAGGTACATTACAAGCACAACATATAATAAATTATGATTCTTAAGCAATTAGGGTTGACTTGATAATTTCTTGACATACGTCACACCTCATACAGCATACATAAATTATACTGTCAAATACTGCCATTTCAATTATTCCCTATAAGTACAATAAACCATCGAATGAAATTCTCATTGCACTGAACATACTGCTGATGTACCTGGGGCGTGGTCCAGAAGCGCGCGTCGACGTTTGATCCCTTCAAGATATACTTCGCGATTGAAAAGACCAGCTGCTAGGGGGACACTGAAATTGATTAAATAATAATATAAAAACAACCAAATGAGAAAACTTAATTATAGAAATTTGGTCCTTCGAGCCGGAAACATTTTGGATAACAAAAATATTAAAACGTGTTTATCTAACGCGATCTGTTTCAAGGAGGCATGTAAATACTTTTATCAAATCAGTGTTTATGTGTGTAGTGAAATATTATTTAACATTCATAGATTTTTCGAATTATTTTTATAATAAAAATTCAAAGCCTAATGTCACTTTTAACATTAAGGAATAATCATCTTAGTTTTTGATAAAAGGATCAGCTGTTATTTTACTTTTTTCTTAAACCAATTATGAAATCACAACAGTTTTTGGGGTCTTTAGTCGGGACCCACTCTCCTTACATGTCGTTAAAGGCTCTTAATTGAAAAACCTGCTTGATTTATTTGATAAATTAATTCTAGTTTTTTTTTATTATTATTCATTTGTTTATGTATTAGTTGTTTTCTATACTCACACATCAGTACCCGGCCTGAGTGCAGCTGAGAATAGACCCCAAACGGGTTTGTGGTCGCTGGTACATATTGATTGAACAGAATTGTAAGCTATACATTTCAAACTGGATGTCACTGGCATTGTACTGAGGCGTCGAAGACCTGTAACATACATACCAGATACATACATACCATTAGAAAGATAGAGAATGAGTAATACTAAAAATGCTCAAAGATCTCTCGGGCCAGCTTTTGATGGTAGCTGAACCTGCATCATTGGGTTTTTAAAAAATCAATAGTCCTGGATAAGAATCGAACCCGTTTTTTTTAAATAGTGTGTGCGTGTATTACGGAACAATTTTTACACGGAAAGAGCGCATTTATAACAATAAAAATAAAAAAATGTTTCGTAGGTCTACTGAAAATAATATGTTATGTCTTTACGTAAAGCATTAAAAAATTACATTAGTCTTATCCTAAAGAGCAAACATTACTTCCAGAAGATACATAAATTAGAAAATTAACAAGTACAGATATTTTGACACAATATTTTAAAACGAAACAATTTTCAAGAGTTAAAAAATTACAAAAGATTATTTTTATTTTATTATCCTTTGAATTAAAATTATTATGTGTTTTTAAACACACACAGGTTTTTTTTTTTTTTTTTAAATTAAATATTATGTATTGCTTATAATAATTTAGAATGAATTGATGAATTTCATTAAAGATTTCACCAGGTTGCGTACATGGACGCATGTCTAAAATAAAACCTCTCTGAAATGATCTTCGAATAAATCCGACGTTTTGACATATAAAAAAGTAATATTTATTAATTTAATTAATATAATCAGGGGTTACCTTGTGGAAGTCAAAACCCTATAAGATACAATATGTCAATAACAACCGACACCCGACACCGGAGCCAACTTCCTGAGGATGCTCCGATGTCAGCGAACGGTACTTCGAGTGGTTGTGGATTTTGTAATATTTAATTTTAAGAAAGCAACGCAAATTATATTAGTTAAAATTCTGGTTTATATTCAGTATTAAATTTTATAATCTCACCTGCAAAATTCGCCGACGAATTTCCAGTCATAGACTTCGCTTTGAATAATATTCGGTCTGTGTATGCGGGCACCCGTTGCTTACTTGACGTGTCAAACTTTTGACTGCCTGGGTCATACTGTAAATATAATAAAAACATTCTAGGTTATCTATACTAATATATAAAATTGGAGTGTCTGTTTTTAATATTGAAATAACCGTTTTTTACTACATGCATATGAATATTTATACGATACATACACCAAAAAGACGTTTTTTAACATTTTTGTCTGTCTGCCTGTCTGTTTGTTCCGGCTAATCTCTGGAATGGCTGGACCGATTTTGACGGGACTTTTTTTGATTGGTAGCTCATGTAATAAGGAATCACTTAGACTACTTTTATTAGGGTTCCGCAGTCTACGTAAAGGGACACTTCGTCATGTCCGTTCATTCGCCCGTTCTCACTCTAGCGTCGAAACGGTTAATGTTTGGAAGATGGATTTTTGCACGGATATATGTGTATTTACTACGCCAATAAAAAGCTAAAATAAAATTACGTAATAAAAAAGCCTATAATACAAAATAAAATAGTGCATCAAAGCTACGCTAAGGCGGTACGAAGTTTGCCGGGTCAGCTAGTTGTTAAATATAAAAATATTATATATAAAAATTACTTATTACAGGGATATAAATAAAATAAATTAATAAGCATTCAAGTTTCAGCATAAAGTGAATATCTTAAGTTATAATAGCTAGCAAACATTCCAATAGAGCAGTGTTTTTCAACCTTTTTCATGATGCGACCCCCCTGGTATAAATAATTATTTCGCGACCCCCTTTGACCTTCGGTTTTTTACCATGTATATAGGTGTATGTTACAGTATTACCATTAACAATATTAATTGTCTTTAATTTTGTTTTTTTTTATAATGTACCCATTTTTTTCGACCTCTGGCGACCTCCCAGGGGGTCGCGACCCACAGGTTGAAAAACAATGCAATAGAGGGAGCTTTCAAAATATAAACTTAGCTTAAGTTTATTTAAGTTCATTAATTTAAATAAATGTTGTCATTAATTTAATTAAATTCAAATGCAAGTCTTCTAATTAGATCTCGGAATGTTTAATCATTCATCTGATCCATTGCTGGACATAAGCCTCCTCCATCTTCCAACATAGGGCAACCATCGTGCGAGTCGCAAAAAACCAGATCCAGCAAACTATATCATCACTTCACGTCTTCATTCAAGTTAAAAAACTACTAAGCCATTGTATTTTTTGAAATAAATAAAATACCTTATACGTCGGTGGAAACCTAATCGGTGCCTCTCTAAAGTCCCTGAAGGCAGCGCCATCTTCCAAAACGACCGTCAGTTGATCGGCATGCAAGAGCCCGTGAGGTAAGTGGGGCGGGAGGGGAAACTAAAATGAATAATTAGTAGCTTAATCTATCACATAATTGTATTATACATTTTACAAGGAACAATTTTAGATATCATTATTAAACTGATAGCATAACAATTAATGAAGCTTGTATGACATCAGTTTCTATATGTTGCATGCTTCTAATTTGTGCTGCATTGTTTGCATGATGTTTTCATAAGTTTTTTTTACATTAACCTTTTCTAAATCGTAATAGACAAAGAGTTTAGAAACAAATGCAAATGTAGATGCTTGTTTCCTCTCTATGGAAATCCAATTGTCATTTGTTTAATTTTGTTAATAATAATACTTCTATTAACAATAAGGAATTACACCTTACAAAATCTAGGCTAATCACTTGTGTTTGAGAAGCCAGTTCTTCCCAGAATACACTATATTTATTGTAAAAAACAGACAAAAAGTATCCTGCTCAATTATGAATCTCAACATTATTAAGATTCTTCTAATTAAATGTAGCAAAAATATCCTACCTGTGTTTGTTCTATCCATCTTAAAACTGCAGCTCTTGGCTCTCCCAATCTAAAGTTCAAGTCACCACACCAAAATACATAATCAAAGTTATTTGTAACATCTGAAAATGATATTTTTCTTTTTGTAACTTCACATGTTTGTTGTCTAATACTCTAAAAATTATATACTTATTAGTTGTAATAGAACCCATGATAAACTATATAAATAGATTACAACCGGGATTTTCTTAATGAAACACATGGTACAGCTACCAGAGCAATAAATAAATGTTAAAACAGAAAGCATTACCTTTACTTCTATGACGACAAGGTAAATTTTTTGGTAAATCAATTGAACGTATAATCCTCTTTATGTCTGATAGTCTTTCTTTCACTTTTTCTTGATGTGCTGTTAAATGGGCGGTTACAAATAGAAAAGTGGAGCCAAAAAGCGCAAATGATATTGCCACAGCCCCCTTTGTACGGAATGCTGTTCCTGGACGGACAGATAGACTAGCATCTTCAGGTAATGAGCAGAACCATATAAGGTCTCTTCTTATAAAGACTGTCAAGTGTAGTGTACCTGAGCCAAAAATTAAAATTATCAATATTATTTTTTATTTCTAACTAGAAATAGAATCCTCATGGTATCTTTTAAGAAAGTAAAGGTTTCAAACTAGCAATAATTACCTAAGTAATATGAGTGTAGCAACAAATGTGATGGACCTAAAACTTCCTGTATTGTTATTTCCCATTCAGTCCTTTCTGAATATGATTCTTGTGTTCCAATTGCAAATATATCTGGAACATGCTTTACTTCATCAGGAAATATAAAATCTGCGAGTTCCCTGAAAACATAAATATACTCAATAAATGTATTTTATAATTATTATTTGAAATTCAAAAGTGTAATTATTAACCTACATTTATAAAGGGCAATTTTTTTTGTATGACATGGACAATCTGGTTTATGCCAATTAGACAAAGAGAGACTGATACAATATAATAAATGAAATAAACTCCAGTTATTTCAATATAGGTTTCTTACAAATTTTTACTAAAAAAATTTTTACAATGAAACATTTTTTGGCTTTATTTTAGTCTTATTACTTACCTCGGTGGAGATTGTCCATTCATATTCCATGTTCCAACAAAAATCTTTACCTCCCTGTCAGGGAACACATGCTCTAACTCTGCTGTGCCTAGAAGTGAATTGGATGCTAATCTTCCATATAAATAGTTCCTGAAAATTTTTATTACAATGACATGAATGTTTAAGTGATTCCAAGGTGTAGCAGTGACATTGTTGTACAAAAGTTTTACATACTTTGAGTAATGCATTTTTGTGACTAGGCAATTTCTAAAATTACTCGATATAAGAGCTATGTCATAGATTATCCACCAAGGTTGAATTATAGTATTGTGTACTTAAGGCTTATACAGATTCTATTTTTTAACAAAGTTTTAAAATATGTCCACACCTTTGTTTTGCTTCCTGTGTTGGAATGAGACGTAGCACTTGTGCAGCAAGCAATGAATGACGGGCCAAGCTATCTGTGCTTCCAGTGTGTGATGACCTTGTGATTGTTGATTTGGCTCTAAACAAATTATGATACATTTTAAAAAGAATTTAAAATCAGTGAAATGATAAAAAGAGTACATACCTTCTTTTACGGTCTAAAGAACTGCTTCTATCACTTTCAGGCGATGAAGAGTGGTACAAAGGTTTTGTCTCACTTGATATTAGATGATCAGCTGACAATCTTTTAACAAATAACTTACTTTTAGGCTTAATACCTTCAAATGAACCTGAATGTTCAAAACTTTTTTTTGAATCATCAGATTTGGGAAAACACACAGTTGCTTTTGGTATCTCTTCACTTTTAGTACAAGAAAGTGTATGGTCACTTAAACTATTACTAGAATTATTAACAGGACTTTCTGGTCGTGATTGCGATTCATCTTTTAGGGAATGAGCTTCAACAAGGCTTTTTGGCCGAGATCGTCTGAATAGTTTTCTACAACATTTCGAGTTTTTTTCATCATCGATTTGGAGATGATCAGCTTCAGCAGATGATTGTTCACAGCCAGCTGTTTTACAACTTTTCGAATTTTCTACGTTACTTTCAATATTGCTCGCACTTTGTGCAAGGAATGGATCTGCTGGAGAAATTGGCCGTGATGAAGACTGATTGAATTCATCATTAGAATCAGCATCAACATAACAACCAACTTTTGGTGATTTTTTTACAAATAATCGCTTACGTAGAGACAATTTCTGTTTTGTTCTTGATGGTGAAGTTGTCATGTTTGGTTTAGAACCACTTAAATGATAAATTTAAGTTAAAAATTACATTTTTACTATTTATTTTATACGAAGAATATAACCTAAAATTTATTGGACTTCTGTTTTGAAAAAAATGTCAATATTTCAATTAACTCAATGTCAATGTCAAACACAGTTGTACAATAATTTTAATAAAAAAATATATCTCTAAAATTTAAACATTGGCTATTTATTTTGGCATTACATATATTATGACAAATAAAATTTTTCAAGACTAATTCACAATTCACAAATAAAATACAAACATTGTAACTATGGCAACAATTTCCAATTGTGATACCGAGTGGCGGGAAAGAAAATGGTCGCTACTTATCATTTAATTAACCTCCGTAAACTATTATTTCCTCTCTTTTCTAATGATGAATAAGTAAAATTCCAAGCATAGTAGATAATGTCACTAAGTAGTTTGATTTTAAAATAAAAGAACCTCCCGTTCCAGGGACTAATAAATTTGTAGCATTTGATTCCGGTCTTGGTGACAAATTACTTCCGGTCACTGATTGTATTCCGTCACCTGAAAAATATAACTTAGTACTTTTTTCTAAATTTGAACAAATATAATCAAAGTTACTTGAATCATAAAAAATTACTTTAAATTCACCAACACTACGCAGGCTGGTGCAGGTTTATATCACGAAATTTTTTTTACCTATATTACATCGGTTGATGGTGCAAGCTCTGTAAAAGGTTCTGAAAGTTGGATCTTCGACCTCGTGGTTTAAAAAATCAGGTGCACTAAGACAGCTGCGGGTGAAACTAGCGATTACTCCAGGTGGGTCCTATAAAATATTAATGATGACAAACACCTCGGCCTATATAAAATAAACTATATAAAATAAAATAACAACTAACCTCAAATATACAATCTATTTTCTCTTGTTTCGTTTTATGTAAAGTAATAAAAAGTACAATACGCTACTCATTAGGTATCTAATTACAGAAACTTCAACACCAATTGAATGTAGCCATCACAGGAAATCAATAAACTGATTGTTTTCTTTATTTCTTGCGATAATAATTTTATTACGAGCAACTTTTTAAACTACTTTAAAATATTTAAGCAAAGATTTATGCAATGAAATTAATCACCCGAAATTCCTGTCTCATTATTGTACAATATTGGTGAATGCAATTCACTACTGGTGTGCTGTTGGTGATTGTCAAGCAGGATCTATCTGTGTCAACTGAAGAAAAACTGCAGGCATAGCATACTAACTGGCCTAAAATTCAAAAAATATTTTTAACCTTTAAAACCATAAATAAATTACAACAATAACAAACAACATGTCAGGATCTGAGTCGTAAGGCAGTTGTTCGTTTATGCGAATTGACTAAATAGTTATCTTTTGTTTGGTTGTCGTTAATTTAATGCTTTTTCATGTATTTACAGAAACATATAAAAATAATTTATAATAATAATATTCAAATATAGTATAATAGTTATCTGATATATGTAAAAAAGGAATCACTTCAGCTTAAGTTAATATTTATGTCTAATATGTATTATATAGTTATATAAAGTATGCATATAATACATACGAGTAGTTGCTTCTCTCAGATTTCATCATAAGATGTGTCACTTAATAAAAGAAATAATGTCTTATGACTAAAGCTAATACTATTAACAATATTCTTATTTTTCCCCATTTTTTTTTACGAAATTTGCTCTTAATATTATGTACTTACCAGCAGTATATTTCATAAGTATCGATGCAATCACAAACAAAACTTTCAAATACATATTGCTTTGTTCACAGCACATAAAAATAATAACTGCGCTAATTATTATCACTCCATTCGTTGGATCGATATTATCTTATCTTGAATTAATGGATACCGCTTTTATCATACAGAAATCACGGTGATTATATATCCATAGCTTATAAAGTAAAATCCAAAATAAGTGTATATCTTCTTACGGTTATGATTCTGATTGCAGACGGTAATTTGAAAGCGTTAATATAAAAAGTTTTTTCTTTTAAATTTTACTGAACTTTTTAAAGAAGGGAGATTTAAAAGTTAAGAATCTATAACGGGTTTCATTGATGTTGCCGTTTAATAAGAGCATTATATCGCATGTCTGTAATTAGTCTAGAACTCATATTCAGAAATGGCAATTATAAGAAACTGGCTTTGGATCCCTAAGCGTATTTATGTTTATACGTTTGCTTCCACTTAAATGTACGTTCTTTCATTTAACACTCTTTTTCAGGAAGAATGATACGCTTTCACAAGAGATTTGATTTGATGATATTAATGAATTTTTCTTCATGTTATTACGATGTTATTTCATTACGATGCTATTACGATACGCCTAACGAAAACTTCATAGCAAAGCCTCATACATAGTTTTGCTGTCTCGGGCGTCGTGAGATATCGATTTGTCATCTTAAACAATGTGTTGAAAACAAACATCCATAGAGTTAAATGTTTATTACTTAAATAAATAACTACTTAGTATAGTATTCAAACTTAAATATGAAGTTGACTTGTGCAAAATACATATTAAGGGTTCTCATTTAAAAAAGCCTCACTTCTTTGTTTGTGATTATTTTGAAGAAATATAAATTTGATAAAAAAAATTAAGCAATGCAAATAAGTAATTAATATGTTTTATTAGTGATACATAAATCTATTTAGATAGCATTTCTACTTCTCGTCAGCAAAGTGCCTTGTAATTTTAATAATTCGCCACATATGTTTATGATAAACCAATTCTAGGAGAAGGCAGAGGACAGCTAACATCATCCCATACAATAGTAAAAGTAGTGCTGGGTAAAAATCAATCATGTTTACGGAATCGAAGCTGCTACCGCGGAACGCGCAGGCAGGTTTCTTCGTATATACCAAACGATTAACGCGATCATTCAGGCCATGTTCTTGATTTCTGATAAGACTGAAAAATATAAATCGTACGGCTTTTAATGGAAAAAATGTTAACTTAGCGTCGCAGTACCACCGCAACGAACGCAAGTAGCCGATAAACGAACAAGACCCCACAGTCAACTTACCCAATTTTAAAAATTTCTTTGAAGGGTGAATTCTTTCGGCATGTCTGCCAAGCTTTTGACTCTTGTATGTACTGAATTTCCTGAAGGCCACACTTTTCGTGTTCGAGAAAATATCTTTCAACCAACTTGTAACCAGTCCCCAAGTTCATATTGAATGCAAACGGCTTCTATTAGTAAGAAAATAACATTTTAAAGTAAAACTACAGCCTATTCTTTAATTACGACTAAAAAACGATGAATTCATATTTTTGCTTTAGTAAAGATGACTTCGGTTTAGGTCTAACATAACTTTCTGCTATATGCAACCGCTTATTAAGATTCTTAAGGATCATACTATTTCGACATGGAAGAATTCGTTTGCTCCTTAGCTTAAAGGCGGAACTCACTTTCATTCATTCCATATTTCTAATGATAATTGATATTAAATACAAAGAATAGGAAATATATCCTTAGGGTCCAATTGTGCATATTCTTTTAAAAATCATAATATTACATAAAGTACTTTGGAAACTGTTACATACGTACATACATTATTTTTAATCGACTGGAGGCCAAACTAGACAAACTGGTAATAGCTATTAAGATATTGTAAGCGTTTAAAAGATCATTATCATTATTTCATCTAATCAAAAATCTTGTAAGTAGGAAAAAGGAAAATATGCTTAATTTTCCTGTTTACAAATGTTTACGGAAGTGTGGCTATCCCCATTCATATATCTATCTATTACCGTTTGTAACTTTTTAACTCCTTCCTCCAAACTCATAAAGTTGGCGTCTTTCGATCCTTGAGGCGCTATTTTAGTTTGATATATCGCTTTCCTTATAGGGTCACTGGCAGTCTGCATTCAAATATTTGGAGATTTTATTATAGCTTCAATATATTAGGCATAAACAAAAGATATATTGATTAAAAAAAAAGTTAAAAGTAGACCCGTTGTGCAAGGATCAAAGCGCATTTGTCATGCAAATAATTTTACAAGTAACATTATATAATTATTATAAAGATATGCAGACTTCTGACTCCCGAACAAAGAAACCTGGGTCAATCAATTAACAATTTTGTAATGAAAATGTGTGGCTGTGGTCTGCGTGTTTTAATGTGTTAATATTTCTTGTTTATCACTTGTGTTAGCACCCATAATACGACCATTAATTACATGATCATCACCAGATATAATCGATATAATGATAAAAAAATTACTATAATTTATTATATTTACCGAGAAATGGTAACGATTGTACGTAGTATCCTCGACTCCCAGGTCAAGTCGGGAGTTGAGAAGGTCAGATAGAGTCCTTATCTTGTTAGAGTTTGACTGCAGCAAAGCTACGATATTTGCCGAATAGGAGGTATACAGGAACACGAACGCGAAAAATAATAGAAACATGACAACACGACCGAGGGTACCTATAATAATATCACTTATGAAGTTGCGAGTAAATAATTTTTTAATGCTTTGTATAGATATAACAAAAACTCTCTGAAAATTTAGACTAATTAAATCATTATCTCAGTCAATATGAATATCAATATATATTATACATAGTTTTGAAGGGATTTAATGTTTGTCAAAAGTTAAATTCCAGAATAGTTATAATGCATACTTCATATAAATCAAACTTAACATTTCCTGAAATTTAAAGTAAACTAAGGAAAAATATAGATGTTGTAATACCTATACTATTAATGGCTATAAAAATGACCAAAGGGAAAAAGAGTAATTATCAGATTAATGAGATAAGCCTGGCTAACCTTTGAGTTCGGTGGAGCTTCCTTGTTGTGAAATAGCACTTATAACCATAATAAAAATATCGCTTATATTCGGTCGCAACACAGTTTGATCGACCTAAAAACGTTAAAAATATTAACATATGTAATCGTTAAAAACAATTATAAGAATCACAATTATGTCGTTTATATAAAAGCATATTTGATGTTAACACTATAAAAGTGTTATTTCATAACTCTCCAGGATACTATCTATAAGTATCGCAATAGCTGATACTCGACAAATTTAGAGAAAAGTTCATTGTAAAAGTTTCATACGTACATTGTTCCGGGTGTGTAACTTTTCCCTTTCCCAGTACGCACTGACTAGTAAAATAGTTGTTAATAGCAGTACGAGTCCAACAATACACAGCCAAACTATTGGCTTGAATGGTAAAATGAAAAGGTTGTTTTGGTAAGATAAGGGTGGCTGACGAAATACAAACTTGGTGGTCGGCGGTGAAGGGTAAACCAAATATTCTAATACATCCAATCGTGATTTCGTTATAAATATCATTGTACCTGTGTTAATAGTAGTAAAATATGTTATTTATTTGTGTTTATACATCTACACGCACGTCATTCTAGAATATGACCTCAAATTAGTCTAGTCCAACAGTATATACTTTTGATGGTTATGTCATTGACACTACACTACTCTGTGGTTGATTTCTCGGGGTAAGTAGGAAATATGTAAAGTTATTTACGTAATATTGTCTTTTATTGACATAACTATTATTCATCTTAAAGAAAAACACTTTATTAACGGATTAAGTTATGTATTTTTACAAAATTTAAGTATATTACATTATTTTAAATTTTCCCGACGTTTCGCGTACTTTACAGCTTGCATGGTCACGGTAGACTACTACACGATAAATACATAACTTAATCCGTTAATAAAGTGTTTTTCTTTAAGTTCTTTACGTATTGTTAGGGCTAATTACGATTATAATAATTTTATTGTATAGTAAAGCAATTTATTTCAATACCTTGCCACTATAAAAATCATAAATGAGTAATTAATGTATATCAAGTTAATGGATACAGTACCAGCTAGTTCCGCTTCTCCACGAACTAAGTCCCCGACCATTCCGTTGAACGTCCCATTGATATTATATCCCCAGGTGTCAGTATACAGAGTGACCATTGTAGCGTTTAAGAAGTCATACAGCGGTTTAATTTGACGGTAGCCAGATTTTGCTACTGTGTCCACAAAGATATTACTGAAATGCATTTGAGGGTGGACATTGTGCGATACATCACCCAAAGATTAACCTTTGTAGTTAACGCATTCCAATAATGATTTAACATATAATTAATTTTAGCCGTTTATAGAGCTATAATCTGTAAATATTAAAACGATTTAATTTTTTCACGATCACGACACGATTTAAAACCTGCATCATAATTTATTAAATTAATCGTTGCTCCAAACTAAAAAACTTAGTACATCAGTGATTATTGATATAATTTACTGTATGTACTAAATATGCTAACAGGATATAAGTAATTCAGGTCGCGAGCCGGAAAGTAAATATTTTCATCTAAAGGTGGTAATATGAAAAATACATTTAACTGAAATCTTCTTATTTACTGTTCTGGAATTATTTAACTAAATAGTGCCTAAGAAGGAATATTTTTACTAAGAATATAGATGTTAGATTTTTTCTGCAAATAGATTTTGTATTTATTTCATTAGTAATGTCAGCAGCAGTCAATTTTTTTGGAGAACATCGAAAACATATTAGTATGAGATGAATCTGATATGATAGATGACAGATCTGTCTTGAAAAGCAATATCGAACACTCCACGCTTGCGCGAGCAATAAGCAATCGAAGGCTTCGTACGGTGCGTGCACACAATGTCTACGGGGAGAGAACAACCGCATTTTTATTCCGCGCCTTTAACTTTTGCCCCCTAATTTTAGTCTAACACCGGCGAGAATTGTAAGAGAGCCCTTAAAAGGCATTTTTGAAAATCTTCGATATGATTTCTTTGCTCTTTATATCAACTATTCTTTATTTTTTCATAATTAATTTAATCTCTCACTGTGTTTGTATTTAAGTGCATCTTATCCATGTTCTCAATATTAATGTTTATATATTGTATCGCGGTATAGCTCTGCAGGTGAAAGGTTTTTTTGGTGCCTTTAGAATATATTTTTGTTGTGATAATAAAAAAAAATATGATGAAAATCAAGGATTTGTTAATGAAGTACCGGCTACTTACAAAACTTTACATACAAACTTTCGAACTTACAAAAGTTTAGATAAAAAAGAGCTAATATATATGTATTTTCCAAATTTAATAAATAACTAAACACGTAAAACACAAATACTTGTATGAAGTACGAGTTACGAACAGTTACCATTAACATTAAAACAATGAGTAGTTATGTAAATAGCTAATAAACAGGTGTTATGACATAATGAGTTTGACCTTCGACTGTTAACTAACATTCATTTGATTTTCGGAATGCACTGGCCTATTTTTATATATTTAAAAAAACACGGGTTAAAAATAAGAAAAATATCCAAAAGGTCGAAAAGAAATCACTTTCCTGTCCCCAGATTTAGTCTTCTTGAACTAAATTCATTTTAATATATGACTAATAGAGGAGTCACTAGTGTTATTAAGAAGATCGCTGGAGCTCACGACCGAAGACTTCACCATCATGTGAATGTTGAGGCTATCCAGCTACTAGACACCACCGGTCTAGTGAGAAGATTAAAAAGGAAAAACCCCCGTTCGTGTTAGTAGTTCGAGTTAGTGTTTTAGTGCTATGTCATTAGTGATGTGCTATGATTATATTTAAACATTTTAAGTACACATTAAAAAAGTGTCAGAGCTTTATTAGAGACTGTAAGAAGTGTTAGTGGACACTATTCTTATATTATATATACTTTAGCAATTTAAGTTAGATGTAAATTACTCATTAGTTTTTTAGCTAGATGTAATTTTTAAATGATTTGTCTCTGTGAAGGCAATTCATCCTTATTTTAAAAAAATAGTACATAATGTAATCATAAAACGTTATGAACGACAAATTACCTTAAAGTCATAATCTCGTTCCTTGTTCTATTATCGCTTACAACAATTGATGCCGCTATGGGCAGACCCATGACATTTTTACGTCTTATGGAAGCCGGTTTTTCCATTTCACCAGTTTTATTTAAACCGTTCAACGTCGTCCAAGTACCAAACGATTCTTTTAATAACGAGCCTTGACTGTGTGTTTTATAAACTAGAAAGATAATATATTTTGAAATAAAGGAGCATGTATACAGCACAACACTTGTCTGTATTGTATTATATACATAAACAGATATGAGTGAAATCTCCAATAGTTTTACTTACGACTGTACAAGCGATATACATTTTCTTTCATTACAGCGATCGTAACATCAGAATCGATTAATATGTTGTAATTTTCTAAGTTTTCCATTTGACCAATAATAAACCAGCGCGAAGGATTGCGGAATTTATTAGTATCATTTGCCTAGAAACAAATATATGCACCCCAGATTCATCATAATCCATACTATATAATATAAGTAATTTGTATTTTTAGTAATGATGAAGGTATCTTAACAATCAGTTTAGAATTGCTTCTATTATATTCAAAAAATATTACGAGTTTTGGTTTCTGCACAGATTATAATTCAAAACTAGCAACTTTTGAATGTAGCAGCCACATCAGGGAAACGGGTCATTAAATAATAGCTAGAACTTTTATGACACATTTAATGCTATTCCTGTAAAATTTAGTAGCTTTTCTCAGATTCTTCTTGATAAAAAATACAGGGGACTATACAACACACAAATATATATATTCGAATCTGTGGTTCCTGTATTAGAAAATTTACGCAAAACACCGAACACGGCTTCATAGTATAGAATATAGCTAAATAAAGAATATGATTGCCATACCTTTTTTAACAAAGCTTCAGCCCCTGAGCAGTTCAATTCGACCATAATAACAACATCATTACAGATACTGTTAATGTCATCGCCCTCATTGATAAAAACGTAATACAATAAATATTGGTTCCACAATTTTCCAATGCGTAAAAGTTGTTTATCTATTAAAGAAATTTATGGTTATTATTACTGAAAATATTGTTAAGTGATTTGGGCTTCAGTAAACCAAAAACTTCCTTACGAAAAGTAACCCACACCAAAAATATATTATCATATATTACGCACTTACGCTTAGTATCACAAATGAAGGCAAATATTGTCGTGGCTTTGTAAGAAGTAACTAAATCGGCTGTCATTTTTATCTCGTCATCGGTAATTAACGAGCCACTTTTGATAAAGAAAAAGAAAACCAAGAGTTGATATTTCATGTTCATTCTATTTCACTGTTGCTATTAGTGTGAAGTTTATTAGTAAAATGTTGTATAAATACGTACTATGTCTTGATTAGAATTCAGGAACACACTGTGGTACACTTTGAAGAAAGTTAGCTTTGCGTAATTACAGCTTGCAGGTACAGTATTAGCAATAATAACTGTCTCATTTATTACAGCGGGAATCATTGTTATCTAATTGGTACCTACACTAATCGGTGTATAATAAATAATATGCTTTCTAAGCTAAGCGATAATTATTGGGTACGATAATGTTTGTATGGAATATACAATTATTTATATTATATATGGGAAAACAATAATTCTTTAGTTATATAATATCAAAATATAAAATATTCATTTTACTTTTTTCGTTCGCGTTAGTTTAAGAGATTCAAAATACAAAAAAAGTACATTAAGCTTTACTACGTTTCGTCTTCAAATTTAAAAATATATTAAAATTTCAACTCATTTTCGGTATATTGTTGAAATAATTGCTCATATAGTAACGCTGAGTCCTCAACTATTTCAAATTTCATTCGGTGCTGTGATTTAGCAGAGAAAGCCTTATAGACAGAATTTCACAAATGCTATTATATTTTATATAGTAACAACATTTATTTTAAAATTAAATATAATTTAATCATCCCTGTATTTTTTAGACACGTGTTTCGTTTTTCGCGACCGATTCTTTCTCTTCTCATTTAAAATTTCGAAAATCAATAATGTTAAGGCCATAAGGGAACCGTAGGATAATATGAGTAATGCTGGGTAGCAGTCAACCATGCTCACAGATACAAAATTATCTTGCCGGCCCAGACATTTCGGACGCTTCTCATAGAGCAATCGATTCTCCCTTTGCTGCAGACCGTGCTCTTGTAGTCTTTTTGTGCTTGAAAAGAATAAAACAAATAAGAATAGGCGGACCTGGAATTGATTCCAGAAGAAAAGGTGGTATTTATACCTACATAGGCATGAGGCTAGAATAAAACTTGCCCCATTTAACTATAACTACAAACGATAACCGTTTTTAAATTTACAAAATATCAATACCATCTCAGATTTTTCCTTATTTCAGATTGACGGATCCAAAGTGGAATTTTAACGCACTTAATACGGGGTTTCCCCGTATTAAGTGACCCTATTTGGCCATAGACCAAAACCCAATAGCGTGTCAGAATAAATGACCTAGAAACACACCTCAGATAAAGTCTTAATTAAATAACTATTCCGTGGTTTTAAAATTACCCAATTTTAAATAACTCAATATAAGGCGTATCCTTTTGGACTGCAAGCCAAGGATCAATGACTTGCAAATATTGGATCTCGACGAGTCCACATTTTTCACCTTCCTCAAAATATTTGCTGACGAACTTGTAGCCCACTCCCGTTTCCATATGGAAGGCGAAAAGGCCCTGAAACACTTGACAATTATTCAAAAAATCGACTTAAAGTAAATTGTGTTTAACATATCGAAAACTGACAGGTTCGAAATTTGAAAGTTTGATAGTCGATACAAATTATAAATATTTAGGAAATTATTTCTGCCCTTTATGGTACTCAATTTTAATGATAAAATCTTTTGCGCTTACAACTAAGATTAGAAACGGTCTGGTTTATCATATTTAAATCACCTATACTAATATATGGGTAATATTTACGCAAAAAGATTTTAAGAATAAACAATTTTCAAATTTTGAACAGTGACCCTTTTGCATTTACCTTTTGCATTTTTTTTACGCCTTCATCCATTGTCATAAAACGCGGTTTGCCGGATGATGCAATTTTTGTTTCATATATCGCCCTACGGACAGGTTCTGTCTCTATCTAAAAATAAGAAAGTTCTACCAGTGTTTACGCTTCTAAAAGAAAAACGTAATTTCTACTTAAGTTTCAACACATCGTCACGGGCACACTGAAATTTTATAAGCACAATGAAAATAAATATTATCCAACAATGAAAAAAGATAAATTTTTACATCTTCATTTATTAATCTATGTCTTAATACTAAAAAAGTATAAATTTTCATTGCATAATAAGAACGCCTACTAATAACTATTAAATTTAAATTATAGTAAAAGTATGTTACCGAAAAATAGTATCTGTTGAAAACTGTATCATGAACACCGACACTCAGTCTAGAATGCAATAGGTCGTCCAGACTTCTTATTTGAGAGGAGCTGGACTGCAGCAGAGCAACGATGTTGGCTGAATACGAGGTGTAAAGGAAGGTCAGTGATATGAAAAGCAGCAATAAAACTACACGTCCAAGAGAGCCTGCAATGGAAACGATATTGTAAAACATTAAAGAATATACATACAAGGGCCTAAAATGAACCAATAATAATAAAACTAGGCTTAAGTAAATAGAAATAAGATTTACTTTCTAGCAATATAATTTTCACTCACATTTATTAAGTATATATTAATATTCATAATGTTCATCAACATATGTTCATGAAGTCACAGTCATTGTTTATGCTTAATAGCCTATGTAATAACAAGATACACCTAGTTTGGAAAATTCCTATAATTAACGATAACGAAACAAACGTTTAAAACAAATATTGGGTTTGGGACTCGGTGAAAAACAGTCTAATGACGAGCACTTACACTTCCTGTGCATTTACTCTATATTAGGTAGATTCCATTAATGACTGCTAAGTAGGAACGTTGATTTCCTAAGAAACAAGTTTTCATAGTAAATCAACGTAAATCGTTTTGACATTAAAATGTAGTAGGCCGCAATGGAGCATAAAACCGACACATTCCTGCGTTTCATTTAGAATATTTTTATATGCAGGTAGTATATTCCTGAGCCTATATATATTGCTACAAGTTCTAATACATCATTGTTTAATTGTAGAACCATCCTGTGAGACTGATTTGTTTGCGTGATTAAAGACTAAAAGATTGTAGCGAGTGTGAGATTTCCATATCTGTTTATATAATTTTAAATGCTATTTACATAATTAGTCAGATTATTCTATGTTTCACGTTAACTAATCAATGACCTAGATTACCGAAGCGAGTGTTACGATGTACATACACAACTAATTTAAAGGTCAACTAAATAAAAACCTCACTTTAATATTTGCAACAATGAGACACCAACACGCGATAACGGATATTAAAATTTCATTCACATTTCAAAAGCTTAAAGGTTTCTTAAAAGTGACCTTCCCGATCTCAACATTTTTTCATTTAATCTGTGACAGTATTTTTTCTGTAATGGAATCTGTCACTAGTACTAACCCATGTTTAGGTAAAGTGTATAGATTAGTGTATTTTGAATTTACAATACCTTTTAGTTCTGTGTGGCTACCTTGTTGACATGTAGCTGCAAATACCAACATTGCGATGTCAAATAAATTAGGACGGAGGACGGTAGGATCCAGTTTCTGAAAATAATTAGATCATAAAATTACTTACCTGCAAGGCATGATCAAATGATATGAACACTTAGACTTTTTCATTGATGACTTACCATGGAATTTGTCAAACTCATCGTCTTCCATTCCCAGAACGTAATGATAAATAGAGCTATAAATAAAATTACTAATAAAGCGACACACCCGTACCATAGACACTTTTGAAAGGATAATGAAAAAAGATTATTTTCGTAGGATAGTTTTGGCTGACGGAAAACAAACTTCGATCGGGTTGGAGTCGGACTGGATATGTATTCGACGACAGATATACGCTGGGTTGTAAAGAACATTGGAGAGCCTGTAAAAATATAGTTATCAAAAAGTTATCATATTCCGTTACAATATATATTTTTTCTCATTGAGAAATTAACTCTTTTAAGCTTGTCGATTTCCGCGTATGAAGTGTTTTGTTTTATTTTATGGCTATATTTTGAATGAAGAGTTCACAAATAATCAAGAGACACACACGTACCGCATTAAAATGAATGACAGGTAAATAGTTCTAGTATTAATATTATTTTATTAAACAAAAATATCTTTATCCATAATTACCGACACGTATCTTTGCAATATTAGGGTATTTTATATATTACGGTATTTACTTTTAGAAATAAATGAGATCTCTGCGCATCCTGACTAGCCCGACTGGACTTCCAAGCCCAGAGCTATTGTGTTATTAGCTAAAATATCTAAAAATCCGGCCGTTATATCAACGTACCTCCAATATCAACTTCGCCTCTAACCAAGTATCCAGTCATACCATTCCATGTATTATTATTTTTGTAACCCCACGTGTCAGTAAAAGTATAATTTCTGCTTGCATTTAAATAATCCAATAGATGATTCATTGTGGGATAATTCACTTTTGTTATAGTGTCAATGTGATCATTCCTGAAACAGGATGGAATCTAATAATTTGTGTTACCATCCAGCCTCCGTAAAAAGTGTTTACGATGTGCCTACATAGCCCAACAGGCATATTTTGACCGAAAAGGGAGTTCAGAGAGACATACAATGAAACTTCATCGTATGTGCAAAATGACATAGGCCAAATTTAATAAAAAAAAAATAAAAATTTTAAATAATTATATTTAACATTTTGTCAAAAAATACATAACTAAATCCGTTAAAAAGTTTGTTTTTCTTTAAGTTATGTATTACTACAATTAAATTTTTAATATTTTTCAATTTTACACTCTGGTTCGATTCCCGTCGAAGATAGCAATGCACAAGATTTACAATAAAGGTAATTTCATTATTATAAGAATTTGTTAGTATCGATCCTAATTTAATAAAATAGAGGTGTCTTTAATAATATTAAAGGCACGATTAAAATACAGAGATATTTATAGATTCTATAAAAAGTAGGGAAATAACCTTATGATTGTGATTATTTAAATTGTATATGCACTGAAGCGTTTATTATCTTATCTGTGATATTTAACGCCTAGTCATTTAAGAACAAATTAATTGTCATATTGTTCAAAATTTTAACTACAAAACTTTAGTAATCACATTGTTAACAGTGTTTTACAGAAATATCCCGGGACCAAATCTTCTATTAAATTATTTTTAAATTGATTTTTCTTTATCTTCAGCAGAAAGATTTTACGACGATGTTAAGTAATGAAAGGTCAATTGTATGACACTGAGTTAAAAGAGTCAAAAGTAATACTTTTATCGTTCAATATGTAAAACTGTGTTTGTACAAAGTTCAAAGACAAAAATATTTGTTCTAAAAAGTGTTGTTAAATACTTGAAAGCACTCCAAATATAGTGTAAATATGATGATTTAACGTCTGCTCATTTATACTTTAGGTAGTTAAACGAGATTCGTACGTGAATTTGGCCAGGACAGCACACTAATAAACATAATTTACTCACTTTCCATCATTAAGATGATTTATACTGTCGATATCTGTGAGCACGAAACAAACATTAATTGTATTTAATTCAAAATTTTTTCTTCTTAGAGAGGTGACGTCTACCCATTCTTTGCTTTTCATTAAACCAAAATTAGTGCTCCATTGCCCAAAATGTTCAACTACCAAATTTGATCGGTTTGAGATTTTATAAACTGTAAATAGAAACATTCCAGCATCAGTTAGTAATTTAAATAAAGGTTTTTAAAAAGAAAAATACAGACTTGGAATAGATGGCGTTAATATAGCAAATAAGTGATAATTTAAAATCAGTCAGACTTTTCGTGACCACGGTTTCTGAAAGACATCCGAAACGTCTGCATTCATAACATTTTGTTTTCAGTCTGTGGGAATTTTAATTTATAATTTTAAATTGTTCGTGATTGTATGCATCACACATATAACTTCTAATAAATCTGTAATAAAATGTATGTAATAAGTATCTCACCAAAGCTAATACCAAAAATTTCGTTCCTTTTAGTTATCAACATAACCTCTTCATCGAGTTGCAAGTCACTGCTATCAAAAATAAGCGAATCGTTTGGATTTACACTTTCCTTACTGAGAAATATCCATTTATATGGTGGTCGAAAGAGTTTTTTATCTTCAATCTTGAAAAATAGACCATATTTAAGCTTTTATATGTCATACGAGTATACCTAATTACCTAGTGCTGGATTGATATTGGTTTATCCACGTGTGTGTTTCAGGCTAAAAAGACCAATTCTTAAATTTTTTATCTAAAAAGTGTGTTATAGTAGTGTTAATCCACAGAAAGGCAACACTTTTTTGTGTTATATTGTGTCCAAGCACTGTAATCAACTTTAATATTGAATGCTTTTTATTTATCCAATCTCGATTTAACAACGGTTATCAGTAGTTTCGTGAAAAAATGTTATAATTTTTTAAATAATATAATTAATATATTTATAAAAATCTTATTATTAAATCGTGTGCGCATGTTAAATCCATTTCTCTTCCTTCCCACTTCCTTTCTCATTGCATCGACGCCACCTAGTGCATTAGACAAAAAAAACCAAAACAATTCCCGATCATATACTTTTTTCATCGAATATACCTGGATTTCAGGACAATTCAAGGTTTTTTCGAAGTCCCTAATTAAGTCGATCGAAGACTTCTTTAATTGCGCGCCAGACGAAATATACTCTTAAATAGTCAATGGTGGAAGGGAAATTACAAGGATTTCAACTTAACTACCAAAGTCACGCCACCGTAAAGCATCACTGCAAGCCATGAACATTATGTTCACGGAGACATACTATGGTGAACCTCCGTGGCTCAGGATATTGAACATTTTCTGCAATTTTTTTGGATTCTGTTTTTTGATTCTCCAAAATGTCATTATTGTGTGATATAAAGAACATTCATGTTTATTAATTTGTATCAATCTAAGTTCATAATTTGGGAATTTAACTTTAATGAAATTATTCCGTACACTATTATTTGTCTTATGCCAAGTCTCGATATAGAAACCAGTATTAAGAAGGACGTAAAGACAATATAATTATAAGTTTATACACACTGTTTTAATTATAATAATTAATTTATTAAAGAAACGACAGCTTGCATGTAATTTATTATAACACTTACCTTAAATCGTTTTATATTAGAACATCCCATATCCGCAATAAAAATTATATTTTGTTTGACATTGTTCACTTTATTGATCATAAATTGCACTGTTATTGGATCTTCCGTTTTCGTAGCAAGGTCCAAAGTTATTTTACGCATTTCATCTAAAATAGATGTATTTTTAAATTGTGAAATCCACAATTTTGCAATAGATAGCAGGTGCTTAGTAATTTAGAAATCTCAATACCTGTGCGCTGAAGGAAGCCATGTGTAGGATGTTTAATATCAAAATTAAAATATAAACTAAAAAATGTTTAAGGAAACAGACCATGTTGCTATCAACATGAATTCAAATTCCCAATATAACATCTGTCAGAACGAAAGCATACGTTTTTAATACGAAACAAACACATACGAAATTGATTACGATTAATTGAAAAATACATGCAATTTATGGTTTGGATGTGGGTATGGGTGTACCTTGTCTGTAACAGGTTAAAAATACCAATGAATGCTGCTTTCCAAATTCATTTCTTAGATCTAATATTAAATCTGTATTTAACGTCACTGCTGTACATTTCCTCAGTATACCAAATAAGACTACCATAAGAAACACTGCTGGTAAGAAACTCATGATTATCCTGTTCTCATGAACTCGCAGCGTTTTATAAGTCAAGAAAATAAGTTTAAACAATAAATTGGCCAATCTCGTTAAACCACTTTCACGAATCATATTCGCTTCGTTAAATATATTATGGGTACCGAGGGTTTCTCTGCAAATTGTAGGCAGAATATATGATTTATGGTCTATTTTCTAATAAGTTTCTACTGAATATTTGGTATTTTATATTGTTAACAACGCGTTTTTCAATATGGCATAGGTTAGTATAAATAAAATTCAAGTTATTGCTTTTATATAAACGCAAAAATCACATACCTATATCTTTTTCAAGTTATTAAAAGTTGTACAAAGCATTGGTTTGAAGTTGAAACCCGATAGAGCATGCGAAACTCTTTGTTTTAATATCCTATCAATAACTCCGATACAGAAATATGTTTGTCCCATAATAGCAACTTCGATTTTAATATATGATACCCTCATAATATAAGCGAGGTTAATTTTTTTTATCAATACACTAGAATTCATAATGCCACAAATAGCAAGATTTTTTTTCAACGATTCAAAGCTATCTCGTAATATCACGCACGATATAACCACAATAGTGAGACCTTTTGTTTGTTTACACCGGTAAAGGTACTTTTCCACTAGTTCACTATCTAATAATGCCCTATAGTTTTATCACTAAGTGAGACGCATTAAATTATTATAATTATTGGTCATACAGTTCAGTCAGGAGTGTGTCTTTATCGGGATAAAACGCAGTGGGATGTTTAGAAAATGATGAATTATGTAATAGATAGAGTGATTTTGGCTAGTACATCTTATGATAGCAGTACATATAGCAAGCGGTCCAGGGTCGCTACTGAATTAGCTCCATTGTTGGGTAGATCTGATACATGTGAGTATTTTTTACTTTTTTAATTAAGTAAAATAAGGGTACATCGAATAAATATTTACTGCACTTACGTGCAAGGAACGTCCAGATATAAATAAATTATATTAATTAAATTTAATGAATTACATTTATTTCTGTTATTTAATGTTGGCGAAGAATTAAAAATGGTATTTGACTCAGATTCAATAAATAATAATCTGCGTACAGTGTTACGCAAATTAATTTAAAGTTGACGGTGAATTTATTTATGTTTACATTAACTTAAGTGTCTTATCCTTTATATGTATCGTTTTATAGTTCTTTTAATTTTACTTTTCCATGATGAGATTTGACTGTAGTATTTAAATTGTGTATACTTTTAACATATTTAAGGATATAACAATATAAGACTGTGGATACAATATGTTTCGAAAATGTACATTTTTACCAATGGGTGGTAAGGTTAGTGAGTAGTTATGACGTCACAGTGGCGGCGCAAGACCTAAACTTAATGTGGGCAAGGTATATTCAAGGTTTTATAACATAATAGGGTACATCTACACTATCAGAAATATCGGTAACTTCCTTCAAATTTTGTGCGTCGAAGACTGGAATTAATTGTATTGTATTTGTGAGAAAAGCCTTGAGGCGTGTACTTTTGGATTTTGCATATTTTTAAAACTTGTTTTGTTAAATTTAATTTTTATTTTCACACCTCCGCGAACGTACGTCAGTAATCAATAAACGATATTGTTTTTAAACATAAAATATGCTTTGATATATTTTATGTGCTAGATAAATTTACTTTGGCTTTGTTAGTAAACATATTTAATAAAAATTTATTTCAAGGACATTAGGACAAGGACTTAATGATTTAATTTACATTAACTCTAACTTGAATTTGGAGTTTTCGCAGTGTTTAATTCTTTAGCAATTTTTTATCTTTTTCAAATCATTTTTTGAATACTTAATTGTGTGATATGTGGTGGAGCGCATCACTAGTATAAGTATGATAACGATACTTGATAAGAAATGAGATAGTAATATGGGTCACTAAACTTTCCAGTATTTTGTATGAAGTCAAACCCAGGCATTACTGCAATCGTTTCATATATAATTTATCTGCAAAAGCAAAGAATACTAGCGTTGTCTGACATGGAATATTTTATTTAGGGCAAAATTTTCTCATTTTCTTAAAGCCCGATTTTAGGTAAGATGTACATTTCGAGGTGATAATAGTTATCTTTTATACCATAAAAAATAATTTCAGAAAATAGTCAGATCTTTCTCCTTAATCGTTCTAATTACTCATTGTATTTCTTTTTTTTTAATTAAAACTTCGTATAGAAAAATTGTATTTTTTTTAAGTTAAGCGTTTAATAATGTGATAAATTTAGAATTACGCTGAAAAGAATCTATATTATTTTATTCTTCCTATATTATAAAAGTTACCCTCTAAATTATTATTTGTAATCCTTTGTACTTTTTACCACGACCTTACAAATATTTGATTCGTGTTTTCTTTAACGGTAAGTAGTACCGTGGCGAGGGACAACTTAATTTTAGATGAGGAAACAATTTTTTACCTTCACCCACTTAATCTGTCAAAGTCTCAATATTTATAATAGGTTCATACTTAATACGTAATTATTCATGATATTTTAACAGCTAAATATAAACGTCCAAATACATTCACAATTCAAAATCCAAATGTCTGTCTTCACAACCTCAACCACACCGCCGACTTTTGGACAAAATAATCAAACACCTGGGATGAAAAACAATCCGGAAAATGGAGGACACCGTGAGCCACTTTTGTAAAAATCCTTCCGGTTTTAGTCGATACCAACTCCGGGGCAATAAATACAGATAACACGTAACCTCTCTGCAGCTGTGACACTTATTTTGACAATTAACACCTTTTGTCTTCAGTCTACCGTGACCCTACGTAAAGCACGCGAAACGTCGGAAAATTTTTAAATAATGTAATATACTTAAATTTTGTAAAAATACGTAACTTAATCCGTTAAAAAAGTGTTTTTCTTTTAATGTTGTTATACAAACGCACTTTTAATCGTCATACGAATATAAAAACAAGGAGTTTTTATATATTTGCGCTGATGCTTGGAAAGTAACTTCGTTAACACTTTTAGGGAAGTGTTGGTCGTGAATAAATTGCCGTACTGCAGCTTAATCATACTGGTAAGGAGTGGTCGAGTTTCCATAATAACGAGTTAGAACCGCCATAAAGTGTAGCCAAGCTGTCTGCCGCGCCTATTGCCATTTACCAGAAAGCGTTCATTTGCAAACCCTTCAAGATTCCGTAACTCATTTTAGAAAGTTACGACGTCCATTTAGACCTTGGATTGAAAGTTAACAATTAATACATACAATCATTTTATAACAAACTTATTTATTTTTAATTGATAAAAAATTTGAACCAGCTTGAGTCACATCGCGAGGTTTGTAAAACATTCGCTTTAAAATTTTCAGCTCAATCATCTGATCGATTGCACGCCGAAATAAGACCGCGCTAAAGATATGTTCAGTGTGGCAATTTCCATCGAGTCTGAATTCATTAAGATTCTAAATGAAACTTCTCAAAAGTTAAAGGTGTCCTTGATAAGGATGACACTCTGAGATGAAATTAGGATAACTGGAACACTGGTACGTCCAACTCCTTTTGCGTGTGCACTTAGTGTGTACTGAGAAACTTAACATTTGCATGAATATAGCTTTAAGCTTAAAGCTTAAAATTCTACCTGTTGTACGGTAGATCTGTAGTTACCAAGTAGATAAAACCTATCTATATTAATGTTCGTCAATGGAAGGTATTTGATTAATGTATAATATTTAAATCGTTGACATATTTTAAGTCAGTTTCATACTGCAAAGATTAGATATTACTAACACAAGTAATATCTCGTGGCAACGTGTTAACGTAGTTCACAAACACTATATTTACGAAAATATTTGTTGGTAAATTATCATCTAATTTTCATGACTTGAACCCAAGGTTGTACTGGTTCTACATGTAAATAATTTCTTATGGAAACAGTCCAAAATAAAAGTTTATTCATAATATCATCAAAAACATATCGTCTCAGAGAATTCTTCTTACAGACGCATATCTAAGTTTTATAGATCCATATCTATTTAGAATTTTACATACATACATGCATACATACATACGCCTTGCCCAAGAAATATCCTTATTACGGGTTACAACGCTAGTAATGAATTCTACTGTTTAATTACTTTTGAATTGTCGTCGAATTAATTGCGTCCTTATAACAAATTGTATTATACCAGTAAGAGAAAAATTATATAAAAAGATTTTGATTTGATACACGGTTTTCAATGTAATTTATACCATATCTCTAATATGAATTAGATTTTCAACCATTTGAAAAATGATAATATTATGAAATATTCTGCCATATCTATTCAATGTCATGGCCATGACAGACATATTCACATTTTTAATTGTCAAGACGAGTTTTTTGTACAAAAAAAGATATTTCTGTCCTGCGTTGAAATATCACATTGCTTTTGGTGCTTTTATTGAAATTGTTAACAAAGGGTACATGACCCTGTCTATAGGTCTTCCTTTACCTTTTAAGATCAGGTTTTTGGAGCTCAAAGTAAATTGTCCATATTCGGATCGTTTATGTTTATTTATAATCAAATCACATAGTTTTAGTTTCGTGATACCAATCCTACACGTGGAAACAGAGTAAGTTGCCTTCTCGCTGATCTAAATGGTATTAGGTCCTATTTATTTATTTACAAACCCAAAAAGCGTGGTTGAAAATATAATTTTACACCGTGATTGTTTATAATTTATCCAAAAAAGAATTATAATGTAAAAAAAACAATTGTAACTAAGGAGATAAAAATACAATTTAAAGGCGAAACAGATCTTAAAGTGTCTTCTTTAATAAACCAAACATAAACGAAATGAGCTTCAAAAGCAGAAAATATGAGTGCTTTGATGACATCCACACTCAATTAAGTCATGAGATTAAAATTCACAGGATACTAACTCGTTTATCCTTGGCCGCTTTGATAATTGCTTTAAATGCAGGTTAGTGGTGAATTTATAAGCTACCTCGTTTCCAAGTTAGGCAAAACATATTATTAGCAAAAAATTATGTATACAAAGTTGTCCGAGGCTTACGCGTGTATTTTTGTTTTCATATTTGTTTATTTATCGGGTAAAATTCTTTATTATTTCCTACTTTTTATTTCCTACATACTAGCACTCGAAACATTTGTGTAAATAAATAAATACTCATGAATCGAACTCGAAATTACCTAGTAACGGCAACTTGAGACATGGGGTCAATAAACATGTTTTAGTGTGTTTCGATTTAATAGCAATTCGATGATCTTTATGAATAAATTTACGCAGGTTTCTCAGAATAAGTGTTGTCAAGCGGCATTTACATTGACGCAGTAAAATTTGGATCCTCTCTAAGAACTAAAACTATACGTAAACAATGTTTGTAGAGTGATGGTTGCTCAGTTTATATTAATATGGCAATTTGACTAAGACTGTTTGGCACATATGAAAATTAAAGCCTCCCTAATTGTATGTTACAAGCGAAACAAAAAATAAGATATAATTTAAAAAATTTAATACTATAATGTTATAAATTCTCTTTCAGAAGTCAGCTTTATCATCACTTTGTCTTCTGACTATGTCTGACTGTCGTACATAATGGTTATATATTGAAAAATTATACGGGCGTACACGATAAAAGTAAATAGAACTAACATGCATTGCTCGGCTAGAATATTTGTATAGAAATTGTATAAAAAGTCAATTTTTAGTTCTTAGAACACATGAATTGATATTAAGCGGCAGATGCTGCTTTTTTATATCTGGTAATAAGCGAAAGATCAGTTATCTCTGTTTTGTGTTGCTGTACATGCATTATGCATAGTCAACGCATTCAATGACCAGTGGGCTGAATGGTCACTATGCCAAATTGCCGAAAAGTTTCGCTCAACCGGGTTCAACTCCTAATATTCTAAACATTTATGTGATGAGTAAATGTGTAGATCCTGCTTTTATTTAAATTTTATTACCATATTTATATTATACTAGTTGATCCGGCAAACTTTGTTTTGCCATACATGTGATTTCAATTTTCAATTAATTATTCGAATATTATTTAAAATTTGACACTGCGATGATAGCGCCGTCTGTTGGAATCCAATGTACCAAGTCCAAAATCAACAACTACTAATAAATTAAAAATTAATTAAAAAAACATTGTCCAGCGGACAAAATTGTGAATCTAAACCATTCCCAGATCCTCTTGAACACACACAAAAAATTTCATCAAAATCACAGTCGTTTGAGAGAAGTTCAGTGACATACACACTCACAGAAGAATTATATATATAAAGATGTATACTTAAGGTAATCTATAATATATATCTAAATTTAGATGATTTCCGATTTACTTGAATACCAAATACAGCGGAAATTCTGAAATATTTGTTTCCGCTCTACGTGGTTACAATTTCCTCTTGAAAGATTTGTGATGACATTGAAATTTGTACAAAAGGATTGCATTGCGGCCTTGAACTCTCGTTTTATTGTATTTATTAAGGAAAATGTAACCAATACTTTTGAAGACATTATAAAACAGATGTTGCCCTTCTTATAAGAAATTGGACGATGTCCTTTACTATATTGTTTATTTTATTCTTCCAATTATATTTTTATTAGTACGGTTTTAAAGAAGTATAAAATAGATTATTGCAGTGTGAAACACAATTTGATAAGTATTTAATTTACATTTTTTTCAACTACAAACAGTAAAAATAAATATATGGATAACGCTCATAATAAATGTATGTTTTCTTATACAATTAAACATGTGTACTTCACATTTCCATATTCTTAGATATAAAATGTATGATTGTCGACTTCACGTACAAAATCGTTATGTTGAATAACATCTTAGATGTTGTGCGACACAGTTTCTAATAGAGTAGAGGTGATAATACTAAAACATACAATTCTAATTAAATTCATAAAAAAACATCATATTCACAATCTGTTTTTACAAAAACATGTTTTGATGTGTATTCCAAGAAATTTTAAATATTCCATCGTCGTTTTATGTCAATAAATACATAATTTTCCCCGAACTACTGACAACTATTTGGGTTATAAATTGTACCCTTTGATTTTTAAATCGATTTGCTTTGATTGGCAGTAACCATTGGTGGCCTAGGATCCAACTAAAGAAGCACGAATTATGATTTATCCGGTTTTGCGATGTCCTAAATTAGTATACACTTATTCATCTTTTAATAGAAATTCAATTTTACTTCCTAACATTGTCAGGGTCAGTGCAACAGCCTTGGCACGAGCGCGATTTCTCAAAGGAAACTAATTCTTATGACACCGACAATTGGAATTACTGCGACGTATTGTTGTTTTATAAGTAAATATTACTCAATATTGTAATAATTTCCAATTTAAATTGTAGAGAAATCAACATTGTAAACAAATGGGTCAAAAACATGAATAGATTTCGTTCGTTGTTATTTGTGAATATTACAATCTCGTAATAACGTTTTTTTTGGCGAGTATAAGAAACGTCTATTTCGAATAATATAAGACCTGATATAATACTTTCAGATACCTAGTTCTACCCAAATACTATTCAAATACTGAAATTGTGGGAAGTTTTAAAAAACAACATGGTAAAACCCCCAATTTTCTCCCCTCCCCTCCCCCCCCCCCCCCCATAAAGGGGGATAGTCAATTACCCGGCTGTGCCAAGGCGGGGACATTCATTCTGGTGCGAGACGCGGGTAAAGATAGTGCTTCTAAGATCTATGAGGTTTTGTGTGATGTAGATAAGTGTAATTACCAAGATGTAAACGTTTCATAATGGATAAATGATAATGTGATTGCTGTATCATGCAGTACCGACAACGCTTAGTATCAATTACTTTAATGACGAAGGCTACATTAAAACCAAATTTATTATTCACATGACGCACTAAACTTTAGCACAACTTAAATTTAGATAAAAGTATAATTTTTCATAATATTCAAATGTTCTTTAAATGTCGAACATCTGTAAGTACATAAATGTTTTTTGTCATTTTTTTACCATATAAATTACATTTATTTCACATATAATTGGTACCATTATTTTACCCAAAACAACCGTCTTATATTCTATAAATTTAATGATTATAATTCAGAATATGTAATGTAAACCTGTATGTAATTCAAATATATTATTTTATCCTACCAAATTGAAGTTCAATTACATAATAAAAAGACTAGTTTTTTTGGGTATGAAATAATACAACCTTTTAAATAAATTCAGCCAACCTTCAAACTATTATATTCGATATGGATACTACTGAGCAATCAGAGGAAGAATGGTCTAATTGTCTCCTATTCCGTTTTATTCCTCCCTGCCCTCGTAATTTAAGTCCTGTAAGCCACCTGCAAATACCACATCTAATTACCAACAAGTAGCGACGTGTGTGTACAAAAGATAAAGATATAAGCAATTATCCTATTTATTTAACTACATGACTCCTCTCTTATCAATAATATCTATTCGTAACAAAAGACTGAAGGAATATATGGTTTCATTGTATAAAATCTGCCTGGTGTTTTGTCAAGTATCTGTGAATGCTAATACATGAAATAAAAGAATTATTAATTTGAATTTAATGCTGCAGTATCGGAACAATTCCGAGATTTTAATATTATTATTATTATCATGTTTTCTTTAAATTGTTGCTATTTTATTATTACTGCATTATTGTTGTATAGAAATGCAAAAGATATAAGCATGCAAAACATATTTCGAAAAAGTCTAGTTTAACAACCCCCTAATTCATAATTTCTAATTCAGTCTGCATCTTCCTCTAAAGTTGTGTTTTATTATGGTGTGAAGTGAAAAAAAAAACATCACCCCCCTGTAATTAAAAATTGGTGTGTAACAAAAAGATAATGGTGGCGATTCTGATGTACACCTCTAAAATAAAAAAAAATAAATTTAGGTTTAGACCTGTCAAACGTGTGTAACCTATTCTATATATTTTGACATTGAAAATTTAAACCTTATAGCTATCAATTTAGACATGTAAGTTACTCTCTAAAACTGTCGGGTGTAAACTAAATTTAGAGATCCCACCAATTAACGTCACTTAAAAGTAAATACGCGTGAGAAAACATAACTTACTTTTAGTACCTAAATAATTAGCGGCGTTAAAATAATAATATATTTAAAACTATATACCTTTGAAAAAATTATAACATGAAAAACATATCATTTCAGCAATTGCATTGAAACTTCTCTCGTAATCAATGAAATTAACCTTCTTTAGGCGAAACTAGATTTTGTAATGTTAATGACCTCTGAATAGAAATACGTGTGCATTCTTTTTTGAGGGCAAACAAAGGAAGCGTTCACTACTAAAACCCGAGTGAGTTAGGAATCCCTTTCTCCAAATTAATAAAAAGATATCCATATAAAAACTGTACCTATTTGAAAAGTGAAAAGAAAAATTTCTTGAGTGAAAAAGTTTTTAATGAGTTTCTGCTTATTGTAAAAGATTTTTCGAAATTAGTTTCTTTCCGACGCTCGTCTGCTCTACAAATAGCTGTAATAAACCGAATGGGCAAATAGGAATTCAATTACTATTAAATGAGACCTACCTTTCAATTTGGCAATTGTTGACTGAAAATAGAAGTCATACGTCCGGGTATAATCACAATAAACTTGGCCAGTTTGCAATAGATCAAACCAGCTCCGATATGTGTCAGTTATATAATTATAATTATATCATTATGATAATTCTTAAGCGGCTTAATCATTACGTGTATTACATTCAACAGATTTTGTTTAATTAATTTAGTGTTAATTCGAAAATTCATAGATTTGAACAGAATATCATCAAGCATTTGGGCAGACATCTGACGCTGGTTGTATGTTGGCCGCTCAGTATATAGAGACGCGAGTGGTACGCGCGCGCTTAATTGCAGGCTGCGCGGGAGTTGCGAATGACGAACGCGTAGTGACTAAAGATCGATCTAATCGATCTTTAATACGATAAATACAATTGTGATAGTAAACGTTAGAATTGTAGTGTTGTTTGAAAACTGTGAAAAATAATCATGTTGACCGGGTGGCAGCTGCTGTTATCAAAATGTAAGTGGATTTTTTAATGTTCAAATTTAGCTTTAAGTTTAAATATTATAGAGTTACTTAAGAGGTTTCAATCAATAACTATCTCATACCAATTAGCGTTTATCTTATACCTGCTAAGTACCCCAAGTTTGAATCGAATTTTTAATATGAAAATATTTATCAGCTATTGATATAATATCCCGTTAAAGGGTTTATAACGCGATTTCATTAAAAGGAATTAAGAAAAGTTTTCTAAAAATAATTCAAAATAGATTTATTAAAATACAAATCGTGTTAAAAATGCTATGATAAATTGTAACTTGAACTGTGTAATTAACAGATTTACATGATAACGGTGCCCGCATAAATACATTAAACATTAATTTATTTAAATTAAATATTAAGTGGATAATTTTAAACAGATCTGATGGAGACAATTTTTGTTACTGAATTTAAACTATGTCGTTTATAACCCGATTACAATACATTGTCTAACAGTCCAAATAAACACAATTTAATCAATGAAACGTCACATTGGTATTATTTAGAACTTAGAAGAATAGCTATTATTGACGCGATTCTTTCAGACGCTACTATTAAAACTTATTAAAACGAACTAATTATTAAAACTTGTATTAGGTAAAGAAATAGTACAAAAATCTAATATATTTGGTTATATAAATAAATCAATCTCATCTATCTATAATTCTTATAATATGCGGAAAGAATTTAAAATCGATTCGGTTACGATAAATGAATTAATTGTATAGAGATGTAATATTTTCCACAAGTAGGTATGTGTGTCGAGTCATGAGATATGCGGGTTATTCTATGGAAGTCACATAACTATATAACAATAGGATTTTAAAAATGCCGCTACTATATGGGTCGGTTATCGTATATTCAAATCCGAATATTTAAGGCCTCGTATTCTATTACTATTACATATGATTAAATTTGAGATCAATCAGAAACTATTTAATACCTCTAATTGATAATAATTATATTATATTTTTATTATTATTTATTATTATATTTATATTCTCTTTCTTATTATTTATTTACGAAATATACAACAAATGGGGTATATGTGTATGAGAAAATAAATTATTTTACAGAATTTTAACGAATTAAGCATTTTTTTCGATCGTAAGTAAATTATCCAAAGGACGCTAAATCGACAACATATATTTTTATGAAAGTATTCATTGTTATAGCTTGTATATCAGAATAACTCATATATAATTTATAAAGATGCGCACGTGGTTCTTTCATTAAGTACGATTTAATTTCTCCAATATACACCATACAGTTAATAAGGTAGAGTTACTTTAGACAGCTCGAACGAATCGATTGTCCCCAAAATTGCACGAAAACAAACCTCAAATATTTGGTCATGGTTCATCTTCGCGAATTCCAGTTCGAAACAGTATACGAAAATAAAATTGCGTCGGAATTTTCATTACATGGAGAATTGTAGATTGCCGCACTTGAACGATCTAACCTTATCGAAACTTAACTGCATTAAATTGCGGTTAGCACAGAGTGCAATAAGTATTTTTTTTTTCTCTCATATATAACGTGATATAAAAAAAAACCCCAACAATTTTTTACGATTTCCAATCGAAAACTGTCATAAACCTTACAAGGCCACATTGTACTTTGGACAATACGATTTTGTAATACATGACAAAATTAAATTCTGTCTGACATACTCACCTACTTATTTCGTTTACTTTTTAAAATAAGATATATTTTGACCTACCCGGGACACTATAATTTTGAAATTTATTCAAAACCATTTCTATATTTTTACACTCAGAGCATTATCTCCAACAGGAGCAATAGAAGAGCCGTGGTTGATTTGATATTGAAAAAAGTATATATATATATGTTATTATATTACGGAATTGTCAGCTTGACAAAATGAATGAAACTTTTCAGATTTATATATTAAAATTTTAATTTTTAAATCCTATTTCATCAGCTGTGAAAAACTGATTCATTAAACAATCATCAATTTAAAAGCAGGAATATACGAGTCACCTAAAAACATAAATATTTATTAGACGCTTGAGGCGTTTCCCAGAGTGTCCTAAGTTCAGTTCTCGATAATAATCATTATATCCTTTCCGTTGTCTGACCATATTGACTCTTAAGAGTTAACTCTTACATTACATGTTTCACTGCGAATTAAATATTAATAAAATGCAATTGCGTAGTTTATTGACTTATGTATTGATTACAACAACCAAGTGTGATCAAAAAAGGTTCTACATTTCTGTGTTAACATTTAAAATTGTCTTTAATGAAAACACTTAGACGTACGTAATAATGTTTACTTGGTGCCGAAGTAAGTAATTTAAGCTCTTATTAAGAATGGTTATCAATTTTTACTTATCTAATGTATTTTATTATTTCCACAAGTTGAAGAACGACAACGCTGCTAACATGATTTGTATCATTTAATTTTTTAGTTATATGTAATCATTTGTTCGATATATCCACGACATATATTAACAAATGACATCATTAACATCTAGTGAAAGGTAGATCACAAGTGTAGAACGAGTGCAGCTTATTAGAGAAACAGTCGATCCAATGGCATGCTTTGCTCTATAATAAATAATGGACCGACGTGAAAGGAGTTTCGCAAGATAAGTGACGTATTACTGTGTGCTGAAGAATGCAGGCAATTCTCAATAATCCATCAAATACTAAAGCATGACGTTTATAACGTACTCGTATAAACATCGCGATTGAGATCATTTAGACTTTTTAATTTTACAAAGGTTTCAAGCCCAATAGTGTTACATTGTATTCGCATAGAATTCACATGAAATATGAGTTTAAAAAATTAGGGTCGACTTTTGATATTCATTGGCTGCGAAGTCAGTAATTATCAAACCTCTACGAGAGATATGCTACACACATACAATCACCCTAGAATTCGTTTTACGGAATCGTGATTTGGTTCGAGAACTTTTTAAGTAATCGTCCAAAAAAAAATAATGATCCCAGACATTCGGGTTCCCAAGTTTACATGCCGCACACGTCGCGGTAATTGCTTTAAAAGAAAAGCCGTACGTGAAACGAGTCTTCCTGGAAACTTCAAAGTTATTATCACATTAAATTGCGATGAAATTGCCAACGCCAGCCTGTCTGCCAACGAGAGCCATTGGCCGACGAGGATCGTACGACGTCGGAATGCAGCTCGATTCAATAGAAATCTGTGTTCGATAAAAACTTCTAACGAGTTTCTCAATCTCAATACCAATTTAAGTAACCTGGCTCAGTATCTCTCGTAATCGTAAAAGGAAAGACAATTCGGTGTTTTATTCGTCAACGGGAATTTTAACGGGCCTATAACTCATTTATTATTCTGGAGTTGAAACAAAAGCGGAAATATGCTGTCCATTTGTGTACGTTGTACATAGCAATAAAAATCGAGTACAGTTTGAAATTGATGCAGTAAGACCGAAAGCATGCAGCTGTACTGCATTAAAGACTTAACTAGAATAAAAAATTCATACTGTCACAATAAAGTTCGTCTCTATATATATGCAATAGCATTAAATTGTTTTTTTAAAAAATGATTCAGCTCTAATAAATCAGTGGTTACATTAACAAGCGTTGTCTGGTAATGAGTTGTAGTCCATTTTCTTAACTTTTATGTAACTTGCTTTTAAATTAATATATTAAGTAATAGTAATAATTTACTGGGTAGTCCATTTAAAAGTAGCGGTAGTTTTGATGTCCTCTCACCGTATACAGGCCAAACATTATTTTTATGGTAAGGAGCCTTAATAAAAAAATATAGGTCGCTTTTCCATAAGTAATGAGAAGTACTAGTAAAAAACATAAACTCGCAAGTAAAAGTTATTGGAGTTTTTGTTTAGAATGAGTAAATTATGCTTATCTCGTAATGAAAGTTTCGAGCGTGTCTTAACACGGATTTGTAATTACTGTGTCAACAGAAACACTACATTAACTAAATGATAATTCGCTTCTGTTAAACAAATGCGGATTTTACTTAAGCCATATATACGAGAGTCCAATCGTTTTTTAGTCACACACATTCATAAACATTCGCTCTTATAATATTTAAAAGATAACTATTACAAGCTTATGCTCAAAATATGTTTTGATAACATTTGCTCTTTTGGTCCTATTACCTTTTGTCAATTTCATGTTTATTATTTATTTATTTATATTTTAGGTATTGCAGTTAATCTATTAAACATAATATAACATAATATACTCGTCTACCTTTGATGCAACTTAAATCATTACAATATAAAATATAGTGACAACCAGATGTCGTGTTTTCTAAGCAACAATTTAATGCATAAATTATAGTTAAACTGTAACCTTAATCGCAACGATAACGATACGATAATAACGATCATTCCAACAGCCTGTTAATGTAAGAATATAATTATCTAAGCATAAGATTACCAATACTTTGGACAGTAATAGCTTTGTGATTGCTAGACCTATTCATATGATCCAAGAATACGCTTTGATCAGTTCACATAATTTACGGCTCGTTGAACACATGTATGACACACATTAAGTCATACTACATCCCTACTTAACTTGTATGTGGCATTTTCGCGTTCCATTAAAACTTACGTTGAAATATCTTTGGTTTTTATTTGTTTATCATCAAAATCAAATGTAACACTTTTATAAATGACTTCACGTTTATAAAGGAATTTAATGTTTTCGATTCATTTGCAAGTATAACACCCAAATCCTTCTTGTTATTTTTACATTGTCATTAGTATAGTTGCTAAAACGGTATATTTATAAAGTATGATTAATTAAAAATATAATCTAATGCAAAAAAAATTACGAATTGCGAAAATCAAACACAAAGCTATTATTTTAAAAACATACGTGTTAAATAAACATTAAAATATACGCTATACATTTAAAATTACTACCATAATCACAACGTACCGTATAAAGAGCTAATTGTTATCCTTTTCACCCTCGTTACAGTTTGCGAAGATATGAATGAGACAATAATTGTTTTAAATGTGGCTTAAGATAATTCATAATCGATGGTCTGATTTAACGTTGGCTTTTTAATTGATCTCTGTATATCCGGTAATTTGTTATATTTCATTAGTACATCTAATGTAAGCATACTATGAATACTAATAGTGCTAATTTATTATGGACATTGCTTCTAGAAGTTGATTAGAATAATTCATTATTTCTCTTAAGCAAGAGAATGATCACAACCACGTTGATTGTGTCAATTGTCAATTTACTCATAGTACATGTCACATTTAAATTTAAAAAAACGTAATTCCGCTAGCATCTGAAATCGAAATATTGAATTCGATAGTGCCACTTTGCGGCTGTAGGTGCTTATAGGAGAAAATGGTAATAGACCTTTTGCCGTGATCGTCATGTTGGAAGACTAGAAATATCGACTTATAATAAAAAATATGGGGTAATCAATTCCACTAAGTTATTCCTAATTATGAATTAATTATTCTGTTATTAATTCTTATAGCTAGCATATATGTTTAAAGAAAGGACGTAACACAGATAAAACAAAACTGAAACGATTAAATCTCATTTATCCGTGCCTTGGCTATCAAACCAAGAGACAAAGTGAGCCGTATAATTGTGAAAATTGTCACGCGAATATGTCGGACTTTAAAATGCATTAACGGAAGTCCAAATTCGTTACTAGAATTTAATTGTTAAGGAAAATATTGTTCATACAGTTTTTATACTTGCATTTTATGAACGGAAATTAAGAAAATCTGAAATCTGAATCCTCTCTGTTGCTCTTTTAGTTGTAGCGCAACTGTATTTTTACATTAAATGTATTAGTGAAATTAATCGTTACACTAACGTATTTCTTTTGTTACAGTTTTTATAATCCCACAACGATGGGTGATGGCTATTATGGGATTCCTGGCGGTGGCCAACGCTTACACAATGCGTGTCTGCCTGAACATAGCCATTACTCAGATGGTCAGGCGGCATGCACCATCAGCGGCTTATGAAGACGGATCTTGTCCGGCTGAAGTCGAGGAAGCAATATCAGAGACTTCTGTAAGTAAAAAATATAAATCGAATCAGTTGGACATTTGAGTCACTTGTAAATACGAATCAGAATACTTAAATAATTTTAATCAAATTTTTAATCCCAAATGATCCGGAGTGTGAGGGCCATACGACTTTCGAAAAGGAAATATAAAAAATTTCATTTAAAATAATGCTTTTTATTCCTATTCTGACGTTCATTCGTTGTATACAAATGAGATTGTGAATAAATAAGTCTTGAATTTGCCTTAATCCGCTCTAAGAGACTAAGTGCGACATTGAGTATGGACGCAAACTATTTAATTTGGTTTATTCAACGAAACCGCAAGAAACAGCTGGCAACAGCCAATGAGGTATATCATAGAGATATCCTTATACGACGTTGCAAATTAAAATGCACACTTAATTACCATAGTTAAGTTGAAAGTTTTGGCCCTGACCAATAAAGATTGAGCTGTGACTAACGCCCGATGAATAAAGAACGGAATTAACCGCAATCCTAAATTGCGTCACATAAAAAATAATTAAAAAAAAGAGGTTCACAAACAAATTAAAAAAAAGAATGACGCTGTAAATGCTCTCTTCTATACTCAAATATCTCCGTAATATTTTGTAAAAAGCTTTAACGTCAAACGTATAAAGGTTTTGGATTTTGGTTTAAAAGACTGTCTGAAATGACGAGCAAGGATACCAAATAACAGAATATTAATGAAATTTAAACGTAAAAATATCATACTACACTCTAAATCATTACACCCATATTAACTAAAAACACGAAAGAGTTGATTACTTCACCAAACGATTTTTCATAATCATCAGCGTTTTAAAGGTTTTAAATATTGCAAAGTTATTGGACCAATTAACAACAAGATATAAATAGATATATATACCTTGAGTATATAAAATACAATAAAAATACGGAGTAAGATAAAAATACGTAGGCGAATGAGAAGAAAACAGCCTATAATATTATAAAATGAAATCTAATATTGAACTTTATTTTCAGGAAGTAAGTGGTTTTAATTGGGATGAAGAAACTCAAGGCATTATTTTGAGCGCATTCTATTATGGATACATTGTAACGCACTTACCTGGTGGAATATTAGCTGAGAGATTTGGAGGGAAATACTCTCTTGGTTTTGGAGTACTGAGTACTGCTATTTTCACTCTTCTCACACCATGGACCGTGAACATTGGTGGCGCCACAGGCCTTATTATTTTACGAGTGTTGGAAGGACTTGGCGAGGTATGGATTTATTGCATTTTAATCAGATTAAACCATATAATGTCTCGTTAAAATGACCTTTTATGATGCAAATATACAGATTTAAGTAAGCAAAAAAAGCAGCCAAATCATATTTATTGTTTTTATAATTTTGTAAATGCAAGAAACAATAAAAGGTTACACATGTTTTTAGTGGAAAGTCATGTAATTCAAGGTTTGCGGCATGTGTGACGTACAAATGGAGTTTAAAGAACATCGTTTGAATGTCGAAGAACTTATGTGATTACACGCCGCAGTGTATAGACTCTATAGTGCTTTTCAAACTATAGAAACAAATGACAATCGCTCCTCCTTCATAAAGAGAATGATTAAAGCAAATAATGAATTCCTTCCAGGGTACAACTTTCCCCGCATTGAATGCAATGCTTGCGCGATGGGCTCCTGTGTCCGAACGAGGGAGAATGGGTTCCCTTGTATTCGGAGGAGCTCAAATTGGAAATATTGCTGGAACATATTTCTCAGGATTGGTCATTAAGGAAACAGGAGACTGGGAGTCTGTGTTCTATCTCTTCGGCAGCATTGGGATATTGTGGTTTATTTTATGGGTACGTAAACTGTTAAAATTTTCGGTTTGGTTAAATTTATCTGTGATTTGAACAAGTATCTAACTTGATGTTGACATATTAGTCTAGAGAAATGCATTGTCTCGTTCACAATAGCGTGAGAACCTTTGTCAAAGGCAATAATTACATATTTCAGGCTCTACTATGTTACAACGACCCTGAATCGCATCCATACATATCTGATAAAGAAAAGAAATACCTAGAAGAAGCGCTCGGCAGACATCGTAACAGCCAGCCAACAGCTATTCCGTGGAAGGCTATCTTCATGTCCGTTCCTCTATGGGCTCTTGTATGCGCACAGGTAAGAAGCATTCATATAAACAGAGTGCGACTGTTATTTTTAAAACTATTTAAGTACATTTTTTAATTACTAACTTTTTATACATCTTTCTACCCGTGAATCGTTAATCCTTATTATACAAATGTAATAATTATTACTAAATTATTTAAAATAGCATGATGGAACAAGATCTATTCTTAAGTGCTATTTGACATTCCTTTTGTAAATATTGCTATATATCTGACGATGCCTTTTTTCACCCTTAACTAAGATCTTGAAACAAATTCTACTTACCAATGACTCAGTTGCATAATGTCAAAGTTATTATAAAAACAGTTATATAGTTCTTACTAATTATCATATTTTATATTATCTTAGATTATTAGATAGGTATCTAGACGAGAATTTAATGATATATCTAATGATCATTAGAATTGATTGTTCAGCGTTTATAATTGTTTGAACTCAATATGAAACCATTATTATATAATCAATGTATTTATAAAAACTCATGTTATACATTCCTATCTTTAATATTATTTATGGTAAATACTGATTTCTAGCCTATGAAATAACGTATCGGTAATTTCAATAAATACAAATCCTTTGGTACTTCCTCATTGAACCGTGAATGTTGTCAATAATGAATTGTATTGTCAGTCTATATTCATTTCCTTGAATGACGACATCCAAATATTATGTTCCGATAATAGTTATTATATAACTAATATAATGGTCAACTTTTAGTATTTCTTATGGACTCCCTTATTGAATCTTGTAAAATGGAAGCGGTCGTAGATATAAGTTTTTTATACTTGCCTTTTATGTCTGTTTCATTCACGAGATTACTACGTACAAAGATATGTTCTTTCGTTGTTGTATATGCTTGTTAATGTTAATTTCACACCAAGCGTAAACGTGGCGGGTAATTTTCGTGATCTAGAATTTCTCTCTTGATAATGTATTTTTTCAGCAAGTTTCAATAAAATCTTTTGGTTAATGTTTTCACTTGCATTGTTTAAATCTTAATTACTTTCAGATCGGCCATGATTACGGCTATTTCACAATGGTCACGGACTTACCCAAGTATATGACTGGCGTCCTGAAATTCGACATCCATAGAACGGGAACTCTAGCCGCGCTTCCTTATATAGTTATGTGGATAAGCTCAATAATATTCGGTTGGTTGTGTGACAAGATTGTGAAGAGGCAATGGATGACTGTCACCAATGCTAGGAAGACCTTTACGACAATCGGTAAGTTGATATGAGAGAAATAGTATGTTTTAAGTTTAGAATAGCTATTTATAACCGCGCCACCAATTCATTCCCATTCTTAAGAAAATGTTACTTAAGATGGAGCCTCCTGCCCGTTTCACGCGTCTTTAATAAAAAGTACATATTAAATTTATTTTAGGGGAAAAATTATCCTTTATCGTAATTTAATCGGAATATTTCTTCTTATTATTTGCTTATTTTAAATAATCGCTTAGAGAAATTGTAAATAATTTTTATATGATTAGGTATATGTTATATAAGTGTTAAAAATATACAAATGAATTTAGTGATACAGAAAACTTTTAAATGTTTCTCACATTCTAAAATCAGACGCGTTATATTTTATAATAGAATTTCGTTTTTAATTATTGACGTACATATGTGCAAATATTTACAAATTCAAATCAATAGACTTTTATTTATACATTACGATGAACAAGGTGAGACTCATAGCCCAAAATAAATATATTGTTAAGCGAACTGTATGAAATAAATATTTAAATAACTTATTTGACAGAATTCAAAAAATAGGTTTTTTTCTAACCTGTTTGCACCTACTAATAATATTATTATTCAAATATAAAATCCACAAACTTAATTTCCCAGTCAAAGTATCTAATAAGGACTGTGTATAAGTAAAACAAAAATATTTATGGATATTTGTTCCAAAAATGTCTCGATGCGATAATGATGGTCAACTGATTGAAAATAAATTAAGCCAAAGATGTTTTTCAGTTGAGTGAATAAATTAAGAATATTTAACGTATCAATTACAATGTCATACCTGCATCAAACCCGGTTAAGAGAATACTAATTATATAGTGGAAAGTGATGACAATACGCGATGTGTTCCGGCAGATTCAATTAATTGAGGCCAATCAATCAATCCTGGTTGCTTGATTACAATTATAGAGCCATTTTATTATCAACTATATTAATGTATAAGAAATAAGCGGATAAAAATAGCACATTACACTACAAAACGAAATTTCCAGTGGTATTCATTAATCGTGTCGGTTTTTAAAGATAAAATAATACGATAGTTATTATAAAACTTATGATTAATTTGTCTTCGTTTTGTGTTATTGTGAAATAAAGATAATTTATATTACAGTAATGGGATATTTACATTTTAGACCAAGCAACCAAGTGTTTCTTTTAGCCAACGTAATTTGTTTGACTGAGAAAATTTTTCTTAAAATATAAATTATATTATTTTAGGATATCTAGTTCAGCGTTAGAAAATATGGAACAGATATTATTTATTATTAGATAACGAAAAAAGTAAATATATTTCGACGTTATAAGAGGTCAGATTCTCCTACAATCGATGGTGCTTTATCGATTTATTATTCCAGCTTCCATTGGTCCCGGTATCTGCATGATCCTTGCGTCATACTCAGGCTGCAATACGGAGACAGTTGTCATATTATTCACGGCATCGATGGGTCTTATGGGAGCTTTTTACCCAGGAATGAAAGTGAACGCTCTAGACCTCAGCAGTAATTACGCTGGCACCATAATGGCAATCGTTAATGGTATTGGAGCGATCACAGGAATCATAGCGCCCTTCTTGGTTGGACTGTTGACACCGGATGTAAGTATTGTACATTTTGAAAATTTCGTCTAATTTCTTCATTTGATTAATTATTGTTGGCAGTAGGTCTGAGCTTACCAATCTGATATTGATTGTTTCATTTAGCATCAAAACTTAGTGTACGAGTACATCGACTAATAATAATTAGATGATCCCTGTGGCTTCACCCGCCTCAGACCTTTGCACGTCTTTATAATAAGAATTATACTAATTTAGCAATTAATTAATTACTAAATGTGTATCTGAAATAAATTATCAATTTTTATTTCAATTATGGTTCAATTTGGAATTAAATGAACATATAATATATAGATAAACATTTCCATGTATACATTAAATATTACACTGCTTAAATACTCTTGCTATTTAAGCAGTGCACGCCAGACTAGCAGATGGTTGATTTTTTACTTGTTATTTTGGATATCCAATGTTATTCTGATATATAAGCTATTTTAAGAGAATTACAAACGCGAAAACAATATTAAGTATACCATAATTACATTATTTTAAATGAAAAACAAAACAAATGTTCGGAAATGACGTACCTACTAGATTATTATGATATGCGTCACCCGACGCAAAAATTCCTTTCAAAACGGTTATGTCTAAAACTTATATTGTTGTTACAGAGCACTCTAGTCCAATGGCGTCTGGTATTTTGGATAACTTTGGCGGTATTTATCGTAACCAACTTAGTATTCGTGGCATGGGCGTCAGGTGACGAACAATGGTGGAACAGCGCACCTCAAGAAGCGAGAAAGCAGACAGAGGCATCGGGAGATGTTAATAATGAAATTAAGAGTCCAGCGTAGTTTTTATTTTGACATCAAATTTAAAGAGTTCAGAAAACAAGTTTTAAATATATGTGAATAGTGAATGATACAACAAAGATCAACGCTACAAGAATAGTTATTACAAACATTTGGCTTCGAATTTTTTTGATAACACTCAGTTTATTAATTGAAAATAAATCCATACAAGTAGTAAATATTTAAACCATAGGCTATATAGGAAGCTAAAAATGGTCATTCAATTCCTATGCTACTAATCATACATTTCTTGGATATTAAGCGATTATTTTTATTTTTTATTTATCTTGTAGCTAGATGCTATACTATAATAATGATTTTACTAAATATTCCCTTCCGAATATGATACACGTACTCATTGTATCACTAGTTCTTGTGCACTGAACTCTTTGGAACTAATGACGTAAGAAGTACAAAATTAAGTATTCTTAACAAAGATTCTTTCTGCATTTCTAAACGTAAATAATGTTTACGATTATTGATCACACAATATTCTTCTGTAAACTACGTACAGTCATCCGTACGTTTCGGAATATAGTGAGAATCAGCCAGTGATGTGATAGTAAACTATGAATAGAAAATAATAGGAAATATTACAAGAAAGTATTGCTAAGACATACGGGATATAATGTTCAACAAAAGAATTTTTGGCGCGTCTCCGATTGACTCTTGACAGAAATGAACGAAACGTGCCAACATTATTTTTGTCTATTACCATTCTCAATCCCATGTCTTTTTGAAACATAAGTCACTTATTCCACTGCATTGTTTATAATTGTCGATGATGACACAGAGTAAAAATACAGAATATACATAAATACAAATATAAAAATTAAATTGTTGTTATATATTAGTGATGTAAAAATGCTTTGTAGTGTGAGCTACTCCCTGTTAATTATTTTAAATCGTCCAGACTGAACTATTACATGATATTTTTGTTTTCTGATAAGATACATTTTATTAATAGATGCATAGACAAACTTATTATTTTATCTTTGGCAACACTGTAAACGTTTTACAATATATTGTAATGACGTGATTAGCTGTAAATATTTTATGTACATATTTTGTGTGAATGTATTTGTAAATAGGTATGAAAGGAATTGTATTGAAGTTACGTGGCGCGAAAATAGACATGTAATATTAAATGTTTGTTATGTATCCTCTTTTGTTTTTAATAAAATTTTTGATAATGTTAATATTAACTTAAGGATGTCCAAAATTTTTAAAAATAGAATCCATATTATAATCAATTTTCTATTCGTGTTTTGTTAAATTTAACTACTATTTATATATCCAATATTTGCTGTGGAAATGTATTAAATTTGTTCATATAAGTAAGGAGGCTGTGAACAAAATTTATTAGATTTACACAAAGTTCAAAAATGTGTGCCATTTGAAAGATCTGTATAGTTAAGGATTATGTATTAAGCTTTTAAATAAATAATTAAATTTTCTTCAATCTTTTAATAAAAATATAAAAAACAAAACAACAAAAATAAATAAATTATTATACCAAAACATCGTAAATAAACTTATAGCCCACTCAAATAACTTAATATTCTAGATCCTAAAATATAAAAACACATTGAAACTGATTACATTTCGCTATATTTGATATGGGAATGTCATATACTTTTGTTTCAAAGTAACTCAATTTTATGACAACAATCATAAAATTAAATTCACATGTCTGAAATTAAATTAAGAATAAATAAAACCGAAAAAGTATTTATACCATTAAACATATATCAAATATATATCCGCTAAAAACGAAAGTAGTTTAAGTGCAATCTTTTGAGTTTACACTATAATAAAACAGACCAGAAAATTCGGAATTCAGCAAGTTTTACCGAAGAAAGTATTTTTTATACATAACATGTAGTATAGGTATATTTACAATAATATAATTTCATGGGTTGTTAATTAGTTACTTATAACTTTTTTATTTAATTTTGATAACATATAAAATTTATATTTCGCACCTCAAATATTCTTTCGAGCATTATTGAGTAACCTTGACATGATTTCGTTCCACAACTACCTTCAAAGCACTTTCTCACCACCCTATTGAACCACTCCAAAAGAGGTATTTCCGAACATTACGACTTAGGGACCTTCAAAAAGAGCTATAAACATCTCAAAGCCGCAACCACTGGTGAGCCCTCTGCTTCGAGTTCCATGGGCGGCGGTGTCACTTAGCATCAGGTGAGCCCCTGCTCATTTGCCCCCTTTCTATATAAAAAAAACCTAAAACAATGCGAATATACAAACGATTATTTTAAAATTGAATAGATACCAAAATATTAAATTATATGAATTGAATGCTCTTTACATATATACGAGTTTAACAGCTCTAAAACAGCTCCATGACTGAAGTGGGTGATGAAGCATCAGCGAGATCAGTTCTCTGGTTGAGGATCTGCAGTGCTTCGGCCGCGGTGATGGTGACGAGGCCCATGGCGATGATAGTATTCAACGTCTCCGCATCATTTTTGGCTAAGCCCGTTCGTATACGACGCGCGTCATCATAGTCCAGGTTGAGAAGCATACACGATTCAGCCAATCTGTGGATTTGTGGACATTGAGTTTTTTAAGGATTTTTTCTTTTTTTTTATTATAGTGAGTTTGTCATTTGGTTAATGTTCATTAATATAATTATACTAATATAATTACTAATTAATACTACTATAATTATATAGAGGTTCTGGTACTTTTTATTTCATGAGCAGTATGGAGTGTCCGATGAATGCAATGTTTCTTAAGAGTTCTAAAAATAAAAACCATGTATTTATGTATTACTTGCTATCGCGTACGGCTTTCAACCAGAAACTATTTTTTTTTTTATGATGATGTAACGAGGTTTCTGAGCGGTTCATACTGATATAGGTACAATAATCTTTAAATAAATGTATTATAAACATAAACCCAATACAATGAGTAGCTATTGGTCTGCTTACCTTGGCACAAGAATGGTCTCCAACGTTTTGTTCTCGAACCGCGTGAAGGCTGGCAAGATATTTCTCATTACGTCATGCGTGAATTGGAGGGGCCCCCCCGGGGTGAACCCCTTGGCAAAAAACCCCCCCCCCAAAAAAATAAATATTTTAATTTCGGGGGGGGGGGGGGGGGGTTTTTTTTTTTTTTTTTTTTTTTTTTTTCTATTTTTTTTTGGGGGGGGGGGGGGGGGGGGGGGGGGGGGGGGGGGGGGGGGTTTTTTTTTTTTTTTTTTTTTTTTTTTTTTTTTTTTTTTTTTTTTTTTTTTTTTTTTTTTTTTTTTTTTTTTTTTCTTTGTGGGGGGGGTTTTTTTTTTTTTTTTTTTTTTTTTTTTTTTTTTTTTTTTTTTTTTTTATTATTTTTTTTTTTTTTTTTTTTTTTTTTTTTTTTTTTTTTTTTTTATTTTTTTTTTTGGGGGGTTTTTTTTTTTTTTTTTTTTTTTTTTTTTTTTTTTTTTTTTTTTTTTTTTTTTTTTTTTTTTTTTTTTTTTTTTTTTTTTTTTTTTGGGGGGGGGGGGGGGGTTTTTTTTACTTTGGCAAATAATAAACAAAATGGTCTCCAACGGCCCTTTTGACATTCTCGATGTACGCGTGAAGGCTGGCAAGTATTCTTCATATTAATAATTAGTCATCTTGAATTGAAGTGTCCGCCATGTGTTGTTAACCAGTTGCATAGAACTACCTCTTGAATAAGGAGTTTCCATGATTATAATACCTTATGTGGTTAGGTGGTTAGTTTATTTATATGTATGATATTATAATAACCATATTATTTATCGATTGATTTATATTTATATATCAACTAGCTGATCCGGCGAACGTTGTTTTGCCATAAATGTAAATTCTAGAAATCATTTTTTTTAGTTCAATAAAAATAATTATCAGCTTTAAGTGTGCGGGGATATGTTTATAATCGAAACCGTTTTTAACAAGAAAAGTATGCTTTATTTAGGTTAATAAATTAATCTTTATATGACCGTTTGTCGGTTTATCATAGCAGTACCATCTATTGATTACATACTCAAGTCGAAAAGCATGGACATCTGTTAGAATCTTTTGGAGTTAACAGATAATTGTGACTGTCAATTAAAGATCTAAGCTATACTATCTCTTAAGTCGGACCAGACTGCTCAAGGTGTGCAAAATTAATTTAAAATCGGTTAAGTAGTTTAGGAGTCCATCGCGGACAAACATCGTAACAGATTTACATATATGTAGAGATAAATCAATCGATGATGATGGTGATTGGGAAAATTTATTTCGAAGTTTATACTTAAAGGTATATTAAAAGAGAAACAGTTGTATAAACAATTGCAGCGAGTGCAACAATTGTACACTTAATTATAGTTAAAGTAATACAGTCTATACTTGTAAGTGCTAAGTTACCTAAACAAATAATATCGTCTGAAAAGAGTTCGACGACATCTTCGACAACGTTCTAGTCTTTTGATATGTTAAAATAAGGGGACCAATTTACAAGTTCCTACAGAGATCATTAACGAATGGACCAAGGTAAGAGCTCTGCGGTACCCCAGTTAGGAACCATTATAGCAACTGACTTAAACAGTTTTAAGGTAAAAATCTGACTGTGTCTAAATAGATATGGTCTTAACTAACGAATAAAGTCGTACTTAAAACCATAGCCTACTAATATGCCTAACAGTATTTCATGATTGACACTATCAATTGCTGAATAATTGGTCTACCGTGACCACGCACGCTGCAAAGTACGCGAAACGTCGGAAAAATTTAAAAATAATGTAAAATATATTTAAATTTTGCAAAAATACTTAAATCCGTTCATAAAGTGCTTTTCTTTAAATGAGTAACAGTTATGTTAATAAAAGACAATATTATCACAAAACAATATAAACTTCTTAAACTGTATGCACCAGTCATCGTGGTACATACATATCATGGTAACAAATTTATATATATAAAATAATAAATAGAAACTTTGAGCACTCACTCGAAACACGCAGTTATCAACTTGCAAAGCCAACTCAGTCTTGAGCAGTTGGGCAATAGTGGGCGAGAGCGTCTCAGTCAGCGTGACCAGTCTGGTGCACAAGGTGGACAACGGCCTGCCCAGCGAACTGGACATACACAGGGCCCTCTGCTCCACTGTCAGCATGGCGTGCCATCTGGAGTTATATTTTATGAACGTGACTCTTGTAACTCTTTCTTTAATGCACTATTAACACATTTTTAATTGTCTTCGAAGCTGGTGTAACCGCTTGCATATTCTTTTATTATTACTCATCATGTATTTTTTTTCTGATTTCTTTTTCCATATTTTCATAATGAATTCATTATATCAATACTCTTTATGTGTGTCAGAATATCATAAAATACTATTTCGTTGATCAGACAGATTCTTATGTAATCTTAGGATATTAGAAGACTTTTACACCCCAGTGTGCTATTGAAAAATAATAAGGATTTTCTTATATGCATCCATTATTATATGACTCCGAACATTCTGAGCAAATCTAGTGTGAATGTATCGAAATTCAGTTTAACTACATAACCTGTAATGTTATTCTGTACCTAAAATTTTCTAAATCAACCTTTACGTACGGAACCCTTCGTGCACGAGGCAGGCTCTCACTTGCGCCGTTCTTTAATTTATAAACAAATATGTAACAAGATAGACAATACAAACTTCAATGATTTGTAGTCGTGCAAATGGTCTCTAAACTCGACAACCAGGAACTGGACCAGCGCCGTCAGACCCGCTTCACGAAGATGGTGTAACAGAGCCGGTGCATCACCGAATACGCCACCGTCTTCCTCACCATCACCTTCTGGCAGTGGCTCTGCTACCGCCGGATTTGCTATGGGCCTTGTCTGAAACATTATAAGTTCTTTTTTCATTGAAGGGCAAGACTATCTGACATGAGTTTACGCGAGTTGTTATATACGCCCCTATGCGGGCTCAGTGATAAATTAAAATGTTAGAACTGGCAAAACTCACTAACATCCACCCGTATGTACAACTATCGCTCACCCAAGTAATAAAGTTATGGATAGCCTCAACAAAAATAATTTTGGGATTGGAACCTAAATACAGACTATACGAGGCAATGTATTGCCACACTTAAAAATACTTACGTCATATTGACTAGGATCGATGATCGAATTCCGCTTAATGACTTCCTTCAGAGCCAGATCTTTAGCTCGTGTCTCCACATCTTCCAAACTAATTGAACCTTCATTTTCGTTGTCACTTTCTGAAAAAATATACTTTATTATATTATATTACTGACGGCAAACGTTGTTTTGCCATACTTGATTTCAATTTTCAATTAATAAAAAGAAAAAAAAGGAGAGGGGTACAAATTTAGGTTGTATGTATTTTTGTATGTTGTATCATAAAAAAATAGAAATAAAAATTTTGTTAAAAAAATAAAATTTAGGGGTGGACTACCCTTAATATTTAGGAAAATAGATGTTGGCCAATTCAACTACTCAATACGCTCACAAAGTTTCATGAGAATCGGTCGGAGGAGTTTAAGTTCGAACCCGTGACACGAGAATTTTATATAATATTGTATATAATAAACCTTCCCAATCCCCTTACACACACAAAAAAATTCATCAAAATCGGTCCAGTGTTTGAGAGAAGTTCAGTTACATACACACTCACAGAAGAATTATATATATAAAGATTGTTAAGCATATGTTATGTTTGAGAACATAATAATGAAAATAAATTATGTTCATTATACAAAATATTGCGATCATTATATCAAATCACAAAACTCATATGAACATCACTACATACCATTAAGCTACTAGACTAATTTAAAGTTTGTACATTCTAAAATACACTTTAAACCATATAGCAATAAAGTCGACAGTTAAATGAACAATCGTAGAATAATCTGATTTGTACCGTCTCTGAAAATCTCTTCGTCGGTTTCATCTTCTGAGCTGGTTGAGGACTCGCTCTCTTGCCCATTGCTGTGCTGTTGCTGAGTGAACTGATGGAACTGACGTCTGTAGTAATATAGTTGCAGGTAATGCTGGAAAGTTTAAAATCTATTAGGATGTATGTAAGTGCTACGAGAATACTACAATATAAAAAATATAATAGTTTTATGACTTAGTTATTCCAATTTCAAGTGTAATATATGTATACGTACCGTGTAAAGTGAAATATGAGCACCCATGACAGCTATAAGCTTCCCACGAGTGGAATGTCTGGAAACTCACCAGCGAATGAGCCCATTGTAGCAATACGGTCCGGGTGTGTTGTGCCGTGTTGACAATGGCTGTGAGGGGATGAGGCCCTGCGACTAAGAAGCAGTCCGGGTTTAGACTGTCAACGGCCGCGCTCATTATTTGGGTGAGACGCACCCGCCATTCCTCGATCAATTCTAGTTGAAGCTCAAGGAATTGTATTCTGAAAGATATTTTTCTATTTGTCGAGACAATTCTTTTGCATAGATGCTCTATATTCAGTTGAAATAAAGACTTTAAATAACTTTGGAAATTAACTTTATATGAGAATTTATTATTTACTTTTTCTTTAGTTTTGCATTACACTTGCTTAATCTGAATAAGGTTTTGAAATTCAGATGAGGTTTCAGATGAAATATTTTTTTATTTTTTTAAGCATTCTTCTCCTTAAATAAATTTATTGACATGTACATTATAAAAACCCCAATTCTCGATCCCTTTATTGTCTTGTTACAAAAGTTATTTTGTTAAATTTTGTATGTGTACAACATGTTCAGAAAAGGATAATCACGAATCGTATGCATTGAATCCAAATTTATAAAAAATTCTAAAACACTCCAAAAATTAAACCAAAAAAAAAAAAAACCCAAAAAGAAAAACCCTAAAAAAAGGCCCCCAATTAATTTTGGAAGCAAAATAAATGGTATGATCATATTATCATATAAAAGTTAAAAGACCATTAATGGCTACCTACCGATGGCCAGGCTGTGGCAGCGTCGCATATCTTTCTTCTATGGTTTTTAATAATGCCACGAACCAATCAGATCCGCGCGGAACCCAAACCAGGGAACCCACTGCTGCCCCTACGCCAGCTGCTACTGGTTCAATCCATTGTTCGTTATCCAGCATTTCATCCATCTTTGAAAGGGCATCTGTAATTTTATGTACAATTTACATTGTTTAATATAGAGGATTTTTTAAAAACAAGAAAAGATACCCACCCGCACAGCATGATAGTAATCTACAACGTAATGCTGACATTTTTTTTTAGCTTTAGCCATTTTAATTTCTACTTTTCAGTTGCTAAGGCAAAGGCATCTTCCTTTATTCATTCAACACAAATATATAACAGCGACGCCACCTGGCTGGTGACTCGTAAACAAAGCGTCGTGAGGAAGTCGTCAACATGCACTTATTTTTTTTTATCAAACAAGATTATTAATGAAATTAGGCAAAGGACATTTGACGGCATTAGTCTGATCGTAAGTGACTAGTAGATCGTATACCAGACACTAAGTGCGTAGCCGCACTTTACAGATGGAGATACGCTCATTAATTTTTACTTTCATTTAAGTTACTAAGCAACCCGCTTTCATTAGAAATCAGTAATTCTAATTTTAACACAATAATAAACGCGTCCGATTATGCTGAATTCAATATGTGTAAAATCTGTAATATCTTAGAAGGTATTGTAAATTATACGCAACAAACGGCTATTTATACTAAATAACAATCTTTAAGGTATTGTAATTGGTTAAGGATTAATGCTGTATTTAATAACTTCCAAAAAAAGGATTTGATTCGTGAAACCCCGATACGGTCAACATATATGTTATCTAAGAGTTGTTTTAATACCCTTGACGGACTTTTCAGTAACCTTTTGAATATGTACAATACTTAGTCCCAATTTGATAAACTCATAGGGTACAGCCTGCGTTTGCAATCTAAGCGGAAAATATTTAAAGATTATAGACTTAACATAATAAAGCTCAAACTGCCGTACTTTTCAACTCTGATTTAAGGGACGTTACAACGCATTCATACGTATCCACTTAAGCTGCACCCTTTATAGTCATAAAATATGCGCTCATTATCCGTGCTTATGTTCAAAGTGCAACCACAAATGGACAATAAGAAACTACTTTTTAAGGTTTTATATTATCTAATGATAAAATTTAAAAAAAAACTTACACTTCTTTTCAACAGCAAGCCACCGTACAAAAGTCTCCGCTTTGGTCAACACAGAGAGCACACTATTTGACTCATATCCTGTTATCTCTGTTAACTCTTTATGAAAACCAAGAGTTTCATCCACCGCGTGTGCAAATGCAGAGTCGACATCCGCTATATTGTTTTGAGTGTGATACAATGCTAGCACTGTGTGTAATCTCTCAGCCGCTAGCGATACTAAGCCTTCATTGAATTCGTCCTTTAAAATTATATGTGAGTGTTAGTTTGGGGCCCATACCACATTTATTTTAGCACACTAGGCTTAAATTCAATCTTCAATTATTTTAAATACTAAGGTTGTATGTTTGACACTGTTTGAAAATTTTTCATCTTCTGTATGTTTGGTAAAAGACAACATTGGCGGGCACAGTAGAATGTAATTGATTTAAAAAAAAGAAATCTCCCTGTTCAAACCTCATAGTGAGTTATAAACCAAAAGATATATTATAAAAAATATTTACCACTGTATTCACATTCTTCAATTCAAGTTTATCAGCAATGGGTTGCACATTATTCTTGATAAAGGTCTGATGATCTTTAATCCATGTTAATGTTTGTGTAAGGAACCACTCTGGTCTATCTATTCTTGCAGTTTGCCGGGATCCGGTAAAGTGAAACACAAACCTCTTTTTAAGAGGCCGAAGCAATACTTTTATTGGCAGAGATGGGTCTTGTACTAAAAGTTTAAATAGAGAATTTACTTTGATAATCTTATTTAAAAACGTGTTCTGCACTAGCACTAATATTAGTAGGGTTGTTATATTCTTATGCTACAAAATACAGAAATGGGCTTCATAAATATCTCTCTTGGTAGTACTAGAATAAATAAAAAATCTTATATACTATTAATAAAGTTTTGTTTTCATTTATATGATACCTGCAGAAAAATCTCCCGTAATGGCAGCCTTAGCCAACAAATCCTCAGGCTCTTGAATAAGAAACAGATTTCTTGTCACATTATTAAATTTGCTTAAAACCTCTTTTGGAACTTGTGAGGTGTCAGTTCCACTTGTTAATGGCCACTTTAACAATTTAAGAATATCTTCATAGTGTCTGAAACAATAAATATAGTGTCATACTTGCAAATTATATATTGCTTTTCAATTATTCCTGCTATGCTAATGCTGTATAGTAATAGTTTTAAATGTATCATATTCTGACCAATTTTATTGTAATAAATTTAAAAAACATGCAATTAGCTTCTAATTATTTTATCTTACCAATTAAAATAAATATGTATATGTATAATTTGAAGTTCCTATATACATACTTTATTAAATTGTCCTTAAGGATATTGTGCCAATAATGTGTATATTCTTTAGCATAAGTAGCTTGGTGTGAGTTTTTGTATTGGTGACACATTTTTTTCATTTCACTGTACATCAGTACCAGTTGCTCGTCATCTTTACAATTCTTCATCTGCTGACTGTAAAATATATTGATATCATTACTTATGGTGTGATTAAAAATCTTTATTCGTTTTTTTTATAATCTTTTCTAAAAAAAAATCTTTGACAATTAAACAAAGTCTAATACAAAAAGAATTATTCATATTGAATTATTAGTTTCTAAATTTAGTACAATTTAATATTCAAAATAACACACATTCTTCAGCCATATATTTTATAATATTAGTATAGTTTCTCAAGTATTTATTTTGAAATTGAAGATACCTAAGATCTTGAATTTTTGCATAAGACTTAAAATACTCCAGAATCTTTTCCAGTTTACTAATGGCCATAAATCTTTTGTCCAATTCACTAAGCAGCGGTTGTGTTCTAATTAAAAAGTCTTCAGCTCTTTTCTTAAAGTCATCACTTTTGATTTTAAGGTTTTCAATTTGCTTTGTGTTAAGTTCTGCCTTATTAATAGTTGACGTAAGCTTCGTTGGCACCTCATCACTAGCAGCACTTAACTGAAAAAAATCAAAATATATATTAAAGATTAAATATATATTAACTTTGAATGATTCAAATTTTTCTGTATATGCAAAAACGACAAGTCTTTCAATTCCTTAAAAGCTTCAATATGGAAAATTATCATATTGTATTTTAGGTAAAATCTGCGTACCTAACATGAATGCAATAAGCTTAAACAAATAAAACATATTTGTACTAACAGAACTCTCAAGACGATCTCTTCTAATAGTCAGCTCATTTTGTAAATCAAAAGCTGCCTGTAAATTGTTTATATCACCACCAAGTTTTAGATTTAAGTCCTGTAAGATTTCTTTCTTTGTATCTTCCTTAAGATTAGATTTCATTTTAACTTTTGAATAAATATTTATTTTTTACAAATATTTATATTTCACACAATTAATCCTATTTTAAATTCAATAACATTCAAAGAGAATATAACTTATAAGTAGTGTCACAGATATTGTAGCGACAGTAGTACCATAGCAGGCAGTAGATAACTACCGATAATGTGGGTTAACGTAAAGACTATGTATAACTCTCTTCGCAGCGAAACCACGCAAAAAGGCCAACAGTAGTTTAGATTAAAAAGAAAATTTTTTGGTTTTCTATTGTGATCGATCCAAAAACTGAATGATATTAGCAGGAACATAGCATTATTAATATAAGGTGACTTATAATCATTGGTGGCTGTCTGAAAATATCTGGGCTACCTGTCTGGTGAACAAGTCTCTTCATTAATTAGAGATTAGAGATGAGTTTAAATAATAAGAGATAATTAGAGTGATTATGGAATCGTTATTACTATCAACTATTGAATAGGCATGAATAAGTTTACTAATACTGGAAACTACGAAACTGTATTATGAATAAAACTACTATAACGTCCTACTCAGTCCAATATTGTCTGCACCGATATATATTATCTATATTACCCATGTACCCATAATCTGTCAGTCAATTAAGAAAAATTGTTGTTTACAAATGATAATGTGTATTCTGTGTCAGTCCTCACTGGTAAAACAACACAAACAGCTAGAAACAGAATAGTGATACATATTTATGTAAATAATAATATAATGTGGTCATTTATAGAAAAGAATAAAAATGACATCATATATCTTTCACTTCTTCTATTTAGTGTTTTCATTGGACCATATTACAGAAAGTTGAAAACAGTTGAGAGTAAAAAATGGGGTGGAACTATTTTAGGTTTAATTTTAATTACTATAGTCTCCGGTTATAGTGCTTTACATCCTATTTTATCCGCATCTTGCGGCATATTAGCTATAAAGATGGCAAGTATAAAGTAAGTTACCTTTTATATTTTTCTATATGTAAATCCAAAAAAAATTAAGATTTCTCACCTAAAGTTTGAGTTTGAGTTAGACCATATAAGTACTACATTAATCACTTATATTACTTCCAGATATTGCCATATTGTAACATTCTTTTGGATGTTTGGTTACTTATTCTTCTTTCGCTTAGCTGACAAATTTGGGTTCTCCCTATCATCGGGACAAACAAATTTAATTGAGATGATCATTGTACTGCGAGTTGTTGGTGTTGCGTTTGAAATGAATGGATCCTGGTTGGCAATGACAAAAACTAAGACAAAAAATGACGAATTGATGAAATCTAGTAATATAGAAAGGAAGGAAATCAAGGAAAGGGATGATGAATTTCTTGAGCTAATAAATCCAGATTTTGTTGATTTATTTCATTATACATTCTGTTATATTGGATTGCTAACAGGTACTGTTTTCATAAGTCAAACTTAACTTTTTAAAAGATAAATTTATATACATTTAATCACATATATCATAATGTACAATAAAGTACATATGTATAAACATTAATATTTATGTTTAATCAAGTATTATTAGCCTTCTGACCTCATATTTATTACATCATACATATGAGACAAACTTTTCTTAGAAATCATTCCTTCAAAGATTGTTTCCGTGCCTTCCAATACAAAATAGTTGCCAAAAACCCTTTACTTCCAAAATTTGACAACAAGGGAAACTTGTCTTTTACAGGTCCATACTACAGATATCGTACTTTCAATGATTATTTCCACTTGCCATTCAGTAAAAATGTAGATTGTTTTGGATCAACAATAAATACCCTAAAAACAGTGCCTTTGGAAATTTCTTTATATTTGGCTTTCTCTTACATATGTCCTGTGGAGGTAAGTCTGCTAAGATGTAATATATTTCAGAAGTAATGAAAGTAATTCCTAATGAGGGATTGTTTCTAGTATGTTTAATTAAAATTTCAGTTTAGGGTTTCATCTATCCACGCCATTCTGCCATGTTTATTGCACATTGTGCCTTATTAGAGAACCATAACCAACATTAATTACCTTCAGCAGCCTGTATAATTTGATTCTTTTAATTTCAGTATGTGTTTACTGAGGCACATAATAACAGGAGCTTTCTTTATCGAATGATGTATCCATGGGTGTTATTTGCTGCATTCAGACAGAGAATTTATGCAGGCATGACATTGGCTGAAAGTGTTTGCACTTCTGCAGGCCTTGGAGCATACCCAGTGCAAGGCAAAAATAGGACAGGGCATGGTCCAACTGTTGGATACTTGAAATTGAAACAAATGTATGTTGTGTTATGTAATTATGTATAATGTATACTATGTGCTATATTTTTGAATAGTGGCAAGCCTCGTCCCTTTATCTGTTATTAAATTGACACAGGAATCTAATTACACATAACATATACAGTTAAGAAAGCTAAACTGCTTTTTATATTTATAATGGATATATTTATCTATATCAATGTTGAGTTCTTGAGTTGATTGGTATAATTCACTCAAGGTTAGTGCTAATCTTTCCAACTGCAGATGTTTACAGAGAATGGGATGTCCTCATGGCCAGGCTAAGGTACCCAGTTGCAAACAGTACTGATAAACAACTCCATATATATATATATATACACTATGACTTAAATTTATTAAGAATATAATATAAGAACAAGCAATGGTTGACTGTTGATGTTCATTCTTTATTTAAGAACAAGCAATTGGTGGTTGATGTCTATTTTTTAACACAATTTTCTTGCAGATATTCTTTTGTTTACTTGGATCATTCTTATATAATAAATTAAATTGCAAAATTTACTAAACATTTAAAAGCACCTGACAATTCTGCTTAAAGCAAATTATTTTTTCCCCTATGCCGTAAGACTGCCTTGCCTTCCATAAGTGGCTTGTATTAAACCATCACAAATCATCTTAATACCTTAGATTCACTAAATACATACCTTCATATTCAAGGTTACAATAATATATCTCCATATCACACTAAACATACACTACTTTACTATTAGTTTTCGATATAGGTTTCATTCCTTTTTTAGTGCTTGCTGTGGGATCTGTTGACCTGTAATACTGGTATTTTAAAAACCTACATCAGACAGTCTAAAAAGGTCTCTGTCAGTTTTTAAAAGGGAAAATTAATTTAGAATTAGTTATTATTACTCATATACTTACAATAACAGCACACTATTTTATTGGGTTCCAAAAAAACTTAGTTTTCTTTATCAGTTATGACCTAACCTTAAGTGGAAACGCATAATATAAAACCATACCTACTCAGTAATAAAAGAAAATATAAATTCAACAATAAATGAAATTATTTCAGGTCTGAAGATGAAGCAAAAGCAACAGAATATGACTTCATAACTGTAGAGTCTATGGAGGTGTGGCAATGTGAGACAGTGGTAACTCTAAGGGACTCAATGAAAGTATGGAATAAAGCTGTGCAGTACTGGGTAGCCATGGTTGTTTATAAGCGGTTCCCCATTAAACCTCTCAAGTAAGCATGAAATCAGATCTATTTGGTCATTATAAAAAAATGGTAATAGGAAAATTAAATTTTGAGATATTAACTAAACGATACAGTCATTAAATGAGATAAAAACGAGATAACAGTTTATTCTGATTCTATGTACCTATTTAAGGAGTGGCTTTAATAATCATAAGTAAATAGTATGTACGACATGTATGTTATAATACATTCATGTGTATATTTTTTTGTTATTAATATTGGGATAGGAACACCACAGACTGGGTTATATCTAGAGCCCTAGATTTAAGGCCAACACTATAGAGGCCAGCAGTTCTATAATTACCAAGCTTTTGATATGCATTTAAAATAACACTCTGTGATTGCAGGATTCATGCAGCACTTTTTGTATCAGTAATATGGCACGGCTTCCATGCTGGATATTTCTTCTGCATTTACTTTTGTCCATTTTATTTGATGGCTGAAGACATTTATTACAAGTTGTACTATAAAGAGGCGACAGGGATGGTAAGACTTATTTCTAATATCAAAGTTTAGATTGTTAATGGAACAGGTGTGATAAAGTTGAAGACTGTTAAGATATAATATTGTTTATTTTCAAATATTGAAAAAAAATTTGAATTAAACTTATTAAATTTCTCAAGTTCTCCGTCCAGCTTGGTAGAGAATAGAGGTTTTAATTATAAATGAAATAATATAATAGAAATAATTAGTGAAGTTATTTAATAAGAAAATAGTTTTTACCTAAGGTAATCAAACCATGCATACATTTTTTTTTTATTATTTTAATGTTAAACGCTTATAATAAGCACAAAGCGGCACAAATACCGTTTAAATTGTAAGGATTTAGTTTTATAGAAATTGAGTTTATAGAACATAAACTGTTTCAGAAAAAAAAGATAATTGGTTTCATAATGTGGTTCCTTCGATCACATTCAGAGTCCTACCAGGCCGCTGCCTTCCTTCTACTCACCTTCGACAGAATCTGGATTTATTATTCCTCTGTATACTTCTATTGGTATGGAGTATGGCTAGTCTTCCTTTTAATAGGAATAATTTTAAATCAAGTACATAAAGTTAATAAGAAAAGTCTGAGAGGTGAAAATATTGGATGTGATAAGAAAAGTGAATGATGTATGGTTAGAAAAAAACTTGTAGTCAATTATTCATGGGGTAACAATTTTTAATTGTTTTCCAGAATTATTATGTTATATTTTCTTTCGACTAGTTAGCAATAGTTTGATTTTTACAATAAGAGATTTTACTAAGCGTTGATATTGCATCGAATATATTAAAGATCTTTTTTTAAGAATGTTTACTTTCGAGTGAATGTCGAATGATTGTAATTAGGTCAATTTCTAATATATGAATAGATATAGACCCCCGTAATCATAACCAAATAATTGTATATTTGTAACGTTGTAGAAATACCTTTCTGAAATATTTTACGCGTAGTCACCATGGCATAGATACTATCGTGCCTACTAAATTTTACATAAAAATCTCCATAATCCACAGGGAATTACACAGGAATTACAAATTTGAGAAATATTGAATAGAGGTGTCTCTTGTTAGGAAGATGCGCTCAGCTTGCAACATCTCCAAATCTTACTATAACAATATCTTTATTGTAAATTAGCGCCATCTCTTAGTAGTTTAAAGTAAATAATATTTTTTCTTGGGGTCTATAACCATTTATAAGGTAAATTCACTATCACATATTCACTATTATGTATTAGTATCGGTTTTTGTTAAATAATATAATTTTTCAAGCAGTGATAGAGGGCTCATAGTACATTAATGAACAGATGCTGACTTGTGATTGTACTTTTTCAAGCATTCCTAGAAATTGCATTTTTATCTCTTGTCTTTTGGAATTTCCGTCACAGATAGATTGCAACATTAATACATGTAAATTTATGTTTTTTTTGAAGATAATTGTAATTTTGTACATATAAATTAAGATCTGATAAATTAATTTGAAGTGTGTGTAAGTGAGACTTTACTTCAGTCTTGAGAAGTCTTAGAGGAATATTAATAATATTACCGCGTTTTTGCGGTCATAAGTATAAATTAACATCTATTCTAAATATTGTGCTGCAGTAAGTTATTTATGTATAAAATCTCATTTACAATTAAAACAATACCTTAACAAATAAATATATATTTAAAATTGAAATACAAATATACTATGACAAATGAGTGTATTATTTAATGTGTCTAATCTAATCCTTAATATTAATATTGTATCACATTCCTGATGTATTGGTGTAACAGGTATGTCAACGTCATAATTGCACTGAAAGAAAAAATATAACAACCTTTTATTATATTTGTAAGGCACTGAGATTGTATTAATTCTTTAGTACTTTTATAAAGTTCATCATTATCTTACGTTTATAATTGACATTTGAGTATTCTTCATAATCACTATAACATAATTGTTTTACTAGAAGCGATGACAATGCTCGATGTAAGGACTTTTGAACAAGAAAAACACTTTGTTAACGGATTAAGTTATATATTTTACAAAATTTAGTTATATTACATTATTTTTAAATTTTTCCGACGTTTCGCGTGCTTTAGAGCGTGCGTGGTCACGGTAGAATTTAAAAATAATGTAATATACTTAAATTTTGTAAAATATATAACTTGTGTTTTTTTTTAAATGGGTAATAGTTATGTTAATAAAAGACAATATTTTGAACAAGTTAAATATAAGGCTGAAATTTGGATATCAACGAGATACATGTTGGGACTTCTAGTAAAAAAAAATGGTGTAAAAATCTATCAAAAGAACAGTTGAATATACATTCTTAAAATCTATATATGGCAACAATTTGTGATATCTACAATTTTGTATTTACATTTAGCTTAAAAATAAAATGAGTATATTTTTAAATTAAAGAAATACATGCATCTAATTCATGCGCGATGTTATCAGCTTAAAAATTAATAAGAAATTCTATATAGACCAGAACACTGGGTAAATTTTAGTTGTTAAACCTTGGGCCCGACTTGAAATGTTAATAGCAATATTAAAAGCAGCAGTGTATTAAAAAAAAAACAATAGCAAAGAGTATATATGTGCGTAAGTGAAAAGAAAGAAGCTATGACATAGACAAAGAGAATATAGACTGAGCATAGTTCAACAAATATTTTGAAGGGGTCTAAATATTGAATTTTCGGAGTCCATGCATTCTAAAACCAGAATCGAAACACAAATCTGTGTACATTCAAAATTAGCAGATTATTTGAAGTTCTTAATATGAAATGCTTATTATAATTTAGAAGACAAAATGTTTTATATTTTGAATCTTTTATATTTAGAAAATTGCTCAGTCACATTCCATATGTCTATCGACACCGACCGAAGCTAATATCTCAATATTTACCCAATGTTCCACCCATAAGACACTGGTTTGTTCGTCGTAGCTCCGTTATGGCGAGCGCTTTGCCCGTATTGCCTATTTTGGTTCGGCGTCTGATAAACTGGGTTTCCTGATGGTTGAGGGTTAGATCGTGAGTTTGAATTATACGAAGAGTAATTTGGATTCTCCATAATTGGTCGAGTGTTGAAAAGGCCATTTAACCCTCCGCTTTTGGACAAATTACCCAGGATATTCCCAAAGATGTTAGATAGTCCTTGACCACCTCCGCTGCCTCCTTGGCCATTTGCGAAGCTATTGATGGTGTTGTATATGCTATCTAGAGGACTCTTTCCGCCAGAACCAAAGCCGGAACTTGGGTTAGATCCTCCATATGGGTTGCCGCCTCTGTTTCCACCATAGGGAGAGTTACCGCCGTAGGGGGAGTTTCCTCCGTATGGAGAGCCGCCTCCATGGGATGAGCTTCCACCATAGGGAGAATTAGGATTGCTCCCACCATAGGGAGAGCTAGGATTGCTTCCACCATAGGGAGAGCTAGGATTGCTTCCACCATAGGGAGAAGGGTTATTGCCTCCGTAGGGTGAGTTACCACCATATGGTGAATTTCCGCCATAAGGTGAATTTCCTCCCAAATGTAAGCCATCGTTGTTAGAGGGCGGTGCTGGAGCTGGGTAGTGCGGTGGTGAATCAAAATCTCTTGTAGGTGTTTGGGGTGTCGGTCTGGGCATAACTGGTTTTGCGGGTTCCGAATGAGAACCTGGAAAAATTATTAATATAATCTATATATAAGTAACAAAATATTTCTAAACGTTTAATTAACGTATACAAGTAAAGAAGTAAGACCATAAACACCTTAAAGATCACGTTTGAACCTTAACGCAAGTGATAATTAGCACGAGACTTGTTTCAAAGTCATGATAGGCACATGATGAATAAATGATACCATTCAAAACATTCCAAAATTTTGAAAGATTCAAATAGGTAATTTATGTTCTTGAGCACGAACATACCTTCGACTTGGGACTTCTTCTTGCATGTAGGATATGTTCCGCAATTTGAGCTGTGCCCAAACGAGCAGGGATCTTCTGCTAACACGCAAACCTCGCTGTTTAGACATCCAATGTCCTTACATGTACGACCATATTCTGTTAACATTACAATACGATTAACAAGTAAAGAAAGAAAAATAGGTGAATCCAAGTTTTAAGACTTGATTTATTAAACTTATTAATTATTAAGTACAAAACCCAAATAGACCAATATGTAAGCAATGCTTCGCGAAAAAACCCACAACCACTCGACGCACGTTTCGCCCCGACCCCGGAGCATCCTCAGGAAGTTGCCTCTTCTAACAGCACTCGATGAGTGATTTATACATTAATGTATAAAAGGGAGAGGTTTGGTCAGCAGCGTTCACTCATCGAGCGCTGTTCTTAAGCTATTCGGTTAAGGAGATTTTAATTTATTTTTACTTAATGGAACGTTTACCATACCTTGATGTTAAAATTAAATATTAATGAAAATAATAATGACAAGTCTCATATGTTAACTAAAAGTCTGTTTATAAGCGTGGCCATATAAAACTTTTACGCCTGGTAATAAAGTCCTCACACTGTAAATGTTAATATTATTATATTAACTTGAGGCAGAAGTCAGCTCCGAAAATTCCAGTCAACGTGTTCAAATAAAAAATATATATGCTCACATGAATATATTTTGTGTGCCCTTTTTATAAGCCAGGCGTGACAGAAAGAATTCGGCTGTAAAGGGATAGCTCATTTGCATACATAGGATTATAATACTCCTGGATTGGGTTCACCCTGTCGATATCACACGTAATATACGGGTGGTAAAGTTTTCTTATGAAATTGTTTTTCGCGTGCCCTTTCTTTCAATAGTTTCGACTTTCAAATAAGTCTGAGGTAAAACTTTGGCCTATTTTGAGTGTTATGAAGGTTTTCGTATATTTTATGGGTAACAACCTAGAGTTAGATATTTCAATTTTAGAAATTCCAAAATTGACAAAGACGACCGTAAAATCGACAGATCGTATAAGACAATTCACTTTGAATTCTGAATTTGAAATGTTAAGATATCTCTTACGGATAGTCGAAGAATAATAAGAAGTCCAGACGTTGCGTAAATTATTTGTCGTTGATGAATGACTTTTATTCTTTAGGCTTTAGGCTGACATATGGGCATACTAGGATGTTCAGACTAGACTCTAGATTATTCAGAAGATAAGAGGCTGATTAGAGGCCCGAAAAAACTTGCCAATCTTAAGAAGTAAATATTTAAAACTGTTTAAGGCTCCAAAATATAATTAACAAGACATAATATTTTAACTTTTTGCATAACGCATTGGTAGTCTACTCCGAACCTTTGCGCAATTCATATTTCATATTAAAATTCATAATACGTCGAATTGTAAATCTCTTTTCTCAGCTTTATAAAATCGATTAAAAATGTACATTTATTATGAATATAATATAAAATAACTTCGCTAATAACTTACTTTCCATTAATTCTTAGGAATTTACGTTAGACAAAAATAATGAAATGTTTTAAAAAGACAATATTTATTTAACACAAAACCGCTTATGTTTGAAATTATAGTTCAATTATATTAATCGCGTTTCTATTCGTCAAATAGAACGCGATGAATTTTTGTAATAGTATCAGACTTTAATTTCGATAAGTACAAGTCATATTTCAAAGTAGTCCATTACGTATTATAACTTTCCGCCAAAGTAATATTCCCGCTGTAAGTAATAAAATTCTCATAAAGACGTAAAAAAGCAAACACTCTACGACGAAAATGTTTTAAGCAGAGTGCAAGAATAAGGAATCGTAGGTATGGGATATGATTTGCGAGTCGGCAAGTGCCTTTTCAGAGGCAATAAAAAGATATAAAAAGTACGAGGACTTAACTTATTGTCTTGTTGTGTTTTTCAAAAGAATTATTTAACAATAAGCCGTGTTAACGTTAGCATGCGATTTTAGTACATGAGCCTCGTTAGACAAAACGACAAGTAGTGTGACAGAGAAACTTAACCACGTACCATCAAAAAAAATTAAAAGGTGCAAATATTTCTCCATTTTATGCTTGCAAATATTACCACTTCACGATTACCACATGTTTTTATTTAACGAGTTTAGTGTTGCATTAATACCAGCTAATACTATTGGATGTGACGAATACTAATCATAAAAAATTGAATTGCCTTTAAAATTTAAAAATAAAAGGATATGGGTTGCATGATTGTGATACGACGGAGGCAAATATAGAGCAAAATACCTAGATTCCAATCGAAACTATTACTGTGTGCCAGTGAAACATTGTTCACGTCAGAATTCAGGAACATTAATTACAATCAAACCTGTCACAACTCAAAGGCAAAATCATTTAATTATAAAGGACCATGGACATGAACGTCACTAAGTTCATCGGTTCATTTCGTTTTCGGTAGTATCGGGGCATACTATTTGTATATTGAAGGTTATATTAAAGGTCATACCGATCTTGGTCAAACAGACGCAATTTGTATATAATAACAGGAAATTATAAATTCTTGCCACTTACAGCTATATAGTGCATAATAGTTGTATTTCCCTTTCATTGTATGAGTACATTTTGATGTCGTACTTATATTATAAACCCGAAGGTTGGTATGGATATGGGTGCATGAATTGTATTAAATTTTACAATATCTTTTAAATCAGAGTATTTTTCAAAAAACAACACCAAATAGGGCATCCCCTATCCTCTAACCCCATGCTCACATGCTGCACATAGCATTGTTAAGATAATGCAGGTGCCAGTCTGTAACGCATAGAAGAATATAGATTTTTGTTCCCGCCTATGCAATGGTCTGTAATCGATAGTAGTGAGGTATATTACAAGAAAATCACTAATTAAAAAAATTATATCAATAATTAATTATATTAGTAATTTTAGTTATACTTAAACTGTTCTGAAATCACTTTAATCATTAAATTTTTAACACAAAATAAACTGTGGTAATAAACACTATGGAACAGTTTCGTTATAAATTTAAAATGTACTTTTATAATTTATAAAACTTCGCACGCCAACGTTAAACGTTACTGTAAAGTAGCTTTGCTGTAATGCAACTTACTTGAGAAGCCATCAACGTGGTACAGTACCGCTAGCGTCATTAAAACCGTCCTCCAGTCCATAGTTAATCTGGAAAGAAATTGCTCGTTAAAACTACACACGTTTACTGTAGCACTTCGCTTTACAAGTTACGGTCACTGTGCCTTAAAAGTTAAAGCTTAATACTATAACAGATAGTTTCAATTCAATGTTTAAAAAAAAGTGTTTATTATATATAGTATATAATCGCAAAATACATTGTTCTGTATTGGATTTGGGTCCTAGCGCTTACATAACAAGTTATTTCTTCTTCCGCTTACAGTAGCGTCGAATTTAGCAAATAATAAAAGCTAAACTACACATATATATTCCACCTATCCTAAAACAAATATGTATATAAATATGCATGCAAGAGTCTGCCAGTATTATTGAGTGTCATATGAGTGTAAATGATGTCTGTTTTGTCTGTAGGATTCCTGCTAAGTTTATATGATTAAAAATAATTGGGTTAGTTCTTGTGCAACAACAATGTTTCCACCGCTACAACAGTTTTCTCTATCAGCTAGTCTTTTATATTTTTTTCAAATTGTGTCTAGTCAAAGGGTAGGTTGATATGTGAAGAATTTTATTTAAATTACTGACAACTATTTTCGTGGGCATATAAAGAATATTGAATACAGGCAATTGTGCTCCTATATCTACGTAAATAAGTACCAACTTTACGACACGCGACAGTTATCCCAATCTCTTAGTTATTTGATTTGTTTCTAGTTCATTTATTAAGGAAATATATATTATTATCTTTAAGAAGCTCATATTAAAAATATAAGATAATGTGCTTAAATCATAAGTTAATACGAAGACGGAATGGTGATGCAAACAAGCGATAATTAAGCGGATATAAACGAATAGATGACCAGATTGAAAAGCACTCGTAAAACGTATGTAAATTATGTTATACATTCGCGTTCATAAGTGATAGTTTTATTTAAAAAACTACTCGCGAAAACAAAAGACAGTATTAATAAAAAAACTACTTAAAATATTTTGTTAATAAATCGCCAAAGCACTAAGCCATTTGCCACAGTTACTAAATGAGCACTAAATGAAACAATGCGGCGTCTTAATAAAGCTAAAGTGCACACCGTAGAGCGTGGTATAACTCGACACATGTACAGAACACGTCACCAGCTTCAACTTTATGACACCCAGCAACATTCCCCAAAGCAATTTCACCCGAATAAGCTAGTTACCAAGTGTAGGTGGCTTGGGGATTATAGCCAATTGAATTTATTGAAAACTGTGGACTTTGTTGAGTTGCAACTTTCTTTTGAAGTGTTCTTTTAACTGTTTGACGTTATAGATATTTAACTTTTACGCTCTGCTAGTATAAGTCGAATAGTGTTTGGACAATTATCCCGAAAAGGTTTTAAAAGGTATGATATTCATTGTATATGAATACTACTATTGCTTAAAATTTAACCAATATCCTATAGCTTTTAAATATGTGATTAGCAAAACAACTTGAAGTACTTGAACCTTGAAATAAGCAAAAGATTTTATAAGGAATTTTTTTCACTCTTTTTTTGAATGAATCTATTTCAAAGACCCAATAGCTACCTATTTTAGGTAAATTTACGGATTACCTGTAAATGAAGGTTGTGTTTAGGAACGGTCAAAGGTGAGAGGTCAGTCATGTCTCAACCCAACTTAATTCCCTAGGTAATTTACACTGTGCTATAAATTATGAATATTGAGTCCAATATAACATAATGTAATTAATTTATATTCTTCTTTAGTGGGTTAATTTGCACTTTTGGGTCATATTGATCAATAAACAATAATCCTAATCTAATTTCGAATGCATTTCAATAAACCTTAAGCTGCGAATACGCTTAATTATTATCTAAATTGGAAGTTTGATTGCAGAGGTTTATTAAAATTTATACTGACGTAAAAAAAACATCTGTTCTTTAGTACATGAATGGTTTCTTTTAAAACGATTCGTTTCGAATTATCGATTTGTGAAAAAAAAAAAAAAAATTTTTTTTCCTTTTTTTTTTAAAATATTCTTTTGGTTTTTAAATGAACTGAAAATAATAAGAGATTGGGATAACTGTCGCGTGTCGTAAAGTTGGTACTTATTTACCTAGATAAAGGCGCACAATTGCCTGTTTAAATAATTCCTTTAACATTTTTTTTTGAAATTAAATATGTAGCATTAGTGGTGCGCCATTAGTTACAAGTTCAGAGAGGTTGCAGGGGCTTTGAAAGTGACTCAAATGGCTTTAAGAAAAATATACCACCTATCGTGCCTATTTGCAAGACTTGTACGAACTCAAGCAACATATTTGGGTGGATAAAAATTAAATTAAGCAAATTTGTGTTAAATTTATACTACCCGTGCATAGTGCAGGCTAGTAAAGATAAGAACTCTACATTAAAGTATATTTAAAAACTTTGTAAAAGAGAATGTAAGGAAAATTTTATTAAACCATTTCCCGGAAAAGTCTTGGCAAGTTAACCCACGAGATGCTGCGTTGTCATTTATATCATGACATGGAGCAAGACAAATTATGGTTATTTTTCTGGTTGAAACGTTGCAAATTGAAGCTATTTTAAAAGAGTGCTTGAACCTTTATAATTTTTCAAGCTAGATGGGCAATGGGTACTTAATACATGTAGTTAAGGTATAATCGGTTTATAGTTGTATAAAGTTTTTTGTTTTGTTCAAATATTCAAATTTCCTCGAGACTTTACCAAAGATCAATTTCCCATCGCTTGGTTTATTTCAATAAAACGTCACTGATGAGTGATGACGTATACATCCTGCTGCATGAATAACAATAATACGTAAAACTAGTAATTACAATGACATGCTTATATCTTTTTGCTTGAAACTTCTTGAAGCGTTTTTAGTTGTTTGACGAAGGCGAATTTTATCTCACGTTATTGCGCTAACATGAATGATAACAAAGTTTAAAATAGCCACAATTTTGTATCTATAAATAATCGGTGAATACGAGCTATTTTCATTGCAATTGAGGAAGTAAGGAGCTTCCAGTTTAATTTGGTTGGTTAAAATTTAAGATGTCAAAGTTTTTTGTTTATTACTTAGCTCTTCAAGTTAATACAATTTGACTAGTCAAATTGATAGTTTTTAGGTTATCAATGTACTTACTAATAACTATGAATAAATAAAGTAAACGAAATTCTAATCTTTATCGACCCGGACTCAATAAACGATTAATGTTGCCTTGAATTTGTTTACACAAATGTGTTTGAAAAATAATAGGACAACTAATTATCTTATTTAATTTTAATATATCTAGGAAAGTTCTAATATGAGGTGAACTTCGTGTCGCGTTCCGTAATTATTTATATAGTATATGAGTGTAGGTACTTCGTAGAGCTTTAGCTATAAGCGTCCCCGTTACCACAGGAAAGTCTAACTCACTTGTAAGCACTATATATATATTTAATATTATTATATAACTTCCGGTTTCGGACGTCACCAACCATAAAGAGTCACATTCGGCATCAGCTATTTCCGGCAGACAACTTGCGATTCGAATTTCGAAATCGTTTTTATCTTTTTGCAATTCGAATATCCACTTCGCAGCTCCATATATCACGCGTGTCCGTAGCGCTAACGGCCTCCTGTCAACTCCGTTTCACATACCATACCTCTTGACGAACCTTTGTGTATTTTTCGAGCGTTTACACACCGTTTTATTTTACATTTAAATCATGCGATTTCAGCTCCATAAAAGGCAGCGATAAGGTTACAAAATACGTATTCGCATTCCATATGATTCCGTATATTCGAATTCCAGACTGCATCTCAGGAAGCTCATAGATCCACGAATTCTCGTAAGAGCGCCACGTAAAGCAACGGTGTCGGGTTACGACTTACGGGGATTTAAATATCGAATGAAATCTTCAGAGTTCACACTTCGTGCACAGAGAACGGTGTCGGGATAAAATTGGATTCTCTCTATCTCAAATAACTACGACTATTGCTCAATTGCTTTACTATTGTTTATTTGAGCAATTTATGTGACAAAGTAAAATGGAAATTACAATTTATTACGTTCTTTCTAATACATCTTAGAATTATTCAAAATAAGCAGATTACACTATGACATTAAAGTTTCTGATAAAATTGCGATAAGCTTGGGTGTTTTACGAATGAGATCATTCAGATAGCGTAATAATTCTTTTGTAAGAAAGAACACGGAATGTGTGTGCCTGCCCTAAGGCAGTGACGCAATTCTCCTTGGTTTGGCCATTTCTAAAGGCCTTTGAAAATTTAACTATTTTTGTTCCTAATTGCCTATATGCTCATATATTAAAACATCCAGGATACTCTGTGACTTAAACATATTTATTCAGTAAAAAAATACCGGATTAATAATATAAAAGGAGTACTTATGATAAATGTATATATATTATATAATATATTAAACTCTTACAACTACACTACAAAACTTTGAACAATTAAGTATTATCTGATATACTTAATGCCTAGAGAAATAAAAAACTGGTTATACAGACTGACACACTATATAACGATGTTACAAACATCCTTGAATCAAAGTTGGAAAAAACTAGATTATATAATCTTTATAAATACATCATATTTATATTACTTTTGTTCTAGCAAACGTGTCGGCTCCAAATAATTACTGCATTTTTTCAGAATTTGTATTGTAGTATTTGGGTTAAGTTCAGAGTTATTAACAATTTTGTCGCTAATAATAAAGTCAAAACTTTATAATATAGCTATGTATTATTGATTTTCTCATTTGAATAATTTGGTGTGGAATCCTGAGAAATTTAAAGTCTTAATTAGAAAAAATAAATGAAGCAAACACAGTCCTTTTACATATACCCTTAATAAGGATAAAGGACAAATTGACTAGGCAGTTCTAAGTGATTCAACAAGGTCAATCATAGATACAATAACATGATTGTAGCCAATTTTTAAATACAATATGTTACTAAATTAGTCCTATATGATTTCTGTGAAATAATATTTTTTTTTGGAATTAAGACACAAGAGCCACCTTTGGGGACTTAAAAATCATCAAATCAAAACGTTTTTCTACATTTAGGGCGGCCTAAGTTGAATATAACTAATATACCACATGTTTTAACTTCTTTTAATTCAAAGCTAAATAAATAATTGTGAAATATAAAAGGATTTCATAATACTTAAGTCTGAATTAGAAAAAAATAAATGAAGCAAACAAAGTCCTTTTACCTATATCCATAATAAGGATAAAGAATGTACAAATTTACTAGGCAGTTCTAAGTGATTTAACAAGGTCAGTCATGGATACAATAACGTGATTGTAGCCAATTTTATTTCTATAATATTAGCTATTAATTGTGTACACTAAAAATACTTACAAAATTGACGCTTACAATAAATTTTCATACGAATGAAGTAACTTTATAAAAATAATATGAGAAACACTTGCAATCACTATCAAATTAAAAAAAATATTACAATAATATAAGCTAAAAATTACTCACACTCAACAGTAAACACGGAAAATACGCTACTAACCTGCGCAGTTTTTAGTTGTCAGTTGTCAAGCAAATGCAAATTTGTCAAATGTCAATAATTAACTATGGCCTCTCACATATTTTATATTAGGTTTTCTTTCTGTGGTTAACTTGGTGATAACTATGATTCAATGTTTTCTATAGCATGTATTCAAAAAGTACTAATTTATCTAAGGAGAAAAGTAGGTATGTGAATACTGGATAACAATCAAATACTAGTTAAAATGGGGGAATGTGGACAGATGTTTGTAATAGTTTCAATTCATAAAATGATCAAGATATTGGGAAGGTGCTATCAAAAATGACTCTCAAAAACATCTAAAAAGCAAAAGCAAAAAGTTTGCCTTAAATAACACTTATAATGTACGGTAATGGCCGACCGTCGGGATTTTAATGTACCACCAACGCCATAGAATCGTACTGCGCAGTAATTGCTAACATATTGCCTGCTGATTTTACACACCTATCCCAGTTAAATTTAATCTGCCCCACAGATACTTGTAAAATATTCTTTGTATGTATTTTAATTATTGTTATGTGATCCAAATACTAAATGTTTACGTCATTTCAATAGCCTATAAAAAATACAAAATATTTTTTTTACAATCATTAGTGCAAAAAGCACTATATCTACTGGAATAACACTATATCTAATTTCACTTATAAATTTTATATGTAGTAATATGTCCGAACACAAATTATCACTTATTTATACTCTTTTATAGTATTGTTCACATGTCTCAATTGTCTGATGATTAAATAAATGTTAATTTTGATAGATATAAGTCGTAAAAACCTTATGTGTTATATTCGTATCATACATTACCAATTTATGATACAAATAGTATCAAAGGGATGCACACTTATGATATAGACCATACTAATTTATACTATACTACTTTAAATAAGGACCAATAAACCACAAATTTCTTGAAAACTAAAGAAAATATCTGTTCTGTTAAAAGTTTTGTTAGACTTCCTTCCACTCCTGTTATCATAGTTGGTGCGAACGTGTCTTGAATATTGCCTAAGTTTCAGACTACGACTGCGGAACCTTGTGAGATTGCGAAATTAATATAATGTATGTAATATGTATGTTCTTGTAACTGGAGTTTGTGAGTAATATTGCACGGAGGTTGAGACCTAATGATATATGCTTTGTCTGTTTATACGAGTAGTGTAGTAAAGGGGAGATGAATCAACGTTATTTACGCACATATTACAATACAAAGGTTACTCCGATGTAGGAGCTATTCAAAATATGTAGATAATACTTAATCCTTAATTGGAGTACAAGTACAAAGTACATGGTAAGTATTTTGGTTTGCGAATATCAGAAATATATTTGAGGTCTTGTTAACCGCAAAGCAGTATGCATATAATACTTTTTAGGGCTTTCTGTAATACTTTAGTTCAGCTTATTATGAAAAAAATTAACGTCATGCTTAAAATATCACATTAATAGTTTAAATAGTTTTGGGCGTTTATTTCTTCAATAATGCACAAAGAATGTCTGAAAACGAATAAATAATTAAAACATTCAACTATTAACCAAACCAAATTAAAAAGAGTACAAATTTGTATTATATCCAAGTTTTTCTTTCGTTACAATTTGAATGTTAGTAATATATCGCTTCAGATTTAAGAGAATGCTATAAAATCCCAACTGGCAAGCAACAAGAGAGCAAAGTTCTGTGTGAAGCTTAATTCTCACGAGAAATTAACTGTTCCATTAGTTTTAATTCACTAGACTGCCGCGCTTCATTATTTCAGCTGTTTTCGTATAAAAATGAAACAACAACTGCAGAATAAAATTGAGATATGGAGTGTAAACCGCAATTTCACGGAAGAAGTAGCTGTAGCATGGCAACCCTTTTGTACAGAACTGTAGATACGAAATCACAAAATTGTGTTTTATAATCTATGAAAATTGAAAGTCTTGTGAAAGTTAACGATCCATTTTCTCGTGTTTTAATATTTATGTATGTAGTGTGTATTTACTAATAACAGATTCATTTGATTCATCAAATTGAATATTGAAGTATTTTTATCAACGTAATAACTTTTTATGTATAATGCCATACACACAACAGTGACAGAAAAAAAACAAAATTGCTTACGCTGAAAGGAGACATTATTAAACTAAATATGTGTATACAAATACATTTTGTGTCTTTAAACGGATATTTTTATGCTTTTGTTGTTTATTTAAATGGCTAATTACATTTAACAGAACGCTTGGAGCGAAAGCTTACAATTACGAACCCTATACAAATAGTTTTAGTTTCCTTACAAATTTATTTATGTATATTCATAAAAACAATACGCTAAAACGTCATTAAATGTTTCAGTCATGCTAAACTACAGCTGCAAATAAGAATACCCTATTTGGGTATTACCTACGAGATACGAAGCAGTAAATATAAATATTGTTTGAAGTCTACGGCTTGTTTATTTGTTAAATATTCTACGAGACTTCATACAAGTTTTTTCATTTCATTAGGCGTAGTTCTGAGCAGGTCTCATTACTTGAGAGAGGAAAGGTAACTGCCTCAGCTGGCCGGCACTTTATGAGGAGCAGGCAATTTTGTGCGTGCGACTTAATGAAAAGAAAAAACACGCGAAAATATACGCAACAAAGTCGCTATTCGACCACTTTAACAGTTAATATAAGACAGTGTACTTTAATTATTTTTATATCTGTGTGGCCTAGTATTAACAATGTTATTTGTGAGTTTTATTGTAGGGCTCAAAAAAAGTAGAACAGATATAGATTCGTATTCATGTGTACTGAAATCTCCCTTTGCTTTGTTCCGGAAAAAGATTCCGGAATTTAAAATGTACATTTTTATTATGAAAAAACTTTGCAACTTATCTCTATAAATGCAAAACGTTTACTTAACTCGATAAAACCAATAGCTTAAAGGATTTAACTATCAATTTGTATAAATAGAATAATAGGGACATAGAAAAGCGTTCCGTAGCAAAGTAAACAGAAAGACTCTCTGAAGCGAAATCGTTTTATAAAATAAAGTAAGTCCAATAATTCAACACTTCGTCGCTCCTTAGAGTGGGAGGTATAAAATGGAGAAAAACGTCTCTAATTCAGTTTGCTCCCGATGAACGGTACTCTGAAGCCACTAGGTCTTTACGAGGGGCAGGAAATAATATCTATCGGTGAACGAGTGAAGCCCTTTGAATGCCAACTTTACTTAAGAAATGATTCGATACAGTGTTTCATTTATTTGCGACTCAATTGATACTTTGTTCACTATAATTTTAAGTTGGATTTTGATATGTAATCATTGTGGTAGTACTCAACTAAATTAAATCAATTAATATTAAATAAATCAAACTACATCTTGAAAATTTGAAAACCTGCATTTTAATTCCTAAACTATTAATTTAATATAATAATATTTACTTGTTCTATGAAATATCATTTTTGTTTGGTTGAACGAGCTTATCTCAGGAATTACTGGATTTAAATGAAAAAAAAAAGTTCGAATTGGCTAGTTCATTTATCGAGGAAGGCTTTATAATGAACGCCTAACAAGACAATGATAGAAATAAACATTCAATAATGTACTTATAAGTATGGGTGCCTAAATTACATTTATTACACTTTTACAACACAGTGAATATCCTGAAATTTCCTATTAAAACGTAACAGCTTTATAAAGGAAAATGAGTAGGTATTATTTCATGATCGTGTATTTTGTCCGAAGGCTTTATTTTGTCGGAGTTATTTATATTCCTCGTTTCAGAGCAATAAATTACAGTCTTAAAGGCAGACTGCAGTGAAATAATATAGTCACAGTGTATATTTACTTTTGCAAAGTTTGTGACGTACACCTAAATCGACGCTTTCGAATAGGTTGAATACAAGACGGATAGCACAACATTATCTCCAGCTTTCTCGGGCTAGTTAGCTTCTTGTTCGGAGTGGAAACTTGTCTACGTCTCGCTCAGAAAGGCGTGGGAGGGTTTCATTGCTTTCATGCAACCGCCAAGCAAATTATACCCACCTTCTTAGAGTTCAGATTGATTGTGCTCACCCTAAGAAATTGCGGTGACGATTCTGAAACAATATTCACTTTGGAATAGCGTGACAGTTTGGAGTAAGTTTAAATCTCATTTAGATTTTTATACCTAAATTTACAATGTTTTATGTTGAATTAGTACGAGTACGACGGTTTGTGACAAATTTATTAGCACGAGAACTCTTCATGCTTGCACAACTTTTCAATATATTTTACATTTTCATATACGTTGTTTTTTGAGTTCAAGAGATGCTGTGTCTACTTCATAAAGCAAGTAATTGAATATGGTGCGGCCAGGATGTGAACCAACGATTTCGAAGTTGAAAAAATTATACGTATAGTAAAATTACAATACATTTAAGCTTATATTAAACCTTAATTATTGTTGCACTACGGTTAAGATAAGAACATATTCCGTATAGTTTATAGCGCAAAATTATAGTTTACACAAAGCAGTGGAGGCGAACTATAATGGGAACCGAGTGACTTCCATAACTCTGCTCAAAACAAATATATCTAAACACTAGTTTCGTGTGAGTTATACCAGTTATAAAATCGTTATTACGCTGTATATTTTTGCTATTCTGCACTTCCTAACTTTTTATGTAATTATAAGTATAGAGATTTGATAGACATTGGCGTGGTTTAATTTAATAGGATGTTTTGTATCATCTTTTCCATTGTACGGTAAAACCAATACAAAAATAGTATAGTAATTTACGCTGATGAAGAAATACTAATCAATAATAAATAATATTTTTATTTAATCTCTTATATTCAGGTCTTTAATTGGAACTAAAGACTGTGTTTGTTGCCATTGTTGCGATTAGTTTTAATCGCATCACTTAAATTTAAAAAGAACGTGACGTGAACTGACACCATAGAATATAAATACAGTTTATATTCTATGGTTAAATAAAGAAATCACACCATATGAATATAAATACAGTTCTTGTATAAAAAAGAATATAAGAAAAGTAATAAGTTAAAAATGAAAGGACGGATATGTGAAGGGGTTAAAAAATACAACCGTAGGACGCATTAGAATTCATCATCATACTTGCATGTAACATGCGGTGTCTGGCTAAAAGCCACTAATCCATTTTCCTTTTACGTCATATACTAGGTTTTGTTTGCTGTGGAAAGTAATCTTCCATAGTGGCAATATCTATTGCAAGAACAAAAAATAAAAGAACATATATTTCATCACATATATACCACTTAAAATATAAATTGCCAAGTTTTGTTTCTGTCGGTGCGTGTAGAAATGGAAAACTATCAATTAGAAGTCGTATTTATTACATTACGAGTATAACTCGTCGTTTTGCATACTTTGCAGTGCTAGTCTGCAGTTATGGTCTGTAATGTGTCGCGTGACTGTCACATCAAGTTGACAGATTGGAATTTGATATTACAGCCTATTGAAATGTTACTGTATTTTATCTATAGTCGCAACAAAACATTTGGTCATATTTTCATATTTGAATGTGTAACACTATTTTACGAAAAACTCTTCGTAAAAATCTAATCAAGTTTATGTCATATACAATATTAAAAATATGTTGCAATTTGCGGTTAATATGTGAGATATTACCTTTATAAATTCATTTGGCGTGAAACATTCATTTTGGTACCCTCTTGAGGGCACAACTTTCCGCGAAGATATAATGTACCGGATATTAATGTTTATGTGGGGGTATACAAATTTCAAGTAGAATTTTATTTATGCAGCTTTGTTTATTAATTTTATATGTGTTGTGCACAATGTTTTATTTACCGACAACCCGTGTATATTCAAGAAAAAAGTCTATATGTATTATATTATTAAGAAAACAAAAGACCAGAAGGCTCTTCATGTCTATAATCAGATACACTAAGCATGAATATTTTTTCCTATATAGGTTTTATACTTATAACAAAATTATTCTAAGACTCAATAATCCGTAGAGGGACTGGAAGATATCTGTTTCACTGAAAAATGCTCAAGGTTTGTATAAATCCATTTTTCTTTACTGTGTTAGTGTGTTAAGGAATACCATAATGACATGTTAGCAACGTTATTGACAACGTTATCATCCACTGTGATGAGATTTGTATCAGGATGACGACTTTTAGTATAAAAACTTTTCATACTACATTTAAAACAAAAGACTAATATAACAAAAAGTTACTCAACACAATATCAGGTTTCGCACACACACGCCCGCACAAAAAGATCAATAATAGCACAAGGCCGTTCGTGGCATTTTATTTTTGTGTATTTAATAAAAGTCGGTTAAAATTTTTTTATTTAATTTAATTATAAAACGAATCATCATGAATGATGATGTCAGAACGCCACCAACTAAACCAAATATTTTTTAAAAATTTCGATTATAATGAGAGTTTCAATTTGAACTTAACAAAACACTAGTATAATTTCCATTCTTAAAAGGTTCTTGAATGAATGAAAATATCCATCCGCATGCCCTCACGTAAGCCAATCTGTCCCCTGTTCAATAAAAAACTCATTTCTCAATGTGACTTTCAAAATAAATAAAATACGGTCACACTACCTTCGCAAAAAAGGACCACATCATAAATCATGCAGTGGAGCGGCAATAAAATAAACACGTCTCACTAAAAACCGTAGCTCGGAATCACGCAATCCAGGCGCAACATGTGAAAAACAGAAATTAATTCGAAAGGAACGTATACAAAAATGATTTTGTATACGCAACACGTCCGCCGCCCCTGGACAAACCCACGCCTAATTGCAGTAATTATGAAACTCTTCGCTCGTTCAAAGTAATTTTTCTGTAGACTACAAATTAGGCGTTACCAATTAGTACGGAGTGTAATTTGTAACGTGGCTCTTTAGTTTATTGGCATGTGTTTTGTATCCTCTATCTAGCCATGTAGTGTTTACCATTGTTACTATGGGGTCGGTGGCTACAAAATTGTCACCATCGGGTTGTTCCTAGGGGCTATGCGTTGATGCATAATGATCCAATAGATCCAGTGAAAGAAGTATCAATTTGAACCAGTTGTTGCTGAGGAAAATTTTATTTAAACGGCTTAACTGGTCAAAAATCTTGAAACCCCCTTGAGAATGATTAGAACTTGACCGATGTTTCTCGGTTCATTAAGTTGATATTCGGCTCAAGTTATTCAGTTGGTACGAAGCCGGAATAGTAAGGAATTGCATCCAGGGAGATAGACGTGACTGAAGATTTATAACGACCCCCAAAGCCTGCTTAAGTAGATTTCGGAAACTTCATGAAATTAACGAAGTGGGTATTAAGTTTTTAATGCTGCTTTTCAAAGGGGTTTTTTACACTCTAGATCTTATTGTAATGAGCAGATAAATAAAAGATTTTTAAAATATTAATATATTTCTTAACTTATATATTTTAAAAAAATGTATAAGATGGTATCATCGGAACAAACCCTATTTAATCACATTCTCCTAGAGTTCAATTTGAGCTTATAGCGTGGAGGCTTGCAGACAACAGCTTATTAGCCAGTTAATTGGAGTTGTAATTACATACGATTGCATTTAATGCTAAACGGATTAATAAACTCTGATTTGAGTTTAATGGGCGTAAAGTTACATGCGGCTCAAACATCTTTAACGCAAAAGGTGTATACAATATTTCTTATGGAAAATTTTTTCTTAAAGTTAAATTAAAGTATTTAAAATAGATTTTTTTTTAAATAGCAAGTCAATGAATGTTCACCGTAAATTTTATGTATTTCACGCATCTTAAATCAATTGAAATAGGTAGCATATTACAATTAACTAATATTATGCCAAGCAGATACAGTTTTAATCATATTCAAGAGGGTATGTAAGGGTTCTTGAATCAATAAAGTATCTAGTACATCCATAAGCAAGCAAGTCATTGTACTCAAAAGGCATTTGGGTCAAATTTTAACATCTACATTCCACACTATGAATATTCATAAGCCCCTCTCAATAATCGTGTTTTCGATCACTACCTCGCCCTTCTTCATAGCTATCGTTTTTACAACAATCCGGATTCGGCTTTGTTGGGACCATTAAAATTGGGCAAGTAATTGATCTTTCGGCTGCGTTTATACTGCTGTTAAATGCTAATTTATATCTGCGATGTTCAGGGGATTTTTGTCTGTATGATTGATTAGCCAAGGCTCAATTTAGCATGTACAATGTATGTATGCGATAGGTTGTATTATTTTACTATTTGTAATTCCCTCGGGGTAGCAAGTCACATTTCATTATGTATTCCTGTTTGATGTTTTAGTATAGGTATTTGTTTAGTAATTGTTGCTCATATTGCAATATTAATTTAACGTTTAAGTTTTATGGCAGACTAGGTTTTCCCTGCAGAATCAACCATGGGTGAAATGAAATAATCTTAACTTGAGTGAAACGTTATACAGCCTTATAAATGCACTATACAATTCAAAAAATATTTTTCAATTAGAACAATTGTAACTTGTCTCTCACTTTCAATTAGAACAAGCAGTCAGCGCGTTGAATCAAACAACATTCTACTAGTATTATAGTTTGTATAAGTACTATCTATTTTAATAACATTTTCGCAATTAAACATGTTTTTACAGATTATGATTTAGTAAATAGTTCAATATCTTTTAACTATTTAAATTTGGTACGGTCAGATCGTGTGAATGCTACTGATTTATTGGGCCAAACTCTTGACGGGAAATACAATGTAATTTTAATGAGTTAAAGTAAAAAAAATACTAGTAAATATAAATTTTATTTTAGGTTATCGTTTATATAAGACATTTTAGCGTGAATATAGACTGAGATATTGGATTGAAATTTTTGTTCGAGGTTTAAAACAGCGAGCCGCAGCTATTAGGCTAAAACGTTTTAGCGTGATGTAATTCTCACTAACTTCATTCTAATGGAGAGTGGACTGCATATTCGTACGTGTCGGCTGATGGCTTACGCGTTTTCCTATTATCATTCAGCTTATTATCTGTTAATTCGTCAAATTATAGATATATTGGTTACGTGAGAAAGTCAAATTCTTACGTCTATACCTTACTTTTCAGTAACATGCTTGGGTTTTTTATTTAATAAAAATTAAATATTATATTTGATGTTTGTTTATAGTTTCAGTATTTTGGTATGCGGTTGAGTTTCGAAAGATTTATAGCTGGCTGACCACATTGTGCTGTACAAATTCTAGATTTTTTGGGGTTGTGGGACTTTAGCAGTGTAAGCCTAGTGGTTTCATCGTGCGAATAATATCCTAAGGTCCGTCGTTCGAATCTTCGTAGTTTTTTCATTACCGGAACGAAAACATCGCGAGGAAACTAACAATCAGGAATTCATCTTCTGAGGCAGTTATAGTAGATTCCGTTTATCGGCCTATATTGACCAACTGAATACAGTATGAAGTTTAGTTTTCATACAAAATTATTTGTTTATAAGATATAATGGCTTCACTTACATGTCGCATATTATGACCCATTTATAATTACGACCAGTTATACTTAACGACATGATTATTTACACCTCGAAGGTGCCTCGTTTTTGTTATATACATGTATGTACGATACACTTTTGACTCGTAATTAAGCTGAGATTAGATATTTTTAATAGCCTTAGTACAAAAGTAAATTAAAGCTACTATTTCTCGTTAATAAGCTGTCGGACTTAAAGTTTATTCTATTTAAATTACTTATACTTCTTCGTAAGTTACTAATTAATAGTTCTCAAAGTTTTTATTAATTAGAGGAGTTAGCTTTTATTTTTTATATTTTTCTTTGGATATATATCTTGGTTAGAATTATTTCAAACAACAGAGGTTTGTGAACGTACGCGTTTCGTTTAAGTAAATGTTTCTTACCGTCTACAGTTCATACGTTTTTGTTAATTCAATGCATATGAGCAAAGGTGTTGTTTTAAAACTCAGAAAAGAGGTTTTGAAATGCAAGAAAGGTTTGCTAGTTCCCTGATAAAATAGAGATGAAAAACTAGCATTTTTAAAATTGAATGGAAAGGTAATCAACAAAATAACATATATAAAATAAAAAATAATGTCACACAAGTTTGCCTAACCAATGATTCAGCGGAAATTTTTTAAAAATCGAACGATAAACATTCCAATATCAACGCATAAATTTTCCATTTCCATAATTTCTATTATTGGCTCGCATTTCCCGCGGGCTCTCTGCATATCTCGAACACTTTACAGTCTTTTGCATTCGATTTCCCACGTTCCAATAAACTATTCTAGCGTCAAGTAGTCGCTACACGAGTTCAATAAAAGTCCAAGTGTCCGGGTAGGGGACATAAACGACTCACCATCTGCGACTTGCTGGAAATAGCTGCATAAAAGTCGCGTAAACCGACCGAACGACAAGGTCCCTTACCTCCTTTTTATCTTTCGAGTAATTGAAACCTTATCGAGTCAGCGCTTTGTCTAACGCGAACGAATGTATTGGTCGAAATTGGTCATTATTGAAGAGCATAGAATGGATAACATTTTATTCAACTGGAGTCTGTCATAGTATACGAATTACCGTATAGGGGTTGTAAATTTGTGTTTGTTTTGGATTTGGGTTTTATTTGTATAAATTATGTTTTTGAAAATAATATTACAATTATTATGTTTATTTTAAATTTTCTATGTATTTTTGTTAAAATAGGTGTATGCTATTTTGTGTAATCATTGTGTCTATTTTTTCTTGTATCATTATTATTTTCTACTCTACGTTTTTCGTTGTATTGTCTTAATTGGAATATCACTGGGATCTAAAAACTGCATTTCTTTATGGTAAGTTAAAGGAAGGCATTTACATGCCTCAATCAAAGGTGCAGTTATTAAGGGGCAGGAGATGCAAGTTATTTATTTATTACAGCTAATGTTAAAACAATAAAAAGATACTTAACAGTATACTATATTATATTTCACAAAAAACATGTACTATTGATCCAGAAACCTCCACTGGCATACCTAAACTTGACACAAATATGTCACATTCTGGCACAGAGTTAAGTAAATGATTTAGTTGTCTGATCATACGCGGAACAGTGCTATGGTGACGAAAGCTAGTTCGAGAGCCATCTGCCATCAATGGATACTTCCTCTTTCGGGGGTATTTCTCAGGATTCGAAGCGTTGCTTCAAGTAAGCCACTGCAATCAAAATGTGTAAATTTCAGCGATCACTATATGGTTTGAAACAAGCATCTAAGGAAAGGTGTTGCAAAAGATGTGCTCCATTGTATTGCCGTGCCAGACTTTGTTCAACAATTTTATTGAGCGTAACCTATATTTTATGTATGTATGTATGTGTTTGTATGTATGCAGAAAGGTAAAGTAAAGGTGCCTTAGCCAATCTGAGTTACGCTGTGTTGTAACGTGAATACAGCAGGCGCGGTGGGCACAGAAACAAACAATATTATGATGTTGACTGTCGGTAGAGTATTTTGGAAATTCCTTCTACGAAATCTTCGGTAATCAAGAGAACATTATATTTCAGTATATTTCCATATTATCCTGTCTATTTCATTTATTATTTTTATTTAAAATACCGACTTAGATGCTAGATGTTTGATGCTTTCAACGAACGAAGTTACGTCATCAGTCAAGAAAATTGCATTTACGTATAGTGCAGCTGCCGTAGCACCTTGTTCGTAGAGGTGCTACGTATGACGTACGTCAAAACTAAGCCCAATATTCAATTTAATTAACGTTAAAGCTTCGCTTACCAAGTTATGATAGAAATGGCCGTACTTTAAAAATTATACACCGTCACGTTTATCTTTGAACAGTAAAATTCCATGACTTTCGGGAGTAGATAGAACGTTTCCCCGGTAATTTTATTTTCACGTGACGCGGACGGCTGCTTGTGTCAAAGAAAAATATTATGCTGACGGTAAAATAAACAGCGTTCAACTCTCAAAATATTTTTAAACAAGCACTGGATGTGTTGGGTCCCCGACGCTGACTAAATTAACATATATGGGAAGGGAATGTTTTTTTGGCTTTAATTCCGACTACCAAAACAAAACATTATTTGTACCTATGAAACATTAAGACACAATTTTTGATTGAGGTCGTCGTTTGTTGGCAAAGAAACAGTAATCAAAGTGTCTCTGTTTCTATGCCTACTGGAAATTCAAAAGATAACACTCGTAGATGTATTCCTTCAACGGGTGACTTTATATAAACTGCGTACATATAATTAATAACCTTCGATTTACATACAAACTTGGAACACATAGAGTTTAAATTGTTTAAAAAGTCTCATGTCGAACCACTAAAGCTGACTCTGCTTATAATCTTTTTTTTAAATAAAATAGTGATGTTCATATAAATAGTGTTCATACATAATACAACTTCGGGACCTTCAAGAAAAGACTGAGTCGTCATCTTAAAGGCCGGCAACGCACTTGTGAGGCTTCTGTCATTGTGTCCTTATATCACTTACAATAAGGTTTGCCTCCTGTCCATTTGCACCATATTTTATAAAAATATTAGTGTTTAGAAAAGTGTAAATGTCAATCATCTCGGCTCAGTAGTTCGATCTTCGATAGAAAATATATAATTATTTACGTTAGCAACGCAAAACAAAAGGCTGACATTTGAATTATAAATGCGTGAATAAATTTAAAAAATATGTATTTACGGCACATCACTTGGGGTCTGAAAATTTTTCCAATGATTTTTCACGTTGAAATAAAACCGAACACATTCGAATGCGTATAAAATAACGATGTGATTTTATCTGTATTTTGTTTCCCTCATTGCTCTTTTTTAAGATAATATCGTCGGTATAATGAAATGCAAACGTATTTCGCGAGCACATTCATCTTACACGCTTCCGGTTTTCTTGTGACAATCTGTTAACATTTTCTCTATCTTATCATCCCTAGCTCTAACGATGTGAAATGAAAAACAAACACCATGCTCCGCGGCCGTCGGAATATCTCAAGAACTTTTCGTTACTTGTGTATTTTTATTTCTTACAACATATTCGTTTTTGCTCCACTCATTATTTGTGGATTATATCACGTAAGCTTTGCTATTGCTTCGTATTTTATCTCAACACTTTATATTATGAAGAAGCAAGAAAAATATTTAGTAGAATTTTAATAATTTACTATCTGACTTATTATTTAGCAAACATATAAAATCCAATGATAATTAAATTTAATAAATATTGTTAATACTACATTATGAAAAACAGAACTTTTATAATTTTATCGATTATATAGAAATCTACTTATAGAAAATTAATTTTATAATGTACATATAATTTCATTATTACTTTTGCTATACATAAAAAAAAAAGTGAAGATTTTTATGCGAAAAAAAAAAAAAGAAAAGTGCTAGTACTGTGCCAGTAACAGAGATTCATCGGTGGAAATAAAAATTACGGTTCATGAGATATAGGTCTAGCTAACTGTTAGGCAGTGAAGTCTCAGTAATGGGACTCGTTTTTACCCTTTTGATACGGAATTCTAAGAGCAGCTTTATTTACAAACAATGTTTATATACGCGGCAAAATGTTTAAGACAAAATTAGGATCTTCCTTAACAAAAACAATTATATTCTGTTTAAGATTTTTAATCAAAACGGGAGTTTATTAAAAACGTTTGCGACTGTTCAAAAACTCATTAACAATAGGACGTTCCAAATTATGCAATGCTTGAGTCGCCTAACCCTTGTTTAGTTTTTAATTGGACAGATGGCGCGCAATTGAAAATACGCCGCAAAAGAATTTTAATTAAAGTAGAAAAATTTTATAGCTTCGTCACGATACTCGGCGTTTTTGTCTTCGTTTTGTACCGTGGTAATAATGCAAGTTTATTGGAATCGGGATTATGGTCTCGCCACGCTTACAACAGGTTACTTAACGAACTTTTCTAAGATATTATAATCTCACGGTATTAAGTCTTAACAATCCAATGAGATTATTTCTGCTACAGGCGTTTTTAATGTTCTTATAGATTGCTATTAAATTTTAAAACAAATCATCGGTAATGTACTTAAGAAATAAAAAGTGTTCGACCGTTTTTATTCGCAAGAAATTGAGAACCTGGACGGTTCCTCACTTTCATGGCTAAAGAAGGATTCATACACACAAGTTATGTACATATAGAATCGTACACCATAACCTATAGTTTTTTGTTTTATGAATGACGCATCGTTAAACCATGTCAATCATCAAGCACAGATTGGAACAACTTAAAATTTAGCGCAGCACACATAATGTTCGCACTTAAAATACGGAAATATCCCGAAAACCCGTCAAACGTCGGGTTTCGTTTTATGACGTCACGGAAATTTCGCGAAAGTACGCAATCAAAAGTTAAAATCTCCGCGGCCGCTCGAACAAAGGGCACAGGAGTCAAATGAGGGCTATTTCACCTAAGCCGAGAGGCGTAAAGGCAACAAATTGAATAATTATACCGGGCTATTGTCGTCGCCTTGTCGATAATCGCACTCACTTTAACCGAAAAACATTGGTCTTTTGTACGTGACGTCATAGGATATCGTCCTGTTTTATTTTAATATTTCGATAACGTATGTAGGCCAACAATTATGAAATCTATGTATAGACATGTATAGACAATAATAATGATAATGAACTTTATTGCAGACCAGAGATCCATATTGTTTAATAAGCTAGTAACAATTCAGACTTAGGTGCAACTTCAACTGCAGTGGCATATAGTCCGACCAAGACAGTTCACAGTTATCTTTACACTTGATATAGCCTTCCAAGCAGCCTCCATAACTAATAAATGGTCTCGCTAATAGTGAGACACATAATTTTCAATCACAAAAGCAACATTTCTGGATGAGATACCTAAGTAAAAGTACATTTCCTACCAAACAGCGTCAGTCTCCTTATATATAATATATTATATAGAATATGCTTCTAACCTCAGTATTTTCGATAATAGCGCTTTCTTCAGTAAAGCGTAAACGCGAGGCGCTTAGTGAGTTCTGGAACAACGTAGTGGTGGAACAGACAGCTAAAACTTGTAACACTACATACGGATGTAAGAGTGGAACTACCAAATTCTATTATTATTATTAATTATTTCTTTCATACCCCCGTCTAACATATATATACACATAAAAGTCTGAAAAATGTGTTTTTTATTAACAAATGTTATTTATTTTACTGTAGGTATTGTTTATATACAATGTTAAATTATATTTAGAATTCACAAAAATTGGTACCGAAGCTCAAGTGAGTAACATAGTTGATAATTTAAATGTTACTATTTTTTAGTTAAATGTTATGTTTTAAAGCTTTAATATATAAAAAGTCAGTAAAAATGTATTGCTTAAAATGAAAGATTGGATGAAAGGGTAAAATATTTCCAATGACAAACGTTTACGTAAACTACATCATACATAATTCAACGAAATCTTGAAGGAAAGCTTATGTTATGAATAATGTTATTTATGGTATATGTATCCGCTCATATCTCTTGATTAAATTGATATACATTAAAATTATATTAATAAAACAATTTCAACCCGACTTAGAATTAATACTAAGACATTTTTATCAATACAATATTATCTACAAGTCTGAATTCGACATTTATGTGTGTGAGTTTAAAACTTTTTTATTTGTGCGTTGTATGAAGTAAAACAAAAAATTACTTGACAACAAAGGGGAATTAAAAGGAAGGAATCAGTTTTTTCAAATAACATTAATTTTACTAAATTTTTTATCTGTCAAATTTTTAACACCAGCGCCATTGTAGTTATAAAGTAATACTAGCTGATCCGGCATGTTTTGCCATACATGTGATTTCAATTTTCAATTAATAAATAAAAAATAAGGGTTGATAGTAGAAGGGTGAAAATTTAGGATTGTATGTATTGTTGTATGTTGTATCATAAAAAAATATAAATTTAAAATTTTTGTCTAAAAAATAAAAACAAAACATTTAGGGGGATGAAAAATGGATGTTGGCCGATTCGCAGACCTACTCAATACGTTCACAAAGTTTTATGAGAATCGGTGAAGCCGTTTCGGAGGAGTTCAAGTTCGAATATTGTGATACGAGAATTTTATAATCTTCTCCACTTCTTCTTCTCTTCTTCTTATCCTCTTCTTCTTCTCATCGAAGAAGAGGAGGAGAATAAGAATAAGAGGAGAAGAAGAAGAGAAGAAGAATAAGAAGAGAGGAATAATGAGAGGAGAAGAAGAATGAGAGGAGAAGAAGAAGATTAGAGGAAGAGTAAGATGAGAAGAAGAGTAAGAGGAGAAGAAGAATAAGAGAGGAGAAGAAGAATGAGAGGAGAAGAAGAGAAGAAATAAGAGGAGAAGAAGAATGAGAGGAGAAGAATAAGAGGAGAGAGGATGAGAGAAGGAGAATAAGAGGAAAAGAAGCATAAGAGGAGAAGAAGAATAAGAGGAGAAGAAGAATAAGAGAAGAAGTTTATAATAAGTGGAGAAGAAGACGAGGAGAAGAAGCTATTGTTGCTACTATTATTATGAAGATCTATTGTTAAGGGAAATACGAATATAACGAAATAATATAATAAGAGCTGATACGGCAAACGTTGTTTTGCCGGATCAGCCGGTTTTGCCGGAAACATTTGATTTCAATTTTCAGTTGATAGTAGAAGGATGAAAATTGAGGATTGTATGTTATATCATAAAAAAATAGAAACTAAAAATGTTGTCTAAAAAATAAACAAAATTTAGGGGTGGACTTCCCTTAACATTTAGGGGGGATGAAAAATAGATGTTGACCGATTCTCAGACCTACTTAATACGCTCACAAAGTTTCATGAGAATCGGTCGAACCGTTTCGGAGGAGTTCAAGTTCGAACATTGTGACAGGAGAATATTATATATTATATAAAGCCTACATAAGCTCCGCATTTGTAATTTGGTAATGCGCTTATATGCATGCACATTATAAATATCTTCAAAATCAGTGACGCATTAGCATGGCTTTAATTACATTGTACGCAGTATATCAACTGCTGCATAATACGCTAGTTCAGGTAACACGATCCACGTTCTATTTTCAAATCAGAGATCGGTTGAAATTTGAATTCTTAAACATACAATAAGGTTTTAATTCAAATGTCATTTGCATGCACTTGCTGATCCCAGATCTTATTCGAATGCCAGCTCTGGGAAATGGCCATCGTAAAAGATAACCTAGGTTATATCCGAAAACGAGACGGGATCGTGTTTCACTAGAATCTGATAGAATTTATGTTTCCTCTGAAAAGGCTCTCGTTTACTCAAAGCCATTTTTCGTAGAAGCCTAATTTGGAGCTTGATAGCGGGAAATTGTGTATTTTCTGTACGGTTATTGTTGGCTTTTTCTAAAGTTGGAATTTTTTTGGAGTTTCAGTTTGTTAAATAATTGAGTTCATTGTAAGAGGATATTATGTAGCAAGTTTATTTTTATAGCAAAGATCGGTAAATGTGATCTTAAATACAAATAAAATGTAATATTAGTATAGCAAACAACTCTACCTGTTCACGATTGTTTATACCTATGTAAATAGTTTAATAAAATGATTCTCGCAAAATATCTTTAAAATTTAAAGTTTACGTCATACAAATAAAAATAATAAGGCTTTAAAATTATTTTTACTCGCACCCACTAAGATCGAATAAAACTTCGTTAAAATAAATAGGCTGATCACCTATTTCCCAATCGCCTTAATACACAGTTCATCGAGTTATTAAACAATCGTATTCAACGATCATTTAGTACCATTCAAAATCTCTACAAGGACGACGTTAACGCGACTAACGATTCAACTTGTTCGCCGTTGTAAATGCAATTTACATATAAATATTTGCATTCAGGCTCATTTTAAGAGCTTCTTTAGCCTGCAATTATGAAGAAGAACAGATAAGAAAGTAATCCATCATAGTGAGTCTCAACACTGACTTGATATTGTTGAAGACTATTAATTTTAAACCTTACGGCGTGTGATAAACTATGTGTCGGTTGAATAAGGTTTAATTTGAATAATTTCAGATAAGGTAAGTGGCGGTTTGCATTACAATGAATTTTGTGTTCTATATAAACGGTAACGGGATGAGACAGCAGTATGATTTTATTATTAATATTTTTACTGTTTCTTGTAAATAATACCAATATTGGTATAGTCAAGACTGGTGTGGGTATAACAAGCTTCATTCTAAAATAATGAATTCCACGATGTCTCTTTATTGTATTTTAGTGTTGGACACATTGAAAATTGGTCAATTTTCAATACGTATATATAAACGCAAGACGCAAGAGTTGGAAATAGCGAGATTAACCAAAATCCCATCCGAAATGATATGTTGTATTGAGTAATAATTTAAATAACTCATACATCGTAGATATAATAGTTTGGGTTAAGTGTATATAATTATTTAAACTGGAAAAATAATCTTTTCACTCGGAGACTGATATTTTTTGTTAAATAATTATTTTTGTTTTTAAGTAAGCTACGTTACAAGGCTTTCGTGTTTCTTTTAAAACATCGTAATATCTCAAACTACGAACGTGTTAAGTCGTTGAAAAAGCTAGACACTGAATGCTAGCTGTGAAAATAATATCCCCTTTGAAAGGGGTTTAGTGAAGATTCTGAAGTGTTCTCAAAACTCATTCAAACAAAAGCGCAAATTCAAACAAAGAGCTATTATTAGTGTATCTTATTTATAAATTCGTAAATTTCATTTATTTTCTACACAATGGATACAAAAATGTAAATTAAGCTATCAATAAATCATCGCCTGTGGTATATATGAAGGTTATATGTTTTTGTGCGTTGTATCTATTATAGATTCTACTAAGTCTTATTACTACTGTACTTAAAGTAAAGTGTGTCAAAGGTTGGACTTGGCATCCTTAAACATTATTTGTAAATCCAAAAATGTAGTTTTTTATATATAGTAAAAATTATAAATGTGTAAGCGATCTCCCAAACAAAGCCGAACGAAATATTGCTGTAATCGGAACTCATTTATCAATGTGTGCTGCTACCGTTTAATGTGATTATTTGTAGTTAACTGAGCATTATATCCAATAGATATAATTTAATGTAAAATGTTTTTAAAGTAATTATACATATCTATTAATTATATTAAGACTTTGATATTGTTATATAAAATAAATGTTTCCGTTTTATTATTTTATCAATATGTTATTAATAAACCCAAAGTATGTTTGTTTTATCTCTTTTACAATAGATAGTTGCCGGGGTTTCCCAGAAAGTAATCCAAACATTGTGTTGGGAAAACCCTGCCTTAATTCATAAAAATGCGTAATCATAATTATATTAATTATTACGTAGTGTACCTAAAAACATAAACACAACAAAAAACAAAATAAAATTTTTATATGATTATGAGATAATTTATTTGTTTATGTTTTTTACCAGATATAAAAATTATACCAAGTTATTTTAATGTTGTAATTTATTATTTACGTAGTGTAACTACATAAACAAATAAACACAAAGCATAAAAACAAAATAAGATAATATTTTTATATTATGATTATGAGATAATTTATTTTATATTGTTTATGTTTTTTACCAGATAAATAAAAACTATTATAACATAATAATACAAAACGATTATTTTAATGTTGTTACGAAAATAAATTTTGGAAGTACTTATATCTAGATCTAATGTCTCTCATTTTTGCCACTTTTTTATTTGTACCTTTAATTAAAAAACTATTATATATCAATAAAAAAGCATATCACGCCTTGAAATTCTTAAGGTTACAATCGAATATATATTCAGTTACAGTTATAATACGATAAATATGTAAGTAAAACAAAACAAATAGCAAACAAAAAAATACAGATAATTCTTTTTTAAATTAGGCCACTGGCCAGTGGCCAGCATTACATGACGCATAGCGAAAAACGAGGTGGGTTGACGTTCCTCTTGAACTACTATACAGCTTTCTAAATATTAGATTGTGTCAAAAGTATATCCTCGTCCTTTAAGTCACGAGGCTTTGAAAGTTACGCAAAAGAACGATCGGGCCTCAGAGGCTCCAATTTATTTAAATATAAGTATGTATAGGTCAGATCCAAAGAATAGCGAGAGAAGTATACAAAGCGTGTGTGAAAAGCGCACGGTTGGTTACTTCCCTTGCTGTAAAACTATTCAGTGATTAAAGTGCAGAGCAACAGAGTGAACAAAATACTTCAAAGGAATTTGAGTAGCTTAAATAAAAGTTACTTCATGCAACAACAAGTAATTTTTGAGTAAGTTATTATGGTAGGTTTGCATTAGTCGGAGATATTGTCACTTTCAATGATCGCTGCGTGACAGTTCATGCTCGGTCGCGTCGGTCACGCAGCAATATAAATTCGACTAGCTTTATTTATACCTATCGCAAAAAATATTTGTCAAATATGAGAAAAGTGGGCACAGATTTATAAGTTTTATTAAAAAAACTATTCGCTCCTGCGGTTACGAGAAACCCGAGCACAAAATAAGGCGCGAAAAGTTTAATTTTCCCCCTTTTCACAATATATTTACTAATCCGATGATAGTAGCAAGATGTCAGACTTCCTCCTTTTATTTACTGTGAAAATATTTTTTTCAATTCCACACCTGAAAGGCTTATCTGTATTGATATATCAAATGTCAAAAACAAATAAATTCTTCAGCTTTATTATCTGAGTATAATAAATACTAGCTTAACTGTTATTTTTAAAGTTTGTTTTTTTTTTTTACCTAAAATAAAAAAGGTTTTTTTTTTTTTTTTCCCTGATCTTTTAGTTCCCATCCAAACCAAGCCGCATCGTCAAACAGCATAATCCTATTGATACTCCAATATAAATGACATTAAAGATAGCCAACACAATTGGCTAGGGTCGGTCCCGAGCGGATTTTTTAGGTTCCTTGAAGATCTAATTTTAAATACGCTTACGTTGTATTTTATTTGCGCAGATTATACGCAGACTTGTTTTTAGTTTAATTATAAGTCTATATTTCGTTAGTAGCTATATAACAGTGATAACTTGCATTAAATAATAACGAAAACTGTTTATTTTTTCTCTATATCAGTTGTGCAGAGTTACGCACCTATTATAGTTATACCTTAGTTTTAGTACCCGAATCGAATGTGTAATATTGTGTAAATGGATTAATAAAAAGAGGGTATTTAAATAAAAAAAAACTGACACATTAAAGATCAACGCTTTCTGGAACCTCTATTCAGAATGCGAATTTTCTTTAATCAGGCGAATCTTTCATTGTATGTATTCTAGTTGTAATGCAAATAATACACATATAAATCCACCTACGCTTGCATGGCAACCCCGAGTGAATCCCGCTGATCCATGAATAAGCGATTGCAACTGATTGCACGTAACCCAACGTAACCGAGGCCTTTGTCACAACACGGTGACGAGTCGATTGGAGGACGATTGAAAACAGACTGAATAGTTTACACTAACTGCAAAACGCACTGTTTACTTTACTTTTAGCTTTCTACCACGTCCCGTCTGTAGTGGCTAATTTGAAATTTGTTCTGGAATCTGGTGACCGAATTGTTAATAGCATTGCGTCTCTCTCTTTGAAAAGTTACTGAAATGTCACAATTGTACACAAAGTTTCTTAGTTTTAGTAAATACCTTGTCATCATATGCATAATGGTTTTAAGCAGGGCAACCCCGGAGGCCCTTATGGACATTTGTTAGGTTAAGATTTTGGGAACGTATGTAATATATCTATTATAATATAAAGAACTATATATATAATAGAAAGATAAGGCTACAATTCAAATTAGGTATAGGACTTCTTTAGGAAAATACATAGACTAGGTTCTGTATGTCGTGGAAATCATGTTCTCAGTAGTTCGACAGGATGCAAATACAGCCTTTCTTAATTTCGATTACATATATTAATTCCAATAAAATTAAAATTCGAATGTCATATGCTCAATTAAATGAAATATATTCAGTCTCAATTATAATATATAAGTAGCATGACCTACGTACAATGTCAACAAAAGTATAATTAAATGACATTTTTAAAAATATTTAGGCATGTACCCTTCTTTGAGGATAATATATTACCCTCCAGGTGTCTCAATCCTTCTCTGTTTGCGGCAGTTTTGAAACATTTCATGTCTGTTCCAGTTGAACCATTCCTGTTACTTTATAGAACTCTCCATAGTTATATTTGGCAATTACAGGATAATATACAGAAACGTCCGTTAATTTTCATTGGTTACGTACAGTAAAATATATTTAAATAAAATCAAATATGCTAAACCGTAACCATAAACGTGCAATAACCTCAAATTGCACCTTTTCATGAACGCAAATAATTAAAAAAAAATATTAATTTCACTATACAATTTCGTAGAATGAGATTTAAAAAATCAGTCAATCTCTTTAGTGGGGCTAAAAGGTTGGAAGCCTTGTTACAGCAGCGCAGACAATTTTCTCCGTGCAGCCTTCCCCCATAAATGTGATTACTTTGCCAACAGCTAAAGAAAACTTGTGTAATTGTGTTTTCAAGAACTTTTTGACTATGTAAATCTCAATTTACAATATCGCTCGAACTTATAAAGTCATTGTTTCATCGTGGAATAAAAAAAAGTTGATTTCGTATGTTCACGATTTCGCCATAAATATAAACAATTGTTTGTTCAAATTCTGATGTATTCATAAAATGATACCAATACTATGTTTTAGGTTTTTAGTTTTTCCGAGTTAAATTCTAAATTTTTATCGGTATTATAAGAACGACAACCTAATGGGTGTAATTGACAATCTGAACAAAGTGTTCGATTCCCGGTACGAACAATTTTATTTATCTTTGGTCTATGTATTATATGTATTTTTAAAAAGTATGTACATATGTTTACATTTATAATTTTTTGATTAAAATAAGGTATATTGTAAAATTATTTTGTATCTAAATGTACAACAAACACACAGTCTACAAAGAAGGCTCCGGAAATGTCCTTAGCCCGAGGCAGGAAACGAAATCCAATAAAACCTTCTATGAAGTTATTTTGTGGAAGTTAACTTTCAATATTTAATTAAGTACCTTGTTTTTATTGTCATTATTAAGATATATTAAAATATGCTGTAAATAACAAAGTTAAAAAAGATTTGGATTTAGTTTAGAATCTTCTCTTCACCCATAGGTGCCTGCAATCTAAGGTACACTTTTTTTACCAAAAGCCTGCTGCGGCGCACCTACTGCCGACCTACAAGAACGTATTGTCTTACCTGTATCGAATAACTAAAAAATCAGCCAGATTAAAGTCAAATCACTGTACCTCTATAAAAATCTTATTTAAAACATGTACCGTTCTCGTAAGCCTTGGTCTTGCTATCTATGTGGGTATGTACGCACGTTTCCTAGAACAACTGTAATAAATAAATGTCATCGTGTCAGGTCGTTGGGACACGCAAACCGATTTTAATTTTATTATAAAAGCTAGCTAAAGAATACCTAATTTAATTAACAAACCATTTCATCACACTTGAAGCCGCAAAATCATGAACCGGAGTCTGTTAAAAACAATTTACACAGTATTAACGAAAACATTATTGTCAGACAATGACGTAGAAAGTCTATTTATATTTTGTATAATGTGCAATTTAAGGAGCCGACATAATAAGCCGCTTAGTTTCAGCGTCGAGTTACGTTTGTAATTTGACGGTCTGTTTCTTGTAATCCTTATTTTGGCACACATTTATTTTCGCTTGAATAACCTTTATCGTAATTAAATGAAATTTATACATATATTTTTAATATTCACGATATGAGTGGGAAGTTAAAAGTTTTTAAATGTCATTTAAACTGACAGAGGGAAGTATAGTCGAGTGTTTTTAAATAATAGAAGATAGATATTTGATAAGCAGCTAAGTATACATGCTAATATTTTCCAAACGAAGATACAACTTAAATAAATACGCCTTATGATTCGAAGTCAGAAGAAAGCAGAATAAGTATATGAGCATTTCGATTTATATTTGAACGTATTGTACTTATCGCTTACAGATTTAGATACAACCGTTTTTACGATTTCATAAAAAAAGGTTTGGGAAAACTCATCACAGACTTATTACTCCGCTACGATTTATTACATTTTGCAAGTAACGGCATCAGTCGACAGAAAATTCACAAAGTTACGTGATGCCGCTAGATAATTTAAAACAGTGGCGCTGGGGCCTTTGGAAAGTTTGATAATTTATTTAATGTCTTTATTGTGGCGAGTTCCTTCAGTTTCACTGTTGGTTAGAATTAGGCCACAACGTTATATGTTGCGGTATATTTGGCTCCTTTTTCAAAGCCAAACACACATTTTCTGAGCATATATTTTACTCATACGTCTTGAATGACTACGACCGATGAATTTTTATAAAAGAACGGGCTATGACAAAAATTTATTCAAATTAACACAATAAGAATAACATATTTTGTTTTTGTCTCTTAATCCTTCTCCTTCATCATGTAGAAGACTATCATTCTTATTGTCCTAACTGTTTGTAATAAACTGTGGAAACTCTTCACTTTCTCCATTCTATCGGAAAATTCAACCTCGATTGTTTCGTTCCTGAGAAGGTCAATTCGATGTAAATATTTTTTGCTTTACCTTATATCAAAACTTAGATAAGGCTCGCGTATAAAAATGTTTTGAATTGATCTATATGTAATTAATATGATATCCGGTGACTGCCTTTTAAGAGATGTTGTATGAAATAATTATAGAGAATCTAATAGACATAACGTTGTCTACTTAGCAATTTTAAATACCAGCGTTTTACAGTCCTACGAGGTCACTAAACATCTAAACATCTTTCATCACTAAACACCTCCGCAAAGCGCTGAAAAAAAAAACAAATTGTAACCAATATTTTCCTTAGATTTGTCCATTTTTAATAATTGACTTGTCATTGAATATATCTACAATATAGTCAACCAATCTGAAAGCTTTCTGTTGTGTTCTAATTCCAAAACTTTTTAATAGTTTTTTTCTGTCGGTGAATGCTTTGATTTGACTCAATACAAAGAGAGATTCAATACAAAGCATAGCATAGTGCTATGAAAAGACGTCACCTAAACAAACAGTTCTATTTAAATTAAAAAGGTACTATCTTGTCCACTATTTATTTTCAAACCGTACTACAATTGTCACAAGCTTGACATTGAAATAGGCTGCGGAAGTTCTTCTGAAACTAGCAATCCATTTTTTGTCCGACATTTAGAAAATCCTGACCCAATTTAGGAAATTGTATTCTTTATCGAATCTGAGGTTTTGTAGCCTATAAAAGACATATTAATATTAACAAGTATTCTATTGTTTATTAATTTTAATCCTATGTTTAGTACAAAAACAGGCTTTAAAATTTTATTGCTTTTTGAAGTTGTTAAGATTTAAATTACAAATACCACCACGATTAAACGTCTTTATTCTAAAGTAATACCGAAACCTTATAAACTGGTTTATATATTTACCACTTTATTTTAGCATAATTTAAATCTAATCTCAAATTAGAGGTTCTTACAATAAGTCAAATTACATTTTTTTTGTTTTGGGTCGTCCGAAAATTTGATAGCATTTTAATGTAATAACAACTTCTACGCAAACTTAAAAAACAAAGAGTGAAAATGAAAAAGTGAAAAAGGTTCGGGAAGGAAAAAGCTAGTTGAGGAACTAGCTTCATTGAGTACTGAAACCCGCCCAGGGGACCAGTACTCAATGTGTCCATACTTTATAGGGCTGTAAGCAGTGGCCTGAACTGAAGTGTTATCTCTCGCTGCTATATAATAATTAATAAGTAGGATTTTCATATATAAGCTGTGCCAATCTCTACATAAATGTGCCCAAAAGCGATTTATAGCAAATCGACATTAGCTATCTTTCCATCATTCACACCATTAGGTTGTCGGGGGATGTTTTCTACGTGCTTACGATATTTTCAAATTTATGGCCCCATAAAGCTCTAGCCGTTTTCTTTTCATTGACTCCATGAATGGTATAAAAAATATTAACGCTCAAATATCGGTCCAATAAAATAAAACAGCCATAAAATGAAAGCTTCTACGTAAGGCGAGATGATTTTAGATGCAAAGTTGTATCATAATTTCTTATTACAGTTTGTATTCACTAGGTTTCTTGCAGCTGCTATGATAAGCTATTTAAGTTTTCCACTAGTTAAGGCTATATACGTATGATGTAATGTAATCATTAACATAATTGATACCAAAAAAATCTTATCTCTTTTAGTAATAGGAATTAAGTTTAAACAGTGATTTAATTATGAAAAACTACTTTAATATGTTTTTTATTGTAACTAAACATTTTTCAAACAACGTAGTTTGAGTGCGTTTTTATGTATGGAATGGATGTATGATTTTTAAGTATTATATGTATAGAATATTTACAATTGACATAGTAGTCCTCCACCGTCTCTTTCGTGTTTCATTTCTTAATATAGTTATTTGGTGATCAAACTTTTTCAAGCTTTTCTTCCACGTACGGCCTAGTATTTATTACATTCTAAAAAAAAATCATCTAACCCATAAAGAAACTGCCGACCAAATCTCAAATTCATAAAGGCATCTCGTATGCCAGTATAGTTTATTTAGTCATACAATGTCAATCTCATCTCATTTCCGTCTCAATATAAAAAGGCATTCTTTTAGCACCGAATGCTAACCATATCACCATCTGTGATTTTTTTCATTAAACTAGTATTTACACTAAAGTAGATAAATTACGGGTACGCGAACCAATAAATTCTAATGTAAATAATTTAAATTATAAACTAATATTTCTGTTCACCCATCTTTCTTGATCTCTAAATTAAAATGTAGTAAAAGCATCGGTATGCTATTTCACAATTCTTGTTTAAATTATATATCTCACTAGTATTGTATAACTTTCTTTCAAAATATCGACTCCTTGGTAAACACATGTAAACTACCAACCAAAAGGAGAAGGAAAAAGAAGGTATAAAGGTATAAGGTATAAATTCTTCCCTCTCCACCGAAAATGTCCACTTATAAAACAAAGCAAAAAAAAAAAAGTATTTATCTACACTAATATTATAAAGAGGAAAGATTTGTACCTATTTTTGTATGTTTGTAATGAATAGGCTCAAAAAGTACTGGGCCGATTTAAAAAATTCTTTCACCAATAGAATGCTTTCTTCCAATTTAAGATAGGCCACATTTCATTTTGAAGAAAATTAGGGATCCTTGGTAAAATTTGTACAATGTAACCGAAGTTGTAGAAAAATGAGTCTTAAAATGTCTTTCGTCGAATGCGCTGCCGAAAAGAATGTACAACAATATTGAAGAACATCATAATGTCTACAAAAAACACCGCGGTAGCATATGTCCAACTATTGTAGTTATGTCACTACAACAACTTTTTTCATTTTAAACATTAATGAAAATGCTAACCAAATTCAAATCATGCTATTTATGTGTTTATATTAATCCTTATCCAAATAAATTATTTTATGGTCAAGACCATTTAACTACCTAAAAAAAAGTTTTTAAATTATTTAAATTGGAGTTTCCATTCAAGAGATATTACGAATTAAAAAATTCAAACAGTAAACAAAACCGCCATAGCGCCGTGGCCGTATAAAGCACATGTATGGCAAAACAACGTTTGCCGGGTCAGCTAGTTACATATATTAGACAAAAAATCAATTAATACATATATGAAATTTAAAGAATCAGTCGAACTGTTAGATGTTTCACACCTCTTGTGTTAATAGTTCTGTTTGCAACATTTGAAAATTATAATTCCCCTTTAACTGACACAGTTAAGTTCATAATATGTATTTGAATATTCCTTTTTAGAGTTAAAACGGGTAATACGCATTAATATAATACGTTTAGAAACATTATTTTGAACAACTAAGTAGATATTTTAAAATTCAAATCCAATTTCGTATAATTCAATGCAATAATAATTATCTCCATTGCACGCCAGTATTGCAGCAATAATTTATTAATATTTGCTCTTCTGTTTGCGTTTATTCTGTTGCCAATTTATGGCTCTCCTACTAATTATTGTCCTTATTATTGGTAATTTAACAATGGCCTAATGTTTGCATATGTTTTTTAATGTTACCGAGGTGTGTTAAATTGATTTTGTATACGCGTTTATGAAAGCTACCGCAACCTCTAAATGGATAACTCAGTAGTGCTGCAATCGGTTCGTTAGAAGAAAAATAATGTACTATAGATATTAAAATGGACCTATATCTGGGACCGTCAATAATGTGGCACCTCTTAAAAAAATAGGAAGGAAGTCCTATAACTTTATCTATTAAGACAATACTTGTAGATAATAGCACTGTCATTGTTTGTGTTATATGATGTAATTAGTATTACTTACTAGAAAGAAGTAAGTTTATTCAAGCTATTTATTACTTTTCCGAGTAATATATAACGCTCTAATTGTTGGTGGATTTATTGAGAACATCGATTAACCAAGGATACGAGCCGCGTCGTTCGCACACTTGCTGCATCACTTCATAATATTAACGATATTCATCAATCACTTCCTTATTTTGCTGTTTCTTAGAGATTTGCTATTTCTCACGATACAAAGATTTTTTTTAATAAGTTGCTTCAGATGGCGCTTTGTAATAAGTTTTTATGTTTGGATTTTGTTGACGTGAAATATATTAAGATGGTTTTTACATTTAATAAAAATTTTTACATTGTCGTAATTGTGCCTACCTAATATTTTCAAAGGATTTTAACTCAAAATAGCAAATCAATTAGTAATAATTAAGTAAAAAATATTATACATGGTAATAATTCAAAACTATTGTGACTACAAAACTATTGAGAACACAGACTAAAAATTTATATATTATTTTAGATGCAAAAAGGTTCTTCTTTGGTTTTTTATTTGAACTTTTTTTTGTTTGAATTTTAAACATACCTCCTCCAAAGTTTTAAAGGATGTAGGCGCGTACTTTTTTGTTATTATAATTAATAATGGACCAATGAAAATAAATGTTTTAATAAAAAGCTATACGTCATTCTATCACGGCTTAATCTCAGTATTTCATTATACCATAGTCACACTTCATTCAAAGGCTTTTCATGGAGTCCTGATACTCAATATATAATACTACACAAAGCCAGCTATTGAAAATAAGTTTGCTCGTATCCCTACGTGATCGACCGAAAATTTAACGACCATTCTGACATCGAAAATCACCGTGATTTGGCATTTTTGGCTTTTAACTTCGTATCTAGTAAATAAACTAAATTGAGAAGTTAGTTAATAGAATCAGGCATTACTTTCGAATTGAGAATGTCAAAGAACGATGTTCGTACATACAACACCTGATGCTCTGCTGGACGGATGCTCTGGCGCAATGTGCGTCCAGTGTTTGAAAGGTTTTCTCGAATATATTGGGCTGATAGAATTGCATAAATTGAGAAGCTGTTACAAAATAATACCTATGGACTTAGATGTGGCATTTTTTAATCATTGTATTATTCTGTTTGTAACTTTCCCCGAATAATTAAATGAATATTTCTCCTATTTGCATACTTTTGTGTCTTTAAAGTTAAATTTTAGTCCCAGTTATACGCACATCTTTTACATTATTTTAAAACTATTTGCATCAGTTATAGTATAAAATAATAATAATAATAATAAAGTATTTTTTATATATTTACACCCACCTATTTGAATATTTAATATCTTCTGTTAATTTGTAACATCCTACGAAATCTATTTCGTATTAAGGCGATACAATAAAGACGACGCTTGTCCAAGCAATATTGTTCATGAATTATCGCTTGAATCCTATTACATAAAATATTTTACAGAATTAAAGCAAATTAATTTAATATAAGGAAGTATATATTTTGCTTGATTTATAGAGTACTGTAAGATAAATTCAAAGAGTGATATTAGGACGTGTCAAGCAATCAAATCTCCAATGTTTTGAGGAGTGAATAGCAGAAATAAGGTCCGAATAAAAAACAAGACTATACTTGCAAGGCAAGATATATTAAGATTATGTATCGGATATTACAATAATGCATTTTTAAGCCATGCTTGCCCGATATGTTTAATGTTGTATTATTTTCTCCCAATAATGTAGTTTTTATTGCTATTATAACATCGGATGTATTGTTCGCTCATAATGTAGTGAAGAGTGTATAACATATCGGTGTCTTTGTGTTGTGACTTACCAGAAACAAATAATTTCATGATACTGAAATTTGTTCAGCTGCTGTGGCACTGTGACTCTCCAGTTACATGCTTCATCATAATTAAAGGCCAGCTTAACTATATGAATACACTCGTTTTTTGTATAATTTATTTATGTCTTATTGAGTAAAAATAATTATTAATTATAAGTAATTTGAATTTAATTGGAGCGTCAAACTTTTAAAACGTTTCAGTTTGTCCTGTTTCCCTACCAAAGATTTAGCTGACAAAAGAGATTCGACCGACATCGAGTTCGACATTATTGAAATCCGTCCTTTTTAATTTTCGTAGATGTGGCGTTATAGGATTTCGTTTATTATCAAATGTTTTTAAGCTGATTGCAAATTCTTAATAGGGACAGATTTGGGAAGAGTATGGATTATTAAGACTATTATTTATGTTATTGAGTTGGGTTTTGAATACTTCCAATTAACAATTAACTTACAATTTGAAATCAAATATTAAGGAAAGTACCCAACGCGTTTAAATACTTAAAATCGCACACCTTAGATAATAAATTTTAATTTAGGAAGAGAGTGCCACACAATAAGTGTTTTTTTATTATAACAAAAATTATGTTTATTTTTATTATAGATTTACTCAAAAACAAATCAAATATAGACTGATAAGTGAACGAGCTTCTTTAATGTATTTATACTTTTAGAGGATTTATCGTATTTGGTCTTCGTCGCAGACGTCGAATGCTTAAAAAATATATCACTTTATTGAAAACCTAGCGACCATTATAAATATAATATTTTTCTGGTGTTTGATCCAAGATTGAATAAAATTATTTAATTGCATGCGCCCTTATTCCATGTCGAAAATAAAGTAACTACCAGACATAGTTGATTGCTGTATCTATCACTTTTTGCGTTGTAGAGTGGACATCAATTCTACGAATGTCCCTGGCAGATACTTCTTCACAATATAAATAATTCGAGGCGATAAACGAGTATCCTTCAAAGAAATCTCGATTTCGATTGATTTTATATTGTAGTAATATTGTTGAAATCAATTAATTTAATCAAAGTGCAATTTTGAACACACTTGGTAGGCGTTAAAAAAATCGATGGATTATCCAAACGAGTAGTTTCTCAGATTAGCGCGATCAACCGAACTAATAATTAATAGAGAAGACTCTGCTTCCCTATATTTATACAATAAAACTGTTTTTTACCAGCTTTAAGCTAAAAAATTCCTTTAATGTAAGCGATATATTTAACGATTTAACAGCCAATCAATCTGTGGGAGCCGTTCAGTTATAGGATCGGGCATTCATCACGTCACCTGTTCTCAGTTAAGCACAGAAAAATCACTGACGATTCATCTCATTTTTTAAATAGGCTAATGAAAGTAGGTTGTATATAAATGGAAGAACATTTTTATTCCTAAATAAAAGCTACCGAGATTTTTTTCGTATAAATCCAAAGCTTATATCGCTTCTAATGTCGGATATAGATAATAAATGTTAAAACATTTTTGGGATAGAAATATTTTTATGACTTATTAAAACGCTTAGCACGTTAATCTGACTTCGATTTTAGCCGGAAAAATAATGGATATTTGACATATGGAGTGCTCTTTAAAACAGATGTGTACCTGTTTCCCCTAGGACACCCACAATATAAGGACATCATTAATTTGAAAAATAAATGTGATTGCTTTCACAAAGGCCAGTGCCTCAACAGACTTCAGTCTCGGACATTCTGACTTTCTTCGATCAGTTTCATTCTTCATAGTTTAGTAAATAGTGGGTCACCAGGTAGGTTACCACTATTTACCGTGAGCTTAACGTATGCGGAAATATACTGAAATAAACAATACGCAGAAACGAAAACTCACTTCATTGTACGTACCATGAGTTCAATACGTACTTACGTTATCTTTGCATTACGATGCTATTATCTAACCAATACCAGAACCAATAAATATATTCGTGTCTACTCGGAACGGATAGCTTTTAGGAAACCTACTAGCTTTTTAAAATAAAGAGATTGCATTGACAACGCAAGAAGTTTACTGAAAGGAAATAAAACATAAAGTGAGTGGATGATCTCAACGATGATAATGTGCTTCATGCTATGCCAGAAATTTAGAGCCCCTTTTCCTGATATACCCTTATCGATTATTTTTTATAATTACACATACTAAAATGAAATGAATTTTGAAATATTAAATTTCATTCTATTGGCTCTATAATGACTGATTTTTTTGCATATTGTGTATTCCTACATGGTTGTGTATGGTTGATGATGTCCATTAACTCAATCAATAATATAATAAAATATTTATATATTGTATGAAGTTCTACACAGGTTTAACTATAACACGAATAACATTATAAAAACTTTTACTCATTTCTTACAACAAACAAACCGTTATCAACTATCAACAACCTCTAACATTAGGAAATGCTTATGTTAAACTTAATATCGGATCAGGATCGTAAAACATATATATTATCATTATTATTAATAAATATTTTTTGTCAAAAATATTAGTTTTTTTATTATAGTAGTTAAATTCATTCGAAAAAACCTTAACACATTACACTAATCAGTAAAATATTCATTTCTAAAAATGTGTCTTTTGCCTGGTTTTTCCTTAAATCTATTCCTTATTAAATAAAACCTATTAAGGAATAGGTCCTTTTATCAATTCCCTATTTCTCTTCTATTTTTTTCTTTTCGGGAGTGTCGGTGAAGTACTCGGCACCGCAACCGTAGGAGTAGAGGTTTAATAGAGAGATGGTCTGATCGGTTCTGATCGGTTACCACGTCTCTTTTTCTTCGTGAGGTTTTGTAGAAGGTTTTGATCTTAAGCTGGTTTTAATATTTTCTTTGTCCAAGCTCAACACAGTACCATCGTTTGTGCCATTCGCCCGGCTCTTTTATGGCCCATTCACCCGGCTCTTTCAAATCTTATTCTTAAAAAAATATAGCATTAAAAATAATAACAATATCAAAACTTTCGTGCTACTTCCGTTCACATTACCTCAAAAATTATAAAAATTTTCTAGAGTGGTTCAACATTATATCCTTGATTATAATATCTAGCTTTCGGCAGAGTTCCTGCTCGATGTTAAAACTTCCTAGTTGTATCTTGAACATTCCAGAATTATGTGCAGAATTATTTGTTTGAACATTTGTGAAAAACTCAGAATTCACCAAATATCAAACAAAAACTCAAGATCTCTTTTACTTACGAAATAATGTGAATTTTGTTTAATTTCAACAATCAGTAACTTACAAAATTAATTAATCGTAAATAAAAATTGAAAGACGAACTAAAAATTATTTCGAAGGTTCGCCTATAACGGTTCTAAGAGCGCTCACATAGGTTGGTACTGACTGTCAGAGACTCGTTCCATTTACCTACCGCAATACCGACGGTAATTAGGAAAAATATTTCTATATCTCAGCAGTACTTTCGAAATATAGTGATCCTCGTACTAAGACGCATGCCTACATGGGGAGATCGTTACAAAAAGTTTCATAGGTTAAAAGTGACGACTATGCCGTTCAAATATGCACCGCATACAAAAAAATATTCCATTGTAGTTCCTGATATAAGCGCTTTCACCCAAACCCTAAAGCTTTCACATGTTAGAATGATAAAACTTCAATGTATTAAAGTATACAACATTTATATTATATATCTAGCTGTTATTATTTGAAATAGCTGCTGTTAGCTGGATATTGGTAAACGCAGGTCGAATAGATTGTTATTGTATAGGTAAACGATTACAGCGGATTTGCCGGCTTTGTTAATTGCTCGTGAATACTGTTATTATTTTTAGTTATC